>CM035443.1:63111915-63354415 GCA_020310875.1 Ceratopteris richardii
TCACACCTTAAGCCTAAGTTTTAATCTTGAACTTAATCAATGCATCCTAGATATAAAAGCAACAAGACTTTACTCAATTAGAGAAGAGATTTCTATTTTTGAGGTCACAAATAACTGAATTTATGCATCATAGATTTGAAGAAGAAATAGATGAATCTATGCATCATAGATTAAGAAAATTTTCAAAAGTACTCAAATACATAAGAGATGTCCAATTTCAAGTCACAAATATATGATATTAATAAGAAAATAAAAAGATATAAATAATAACATACTCACATCACTTTATTCAATAAGAGGTAATATATTCAAAATAAAGTTTTATTGGTTGTACTCCTTACGAGATTAGCATAAATGATTGACATGAATGGAATCATGAATAACATATAAAATTAAAATCATGCATTGAAAATTATACAATTCAGTACAATACATTGATCAATGTTTTTTCAAGGTCCATTTTCTTATCCTATATTTGAAGTACCTATTGTGTCTCCAATCATTGTAACAAAATATCCTCTTCAGATTTTGTATCCTCCTCATTATTTTAAAAATCTTCTCCACTAGGTTATACATCAATCTCATAATTTCAAAATATGTCATTTGTATTATTTGTATCATTATCGCTAATATCGCACCATTGATCAAAGAAGGATTATTTTCAAACAGTGAAGAGTGCCTTGATTCTAATTTCTTTTATTCAATATCATGTAAGCATATACCGAAACATCTATGTTTTTAGATAGACTTCTTTACAGAATAATTCCTTCATAATACAACTCTACAACATAACCATCTTCATGAGCAAAAGTCATGGTGAGATCATCAATAAAACTTTTATCTATGAATCCAATGTGACCTTTCTGAGGAAGAATGTTTAAGTTTGCTCAATTTATTCTATTTATCATCTAAAAATTATCTTCTTTGCTAATGTACATAAGCACTATTAAAAAATTCAACTCTCGTTTAACCGAAGGATTACTCCACCGCATCATTCCAATTTTAAACATCATCTTTGTAGGATTTTCTTGAACTCCTTCAATACGCATATGAAGATAGTCAAAATTAATAAAAGATACTATAATATATTCCATCTCTAAGCTCATCGTAGTTGTTGGAAGTGGGGTGGCCCTCAATAATAATAAATCACAAATTTATAGGATCTTCCAACACATGAACCTTAGCATACATACCTTAACAGCCAAAAAGATGATGAATGAGAGATAGATAAAGAATAGATAGTTTTTCAACATGTACGGTAAGCTAGAATGCTCACCAACACTAACTTATATTCCAATGTCAAATTGCAATCTTCAAATATGATACAAACTGACAATATCTAAATCTAGGCAAAAATAAGAACTAGATACAAGAAATTGTGTGCCTAAGAGGTATGAAGATTGTGTGTGTGTGAATATGGAGAATATGAATAGTTTCGTAAGTTTTGATTAACGTAAATTAGAAATGAGTGGCCTAGGAAGTGACAACAAAAATAGCCTTGCTACTCATAGTATATCAACAAGATTGTTGATGGTTAGCTGACACGGACTCCTCCAAATATCTCTAGATGTATAGCACACCTCGTGCAAGTGTATGAGAACACTTCCTCCAAGATGACCTCCTACTTGCGTTGAGCTAAAGCTCTAGCTTGAGCATGAGGAGATGCAAAACAATGTGGCATGGCCTCTTCTTATATAGTATTTGAGGCCCTCTTGAAAATCTAAGATCCTTGACGAAAAAACTATTATCAAAACATGATAGTGAACAAATCTATCAGGAAAATTGAAAAGCAATACAAATTTCTATCACAAGTGATTTTATAAAAAACTTATTGGAAAAATTTTCTAGCACTGGAATGGCCATCCGCGATGGAATTCTAACCCTCGCCACAACATCACTCGATTTTCTTGTGAAAGCATCTATAGAAAGTACATCATATGCATGACAGTGCGTTATTTTAGCCACAACTTCACTTGATTTTCTTGTGAAAGAATCTATAGAATGTGCATCATATGCTCTAGCAGTGGAAAATTTCAGATTTGTCTCCAAGTCCTTCAATGCCATAATGGTAGAAGGTTCAATAACCTATAAACTCCATGTGACTTTGTAAATATATCTTAACTAATTTCTACTAAATCTTAAGCTGACTCTGCACGAAATTGGATACTTGAGAAACTACAAACTCAATGTTTGTATGTGTATTACATAGATATATCAACCAACCAACTCCTTGACTATATAATGTAGCCTCAAATGGTTCTGCATCTACTTCCAACTATAATGACACATTGACATTCATAGGTTTTTGCATAGGCTTGCAATATGTCATCTCAAACCTTTCCAATAATTTCTCAATGTATTTCTACTATGTTATGTAGATACACTCATCTTTGTATATGAATTCAATCCCAAGATAAAAAAGCAAAATACTTAAATGATTTACATCAAATGTATGATTAAGTTGTGCTTCAAACAAATAAAGGTGTGAATGTTTGGGACTTGTGATAATCATATTACTTTGTAGTGCATCTTGAACACTAGCTAATTCATTCTCAAGTGATGTAAGAGCTAAATATTATGATTCTCAAAATGTTTTACATAATATACCTATTTTGTTTGTTATCTCCTTGTTTGACTTTTGGATTTTCTAGTGTATTCCTCTATACCACTAACCTTCTAGGTTTGACATGACCACTTTAGCGTATTCTTCAAAAGGGATGGTATGCTTTCTTGTTCTTCAATGCCTCTTTCTTCTAGAACTCCAGAACCTTCTCCAACTTCATAAGTTGGAACTTCAAGAGATAGTAATGATGTACAAGCTACTGGTGAACTCTAGAACCTTCTCCAACTTCATAAGTCAGAACTTCAAGAGGTATTGATGATGGACTAGGTATTGGTGTAGGTAATGTCTTCCTTCTTATCATAATTCTAACTTTCTACAATATATGCATTGCATGAGAGTAGGATATCACTTGTATCTAGAAGATAGAATCTATATCAATTGCTTTCAATGGCATAACCAATAAAGACCACTTTAATGGCTTTTGCATAGGCTAGGGAACCAAAAACTTTGAAGCTACTCACATTGGAATTCTTCCCATAATAAGATTCATAAGATGTAATGAACTTTAAAGCTTTTTTGGAAGACCTATTTAGAATGTGATTAGCTGTATGTACTCCATCAAACCAAAACTTCGGAGAAAGCTTTTTGGATGACATCATACTATGCATCATGTCAACAAGTATCCTATTATTTCTCTCTACAACACCATTCTATTTTGGAGTGTAAGCAATAGTCAATTGATGAGAGATACCTTTGTCTTCATGAAAAGAATTAAAGTCGTTTGACATGTATTCTCCTCCTCTATCACTTCTCAAAATGTGGATCTTTGAATAAATCTCATTTTCAACAATAGCTAAGAACTTCTTCAAAGTAGGAAAAACCTCTAACTTCACTTTAAACCGTAAATCCATGAATATCTTTAGAAATCATCAATGAACATAACAAAGTACTTGAAACCTTGAATAGAATTTGTTCTCATTAGACCATTCACATTTGAATGTGTGATCTGCAACTTCCTTGTGGTTGTGAGGTATCCATGTTATTTGAATAGTAACACATGCATACGAATCTACTTTTGAAGCTTCAGGTTCTGGATCATCTTCAAAACTATTATTGGATGCTTTCTTATTGTCATTGAAAATCCTTCTTTTGCATTCTGCTATGTAATAATCTAGTTTCTTACAGTAATGGCATACTTGTTTCCTTAAATCAGATGTAGTTGAAGACTTTTTGTAGGGTGTAGAGCAAGCATTAGGAGAAGATTGGAAGACTTAGGATTAAAAGACTTACTTTCCTTCTTAGATTGTTGACTCTTCTTCTTCTTTGTTTGTGACCTTTTTCTTCTTCATTCCATTCAATGATGATATCATGCCTTCATCATTCTCTTCCATACCCTTTTGTTGATCTTCATCTTGAAGTACCAACTACTCTAGCTCTTCAAATGAAAGTTCTCTATCTCTTGTAGAGAGAGATAATGAAGTAACAAAAGCACGATATGTAGATGGAAGTGAGCTTAGAAGTATGTTTATCATCTCTTCATCTCAAGCATTGAATGCAACATCGAGTAACTAATCTTATAAGTCTTTGAGCTTCAAAATATGTGACTGAATTGATTCACCAACTTTCATCCTTCTGTAAGCTATTTTTCTCCTTAATTGAGCTTTCTTACCACGGTTTATGCTCTGATAGACATTCTCCAACTCTAACCAAGCCTGTCAAGAGGTTTTGCATGACCTAATTTGGAGTATAATATGCCTCTTGACTCCCATAGCAATAGATGAAAGTGCTAGTGCATCCCTTGAATCCCATTTTGATTGCTCTTCTGTAGGAAGTAATCTAGTAGTAGTTCGGACTCTTGATAATGAGAGAGTTTATTCTTCTTCACTAACATCCTATTGAGTAGAAATAGGAACAACATGACTTCTAGAAGATGAAGCAACATGTTCTTTGACTTCTCTTGGTCTTGGATAAGTGGAATCAACAATATTCCACAAGTCTTTTGGTACTAACAGATTTATCATCATAAAATTCCACATTGGATAGCAAGACATGCTGTCAAGCTTGTCTTGATTCTCAAGTCTATAGTCACTCATTTTGTTAAGGGTGTAGGTCAACTATGCTCTGATACCAAATGTTGCAAGTGGGGTGGGCCTAAATAACAATCAATCACAAGTTTACAAGATCTCTTAACATGAATCTTAGCATACACACCTTAATACTCAAAACGATGATGAGTGAGAGATAGAGAGAGAATAGATAGGTTCTCAACATGTATAGTAAGCTAGAATGCTCACCTACACTAAATTATATTCCAATGTCAAATTACAATGTGTGAATATGATACAAACTAACATATCTGAATCTAGATAGAAATAGGAACTAGATACAAGAAATTATGTGCCTAAGATATATGAAGAGCATGTATGAGACAATATGGAGAATATAAACAGTTAGAACTATTTTACAACAAACCCTAAATTTGATTAGCCTAAATAAAAAACAAGCAACCTAGCAAGTTAGAATAGAATATATCCTTGTTACTCATAGTATATAAACAAGATTGTTGGTGATTAGTTGACATGAACTCCTCCAAATATCTCTAGATGTAGAGCACACTTCCTCCAAGATGGCCTCCTCCTTGTGTTGAGCTAGTGCTCTAGTAAGAGCATGAGAAAATGCACAACAATGAGGCATGGCCTCTTCTTATATAGTATTTGAGACCCTCTTGAAAAGCTGAGATCGCTCATGAAAAAACTCTGATCAAAACATGAACATGAATAAATATATCAAGAAGATTGAAAAGCAAGACAAATTTCCATTGCAAGTGATTTCTTGAGAAAAGTATTGGGGAAAACTTCTAGCACTGCAACCGCCATCCGTGATGGGATTTGAACCCTCACCACATGCATGAGAGTGCTTTATCTTAGCCACAACATCACTTGATTTTCTTGTGGAAGGATGTACAGAAAGTGCATCAAATGCTATAGTGTTGGATAATTTGACATTGTCTCCAATACCACTAAGTGCAAAAACCAATCTAGAGAAGAAGATAGCTCACAAACTACAAGTTTTATTAATCTTTTGAATTTTTAAATAGATAAAATCTTACCTATAGGAAATGAAATTCCATCATCTAGAGTGGAATATGCAAAAAATCTACTCACAGTATTAGGTATGGACTACAATAAGATCCATGCATGGCTAAAAGATTGTATTTTGTGTAAAGGGGAATTCTCTGATCATCAAGAATGTTCCAAATGTAGAGAGAAAGAATACAAACAAGACTCATTTGGTTAATTTGTGCCGAGAGAAGTTTTATTTAATTTTTCTATGGTGCCTAAAATAAATAATATGTTTGGTTGTCCCTCTATTGTAGATTTGATGCAATGGAATGCATTGGGCATATCTATAGATTGTATATTTCATGCGCTTGTAGAATCCATGGCATGGAAACATATTGAGAAAAAATGTCCTCAATTCTAAATTGAGCCTCAAAGTCTAGGATTGATCATGATGTGGATGCAGTGAATTCGAATGGTCTTTATGGAGTATGTAGTCTCTGGGCTAAGTGAGTTACAACATTCAAACATGGCTCATGATTGAGAGAGGACACTTGATGTTGTCATTTATTGTAGCTATGAAATATCAAGTGAAGAATATGGATATTCACTTAGAACCTTTGATTGAAGAGATTCAAGAAATATTATGGAAATGAGTTGATGTAATAGATGCATCTCAAATACATTTACAAAGGGATATTAACATAAAAGGTATTTTGATGTGGATCATGCATGATTTTGCTCGATATAATGAATGCTCAAGATTAGATTCTTGATGGGCTAAGTCTTTGAATAAGATGATATATCATGTTGATACTCATTATCTTCCTAATAGCTCATAGATGCCATGCATATTTGCAATGATATATGTTAGATGCTCTAGAGAATGATCACATGTCTAAAAGATACCCATGGAGAAAGAGAGGATTTAAAAGCAATTGGTAAATGGCCACACTTATAACCTATGGATAGTACTGAAACTCCAAGATCACCATTGGTTCTATAGAAAGGGGATTTACAAAGAATGAAATTAATAATTTCATCTTTACAATTCCAATATTATATATCTGATAAATGAAGACAATCTTCACTTAAGTAGAAGAGCTACCTTCCATGAAAACTCATGATTGGCACAAGTCTCCTCAATTCATTTATCAATTGCTATCAAGAGGTATTTTATGATTAAGATTTGAATATTATATACAAATTAGATGATTTTATTAAATGCATTTCTTCTAAGGAGATAGAGAAATAGTCCATCACAAAAGACTCATCTGAATTCAATTGAGATCATATGTCTTAGAGAGAAATATTTACCCACAAGTTCTTTGACCATTCAAGTAGACTTGCTTTTGCATATAGTAGCTGACGTCGGAGTTGCAACAACTATGAAAGAAGATGGATGTTATTCTTACAACATTTCACGAATATGTTAAAAGGATTTGAGCACAAAAAAGCTTGACCAAAAGGAAGTATGGTAGAAGCTTGGAACTTCGTTCATACAAGAGGCATTGGCATTAATAAATGAATTTTTAGTAGTATCAGATTCATAGATGCCATGTTTGTGGTTTGATGTTGACAATCTAAAAGTAGCTTCAAAAGAAGTACAAGGTATAGGCATCGAAAAAAATGCAATGAAGACTACAATGGAATATAATGAAATTTGTTCTTTTAATTGCAAGCAGAATGCAAAATGGCTCAATCAATATGAAGAAGAGAAAAAACAACATAAGGAGGATCGATTGTTTTTTTATGTGATCAAACAACAAGAGCATTACCTTATCTGAATCACTTAGCTATGTTACTTGATTTTCCAACCAACCAATGGCTTCAAACATCAATTCCCAAAGTTGTTGCATTAGATCAAATCATATCAAAAGATGAAGAAGATCTCCTTCTGGGATGTAATGGAGGTATAGTAGATATGATGCATTATGTTCACATGGAAAACTTTGTTGAACAAATCAAACGGATAAAGGTCATACTACTATGGATTTTGGTTTACTTGTGAGCTTCATGCAAAAAAGCATAGCAAGTACATGAGATAGAAATGATCACATCTTTAATTTAAAGTATTTTTTAATATTGAAAGATACCTTGAATATTTGTACATCCGACAAAATGTCTCCGGTTTTGATTAGTGTCTAGAGTCTTTGATTCTGAAATCTTTCCATCTGTTGCTTGGAATCTTCGATTTGAGAATCTTCTGATCTATTGTCCAATGTCTTTGATGCTTCTAGCTATTTGATGGCCAAGTAGAACAAAGCGCATGCTAAGATCTACTATGGTGAATTGGTCCTTCTCATCTTGGAAGAATCCATATGTCTAGAACAATGTCTGCCCAAGTACTATTCTACAACCATAAATATGCAATCTAATTATAGTCAACTGAATGCCCCTATTGTCTATCACATTAACGCTACCTGAAATTTATGCCACCAACATGAGGTTCCCATTTGCAACGCCCCTCTTGAAGCAATGAATCCGAGATTGCCTATAATTCCCCCATACAAAATGGATAGTTCTTATTGATGCAACCATCATGGTGTAGTGATGAAAGGTGACAAAGAGAGTGGGAGAAGTGTCGAGGAAGGCAAGTGGATCCATAGTATATAAGGAGCCTTGTACTCCCAAACATTGGATACATACACACATATATAGGAGGAGGAAGAAATAGACATATACACACATGATCATATAGATAGAAATAGAGACAAGTATACATACATACACACAAGAGGCATCATTCATGAGAGAAGAGGTACCATACATTGCTAAGCTATAGAGCATTACATTTTTGCTAGGGATTCATCATGCATTAAAGCTATAAAGATACATGGAGAACATAAGCACACATATGCATAGTATTATCCAAGAGTAGTTAGGAAATAGCATCACATAGAAGATGTTAGACACAGTAAAAGTGTAGAATTGTAGCCTATGAGAGGAGATGCAGAGGTGGCAATTTTGGGTATCTATGAAAGAGAGAATACAAGAAGCATAGTGGAGAAGGTGAAGAACCAAGCGATAGGATATTTGATGATTTTGGAAAGGAATAGAGAGGCTACCTATGGCATGGAAGTGAAAGAAAGAACATGGCGGTGGTGATTGATGAGTGCTACCTAGGAGGGACCAAAGATGGGAGCTCAACATTTCGAGAAGTGGAGAATGCTCAGAAGGAAGTGTGACAATTGAAGATTTGGGCATCAACATTGGGAAGAAAAAGACAGCTCTCAAAAACGGACTCTCATGCATGGAAACGACAACGGTGAAGGTTTTGAGTGGTTTGTGTGTCAAATACTACTACATCGTCAAGGAACCGTAGGTGGTCAAGCAGTGGCAAGGTGGTTATCTTGTAGAAGCCTAGAATCAGAGGAGGCCAACTAGTGAACAAGCATAGGGGCAGTCATCTAGCTTCCACTTCTACTTATCGAGACCTCTCCATTGCTTCATCCTTGCTTTGCATCCCTGACTTTGCAATTTTGGTTGTTGAAGGGTCTCCAGGGCTAGGAAAAGTGGGTGTAGCTATGACATCCCATCCATCTTAGGCTTAAACATGTGTATTTCCATATTACATCGTGTGTCAAAAAGGATTTCTACAAAATTGTGAGCTCTTAGTTCAGCAAGGTTTTCTCATGGACTTGTAAGCAATGTTTGGTCATTCTGTTCAACTCTATAATACATCTAAGAATAATACAACATTTTCTTGTTAATTCTTTTCTAGTTGTATATGTCGGGTCAATTACTATCTATACAAAGTCTAGTTGTAATCATGTTGATGGTAAAATCTATATAAATGTCAACCCATGATGAGTCCATTCTAATCTAGCTTGTCTCCTAGTGAGCACATTACCTCCCTAGTTTCACAAAATAGTTTCCACTATGTACAATTGAAGATTGAGCTGTATAATTTTTGGCATGCGTAGTGGAACAAAGGCTTTGTAGCTTATTCATATGTTGGGCAAAGTTTGTATATGGCTTGAACTCATTTGTGGCCTACATCACTTAGTCATGCGTGAAGCAGTACCATTCGGGAAAGGTCCAAAGGCAAACAACAAAATGTAGATGACCTACAGATGGCTCAGTCTGATCTAGCATTCCTTCTATTATGAATTAATATTGTTTTCATACTTTCAAAAGAAGCTTGATGGAAGACCTTGACAACCATGTCAGGTGATTCCTCACACTATGTCAAAGTAGAGGATTGGAAGGGCAAACATATAACTTCATGCCTCTATTCCCAAGAATGCTAGATGGTCTAGTTGATAAGTGGTTCAACTAGTTCAAGGACAATCATTTCACAACATGGCACAAGATGAAGAATGAGTTTTGTTCCACATTTCAATCACAAAACTTGATCGAGTAGGTAAAAGATGAGCTTGAGAATTTAAACTTAAGGAAGGATGATTCCTTCCCAAAACTAATGACAAGAAGGAAGGCACTAGTCACAACGTTACTAGTGGCTCTAGGAGATTTTCTCATCAATAAATGGCTAGAAAAGGCACTCCCATTGAGCACAAGGCACAAGCTTTGTGACTTGTTGGCACCGAGTAATTCAATAGAAGATTTTGTCATTATGGCCACTATGATCCAGAAGGCTTGAGTTCATTTTAATGACTCTACATCTTACTCATAGAAGAGGATTGATATCTCGGGACAACATGAATTTTCTAACACCAAAGAGGACACGGTAGAAAACTTAAGAAAGGAAATCGAAGAGCTGAAGGAGCAAGAGACAAGAGCGATTCTTCATTGTATTATTTGGCATGAGTAGGGGCACCCCCAAATGCAACTTCCAAACAAGGTAATATATTAGTTTTGTGGCAAGTGGGGGCATGAAGCTCGCAACTATTACTATTTTAAGGGGAAAGCTAAACGGCAAGCATCGGCATACTAGGGGCAACCAGCCAAACTAGTGCCACCCATGGTCTTGATGATGCAACCTATGGCATCCATAGCAAGACAAGTTATGGATAATGTTCTCGCAATTCCCACTTTTTGTTCTTCTCCTGTTAACATTGTTCTACAGAACAATATGAACGGATAGGCCTCAACCTTCAAGAATAGGCCTCAAAGGTTTATAGTATGCTTTCGATGCATAGAATATGGTCATGTGCAAGATTGTTGCCTCTTACTAGCGAATGCACCTTCCTTTTCCAATTGTCTAGAGTCCAAAGATCACTACACGAGAGACTATGTGAAGTAGGCTACTTCCAACTAGAAATGTACCACGATGGTCACCAAAAACTAACATAGTGCAATTTAGAGAAATCTTCCCGCTAAGAGAATGGACCAGAGCTAAGAAGGCAACCAAACGAAGGGATGAGTAGTGAAAAACAAGGATACTAGACTGTCACAGGGAAATGGTACGAGTAGAGAAGCTAGTCTGGAGGGAACAATTCCCACCCACTAGCAAAGAAAAGATGGCACAAGGAAAACCAAGAAAAATCATGAGCCTTCCAAGGTGGAGGAGGCAACCATCGAAATGAAAGCACCTTCTAGTAAGGTGGAAGGAGAGTCGACAATGAATGTTGAAAAGGGAGTGGAAAGACAAGAAATTTTGGTGTCTAATCAGAAAATAGATCCATGGAAGGATAATGAGAAGCAAAAAAGAGGGAAAGGATGATAGAAGATGCATACGAGATGGCCGACCAAGAGCTAAAATTTGTGACACTGAAACTCACTGTAAGTGCACCAACAACCCCTCTATCAGTAGGATGAATCCTAAATAATACATACGAGTAGGAGATTCTATATGATCTTCAGCATATGGATGCATGGTTTCAAAGTGAAACGATACGCATTCTCACTTGATTCGGAGCACCTGTTCTAATGGACGTTGGCCTAGGTAAATGCTTCATAATGCAAGCCCCATTAAGTGACTACCATACTCCATGCATATCAATTTAAATAGTCAATCAAGAAGTTTCAAGATAATCGTTGATGGTGAGTTTGGGTTCAATGTGATGTAGGAATCAATGATGAAGAAGTTAGGAATCCTACCATCTAAGGAAGCAGAATTCATGGTTACGAGCAAGGTGAAGCGAATTGCAATAGTCACGAAGGTAGAACTGACCATGCAACGGTGTGACTTTAACCTAGATTTTTTCATACTATGAATTCCTCTTATGACTAGAGGTTTCCCCTTACTACTGGGATGGTCATGGCTCAGACATGCAGAGTTCATCCATGCTTGGGGAAAAAATTATATATGGGTACATGATCACAATAGGATGAAGTAGCTATAGATGAAAACTGGCTCAAATTAAACAAAGGAGTGTCACTTGCTTGGTAGCAAAATCATATGATCAAGGTATTAACCCCTCAGAGTTGAACATCCTATTTGAAGAAGCTAACATATCTATAGTTTTACCTATAATAATGTTATCCAAGGAGAAATCAATAGCTTAGGTCTAATAAAGTGCAACATGACCTTACAACATTGGAAACCCCAAGGAAGGAATATGATGCAAGCAAAGAATAGTATTGATACATGGAAGAAAGAAAGGATGTCATTGTTATGGATAGAAAAGAACACTTTTGATCAATGCCAAGGCCAAGATAGGAAAAGAAATTAGCAGGATGGGAAGGACATACAATGAACGAGGCAAGGAAGTTGAAGTTCTAGAAATTAACAAAACCAAAGTCGAACATGTATGATGGTAGTCCTCGATCAGAATCACTAGATCCTACAAAGCAGACAGAAGAATGGATGAAGCTAATGCAGTTAAAAAAGGGATATGGAAGGAAATCGCTTACCTACAGACACTTATAAGCATGTTAAATAATTTTGCAACCTTACTCGGATGGGGATACACGAAGATAGTAGCTTGCATAGCCGCATTAAGGGATGAGCCTTTACCCTTGGTAAATGTATCTAGGCTCAAGTTGCATCACACATAAAAGAAAGAAACATACATTGTTTGTACATAATCCAATTTTGGATAAGGAGAAGACATGTAGAATAAGCCCATCCATCCCCCTCTTTTGGTCCTCGAGTCTAGTTCGAGCTTCTATTCACCTAACTCTTTTTGGATTTCATAAGTTGTTTTGTCTACTACAAGTGGAGCAAGCTGTGGTAGTGGACACTGAACATATGATAAGATGCCTTGGGTTTCAATCTATGATAAAAGACTTTGGTTCATGAATTTTTTGGTCTATTGCATGAAATCTTCAGATTCATAATCTTTTTTTTTGTTGTTTGGTGTCGTCAATGCTTCTGCATACTCATTGGTCAGGCAGACTGAAGTGCATGAGAACATCTACTATGGTGAATTAGGCCTTTTGATCCCAAACACATCCCTATGTCTAGATGAGCATCCACCTAAGTACTATTTTTTTTTTTTAATATAAAGGAAGTTCGGCAATAGCCTACTCTCCCGGACTTGAATTTAATTAAGAAACAAAGGTACAATAGAAGGAGACTAGTGCCCACAGGACCCCCCAAATCCCACAAAGCAGGGGAAGCTTGAATGAATCCTATGTTGCATTACAGAGAAGGTTAATCACCCTCTCATCGCCCTCATGCGGGGCCCACTTGGGTTTGAGCTTGTTGTTGATCAAAAGGAGGACTTGATGGTGCCTGAAGGGGGGGGGGATTTCTTACTGTTAACAATCCTTTTGCCAAGGAGGGATAGTGATTTCTCAATCGACCACTCCCTGGGGGGATCGCCGAAGTTGAGAGCACACCTCTCCCGCCAAATTTTCCACAAGACTTCCCCTCTGATGGCGTTCCAGAGTGTCGCAGAGCAGCCGATCGCTTCTCCCAAAAGGACTTGTTTCCAACTAAGCTGTTTTTGAAGTCTGATTTTCATTCCAACCGTCTGCCAGATTCTGTAGGAGTTGGGGCAAGTAAGGAAGATGTGTGGGACATCTTCGATAGCCCGGTGGCAGCGTTTGCACCAAGGAGGAATCCCACAAAGTTTGCTAGCCTTATGGTTGGTCCAAATTCCCCGATGAAGAATTTGCCATAAGAGGACAGACTTCTTAATCTCTATAAGGGGGTGCCAGATACCCATGAATTTCATGTCCCACCGAAGCCGCGTCCAGGACAGGCACCACTTCTTGTTGAGGCTGATCTGGTGGTCAACCGTATCTTTGATGTTCGGGATTTTGAGTAGGCTATTTCCATTGTGCCATTTGAGACCAAGCGGGTTCGGTGTGTCGTGTCCCATGAGAAGGCGAGTCTTGTGACGATCCCATGCGAGGCATCGGCTTTGCAAAGTGTTCCATTCTTCGTAGGAGATGTTTAAGCAAGGGTCAATATCCTCGAAGTTGATCCAGCTGTTGGTGCCATGTTTCTAGAGGTGTTTCCATTTTTTGAAACCTTTGTTCCATAACCTCTTGGCATTTTGAATGTTCCACGACTCCACACTCCGGATGCCATGTATCGGAAACCAGATAGAGTCGTTTTGTCTGATTCCGGCCGCCCACTTCCAGTCCTCACTAATTCTTGTGAAGCTTTTGACTTTATTCCAGCCCTTCCAAAGGGAGCACACGAGATTGGAGCCTTTCGGGAAGACGGGGATCGGGGAGAATAGCAGGGTCATGATGTCAAGATTCTTCCAGTTTGGGAACCCCATGAGA
This sequence comes from Ceratopteris richardii, assembly GCA_020310875.1. Classification (NCBI taxonomy): domain Eukaryota; kingdom Viridiplantae; phylum Streptophyta; class Polypodiopsida; order Polypodiales; family Pteridaceae; genus Ceratopteris; species Ceratopteris richardii. The sequence goes on from CM035443.1 coordinate 63,126,124, forward strand.
GCCAACTCATTCTTGTTTCTGAAGATCAGCTTGGCCCACGAGGCCTCCCTATTGCACCAAGCCTTAATCATCCATTTGACTGCCAGTTTGTTAGCCATACACCCAATATCCAGGATACCAAGCCCCCCGCTATCTCTAGGGCTAGAGCAGATGGCCCATTTGATTTTAGGCACCCCCCTTCTGTTATGATCGCCCGTCCAAAGAAAGTTTCTACAAATACTATTCAGTTTGGACAGGCCTTGCTCATTCGGTCTCCAACAAGAAAGGAAATAGATGGTAGAAGAGAGGAGGAACGTGTTGATAACCATCGCACGCCCAGCGAGATTGATTTGCATACCTTTCCAATAGTTAAGCTTGTTTTCGAGTTTGGCCAACACCCAGTTCCATCTCTGCTCCATAGAGACGCCAAACCCCAAGGGGATTCCAAGAAGTCGAAAGATTTGGCCCTGCGGAATGATTTGACAACCATGATCAATGAGAAGGCCAGGATGATGTCCCACAATAGCCCTAACGGCGGTCTTAGAGTGGTTGATTTTGGATCCAGAGGCTTCACAAAAGGTAGCAAGACACCTCCAGAAAGTCTCCAGGCTGGTATTATCATTGTGAACGAACGCGTTCATATCATCGGCAAATAGTCTCATGATGATTTGACTGTGGTCGTGAGGCAGCCGGAGGCCTTTGATATTGCCAGTCTCCACATGATGAGCCACAAGTCTGCTCAGCCCCTCAGTGGCGATGGCAAAAAGAAGGGGGGCCAGAGGGCACCCTTGTCTAATAGATCTTCTAAGATGGATCGCCTTCGAAAGTTTGCCGTTAACGTTAATTTGGGTCGTTGCGTTTCCGAGAAGGGTCGCGATCATCTTGGTGAATTTCTGACTACATCCGAGATCTTGGAGCGACTGCAGAATATAGTCCCATTCTAGCCTGTCGTAGGCTTTGTCAAAGTCGATCTTGAGGAAAACCACATCTTGGTTAGACTCATTTGCATATTGAATACCTTCAAAAATATCCATAATGGTTTCCAGGATAGACCTGCCTTTGATGAAGCCTTTTTGGTCCTCACTAAGCCAAGATCTCAGGTGGCACGAGATTCTGTTGGCAATGACTTTGGCAATGATCTTGTATCCTGTTTGGAGCATCGTAATAGGCCGCCAGTTCTCGATTCTATTCTTTTCCCCCTTCTTGTGTATCAACTTGATAATTCCATTATTTAGACAAGAAGGAAGAGCACCAAACTTTAGCGCTTCTTGCCAGACCATCCGAAGAGGGGTGGCAACCACCAGCTTGAAGGATTTAAAGAACTCGTTAGTGAGTCCGTCGGGTCCCGGGCTTTTACCGAGAGGGAGGGCATCAATGACCTCAATGATTTCTGATTCAGAGATAGGGGCATGAAGCAGGGAGTGGAGGTTGGGTGGTATCCTCCGGGGGGAAACCCTAGAAATGGCAGCCATACAGTCCCTTCTATGGTGGGAGAGGGGGTTCGAGGTTCCCAGGAGTCTCGTGAAGTGCCCTTCGATGATGCCAAAATTATCTTCTTCCGAATTGCATACATTGCCATGTGGATCTAGCAGTAGGGGGATCGATTCTCTGTTGTGTTTCCTTTTAAGGATGCGGCACATCTCTTTGGTGGGTTTATCGGCTTTGCCAGCCCACCACTCCTTGAAGAAAATTTGCAAGTTTTTCCTTTGTATTTCTTCCTCGTATCTCAACACCGCTCTGATTTTTCGGAGACCTTTCTGGGCTTGGTGTTTTCCTTTGTTCACTTCCTCCTCGAGCCGCCAGAGTCTGTGGTAAAGAGCTTCCCTACGAGCCCGCCGCACAGTCTCGAGCATCTTCTTAGTTCTGATCATGATCTTACGAGACTTGTCGACTGCACTTCTCCAGCACTTGGCTGAGGCCAAGCCAGAGGCGAACGCCACCTTCCACACATCGGCAATTTCTTGATGGACGGAGGGGAGAGAGAAGGTGGTTGCGTTGGCATGGAACCACGGGGCTTTGCGGATCTTGTTGGAAGGTTGAAAAGTGATAACGATCGGGTAGTGATCAGAGATAGTGAGGTCAGTGCGTTGCGAGATGGTAGGGTGGCCCCACTGATGAGTAAAACTCTGAAAGATGTAGCATCTGTCAAGTCTAGCTTTCCTCAGGTCCTCGCCCGCTTGGAGATTCGACCAAGAAAAGCCATTCGAGTCTTTGAATTCAACCAAATCCAAGTGGAGTTTGGTCATGTCCCACGTTTCTTTCTCCCGATTGTCGATGACCCTGCCCTTGCCCATCCATCTGTCCGTAGGGTCCTCCACCATGTTGAAGTCTCCACATATAAGCACGTTGTGGGGAAGCGAGTCTAAGGAGGCCCAAGTGTTCAGTCTCTCCAAATCCCCGTTAGGGGCGTACAGAGAAACCATAGTAACACAAAGAGGAGCACCAAAAGAAACAGCAATCCAACGGTGACTTACATCTTCAATGGAGTTCTCAAGCTTTTCAAACCAGAGTTGTTTAATACCGATAACCGTTCCTCCAGACCCCCGTTGGTGCTTCGTCGGGATCCACACATGGGCCGAGGAGACCAGTCTGAGCCGTTTCTGGAGGTCTTCTCCGTCAATTTTAATCTCTTGAATACATATAAAGTCTGGGTTTAGGCTAATGTCGCGAAGCCATTGACCAATGATGGTCGCTCTTGAGGGGTCGGTTAGCCCTCTAGCATTTAGCGAGATGACAATCATTTTTGTATTGATCCCTCTTTGCGGGAGGGAGCCTTGTCCTTTCTTCTCTTGGCTTCATCTTTCTTTTTCGCTCGGATCGGATCCCGAGTTAGCAATAGGTTCTTGTGGGGGCTTTTCCATGGTACCTCCATAGGTTGTTTTCCTTTGCGGGATGCCTCCTGCTGGGAAGAACAGGACACCGTTTTCAGCTCCGTTTCCGGAATAGTCGATCCGATGATGGAGCTTTCACTATCCATGTTATCTTCGTTGCTGGTAGTAAAGCCGTCTTCTTTGCTTGTAGTGTAACCCTCCTGCAGGGTTTCTTTACTGTCAGGGATCTCCAGGCCTTTGATATCGGTGTCCTCCTCAAGTTGGTTCCCACCTGGGTAGTCAAACTCATTGATTTCCTTTTCCAGATTGCAATACAAGTTGCTGGAGGGGGAAACAGACTTGTTGTTTCGCTCAGAGGTTGCCCTAGGGCTTCTTTTCCTTCTTCTTCTGACTTCGATGAACCCATCTGCATCAGCTTCTGGATTACGGGGACCCTTGAATTCCTCTACTTTCGTCGAGTGATTCAATGCTTCATTGCTGTCTTGAGCATTTTTGGGGGCTTCTTGATTTGGCTTGCTTTTTCGTCTCAAAGGGCAATCTTTGATCCTGTGACCTTGTTGGCCACAGCGAAAGCACGCGTTGGGAAGGTTTTTGTAGCTGATGTCTTGCTCCCATACTTCCCCTTCGCCCAAGTCCAGTTTGATCTTCGATGGGAGTGGCATACTGAGGTCAGCCTCGACACAGATTTGAGGGTGCCACCGGGCGTTGAACGAGTGTCTTGCGCCTTCGTAAATGAGACCACCAATGTCCTCGCGTGAGGCCAACGGCTTGTCGATAGGAGAAACAATGTCCCATACGAAGTTGTACAAGAAGTATGGCAGGTTAGGGAGCTCAACCCAGAGGGGGTACCGAAGCGATTTCGATTTGTCGGGAGTAAAATCAGGGGACCATCTGAATAGGCACAGGGTCGCCCCGCCGAGTTGCCAAGTTCCGACACTAAGGGCTCGAAACGCCATATCTTCATTTTCAAATACTAGCAGCAAGTGGCTTGCCGGTAGGAACTGACACTTACGAACAACTAGCCCGCGAGGGAACCACTCGTTGCGAAGCCACTGACGCACAGTCTCGAGCGAGGGCCTAGGGCCGAACATTTGGCCGACGAGGCAAACTTTCTTGAGCTCCTCCTGAGTTGACAAAATTGCGGATCTATTGAGGGAGACCAAGGGGGGTTCAGCACTCTCGAGGGTCCCTTCGGCGGCACAAGAACCCCCCTCCAACAAAGAGGCCAGGTTAACGGTCTCCCCGGGAGGAGGGGCCAGATTGCTTCTCACAAGAGAGGGGGTCGTCAAATCCATGACAAAAGAGGGACACCCCGAGAAAGAAGACCCTTTTTTTTTTTTTCTAAAACTCTGAGAAGAGAAGCATCCTGGAAACCTGGAGCATCGGAAATTAAAACATAGCTCTTTTTTCCTTTTTTTCTCTTCTTTTTCTTCGCATCTTTTCTCTCTTCTACTGCCTCTTTTTTTTTTTTCTTTCTCTTTTTTCTTTTTTCTTTCCTTGCAGACACTTAACCCAAATAACAATCGGATTCAGTCAGTCAATCGTGATGAGGGACCCGCCTTCAGTCGATTGTGAGTGTGATGATTAAACAATGAAGTGATGTCCTATTCAGTGTTCAGTAAAAAACTTAAAGAAAGGAACTTCCGCGCGATGGGCAATCAGTCGCGCGATGGACACTCATCTGACGATGGGCGCTCGGTCGCGCGATGGACTGAAATCTACGATTGACGATTGACAGTAAACTGACGACGGACAGGCCACGATGGACACTCATCTGACGATGGGCGCGATGGACTAAAATCTGCGATTGACGATTGATGATCTTTTCCCTGAGTGTGATGATTAAACAATGAAGTGATGTCCTATTCAGTGCTCAATAAAAAGGAACTCCCGCGCGATGGGCAATCAGTCGCGCGATGGACACTCATCTGACGATGGGCGCTCAGTCGCGCGATGGACTGAAATCTGCGATTGACAGTAAACTGACCACGAAAGGAACTCCCGCGCGATGGGCAATCAGTCGCGCGATGGACACTCATCTGACGATGGGCGCTCAGTCGCGCGATGGACTGATTCTTCTGGCTCAGTCGCGCGATGGACTGATTCTTCTGACGATGGGCGCTCAGTCGCGCGATGGACTCCCTAATAGTTATTTAAGTGCAGAGGTGACTTTAATTTAAATGCTGCATGTGCTCCTCTTTAAATGAGCCATGATTTAAATTTCAATAATTAAATCTTTGTGAGTTCTGGAAAGTTTTGTGGTTGAGTTGACATAAGAATAAACTCCTAGATATTTTTGACATGCTGCGTCAAGGCTATCAGAATTTTTTACTACTATATTGATCGCGAAAATAGGCTTTGATACCATTGTTAGAGTATAATATACACAAGCAATGCAGGAGAGCTATCACGAGGCTGAAAGTACAGGTCGGCAGATAAAAGTGCGCCATTTTCATTGATACCTAAGTACTATTTTGTTCCCATGAATACATAGTTTAATTAGTTTTAATTTCATGCCCAGCTTGTTTCGTGTGATGCCATTTTTGGTCACCATTGTAGGTTCTACATTTCAATGGCTAATGTGCCATGTGTTGAAGGAATTTCAAAGCAATAATTTAGAAGTCTATGTGGGTTATTTATGTGCTCATTCTCACTTAAGACGTAATCACATTCTAGAAGTCAAAACAAATATTTGATGAGCGCAAAGAGTATCAAGTATGTATAAGTCAGAAACATTGTGTATTCATGGTACAACAATGGAACATCATAGGCCATATATGTGAGAAGAGATGTTTATACACTTCATAGATGATGCTCGTGCTGTAATAACCTGCTCTACACCTACCACATTTTACTCTAGGGATGCTTAATAGACAGTTTCAGCTTGCTAATGATGCAATAAAACCTCTTTAGTACTTTGGAAGATCATTCTCCAATTGATTCATCAAAACAAATAACCCAACACAAAACAAATGATCAAAAACTTGCTATTTTGGGATGAAGAGCACTCTAGTATTTTATTTTGAGCTCATAGTCTGCTAAAAATTAACCACAAAAACTTTTCAATTGAATATAAAATGAATCCAAAGCAGAAAATCTGATGAATTTTAAGGGACTATACTGAGAGAAATCAATTTAGGAACATTGGGGTTTCATTTCAACTTTTTAGGAGTAAACTACTTGTATGTGTAGGTCACTTCAAATTGTTGTAGCTCATAGAGTAAAGACTCAAATTGAATGAAAATTGAGATGAACCAAATAGACTTATGGCTTTACCTATAACAATTTAAATCACTTCAAAAGAGTAAGTACATTCAGAGAAATCACTCATCAAAGTTGACTGAAAAACATAGAGTAAACGTGAGACAGCAGTTGTAGAGGACTCCAAATATGACCAAGGAAATCAATCTCTATTGCGCATATAATACATGAAATTGATGTGGATAAAGCATGGGAAGGAGCAGCACAATGTGTGCTTAAATGATGATCAAATCGTGATTCTAATCTCCTCTAAAGGACTACTCTACCACGCGCCTTTCTTCATGAGCTTTTATAGGAATTTTTGAATCCAAACTTGGTGGGGATTCCACCTAAAAGTTACTCCATTAAAGGAACTCATATCTAATTGATTCCTCCTACTTGGATTTAGTGATTTACACCTAACAAGGTGGTGGGATTCCTTTTTCTCTTTTACATTTGAAGATTCTACTTTTCTACTTTTACAAGAGAAAGGTTTTATGGCTTCTCTCCTAGAGAGTACATAAGAGATCATTACACAACTAATTGATTTCAATCAGTCCAATCATTCCTTTGAACCTACTTAGCTTGATACCATCCCCTGGTTTTGTCAGCATATCTGCACATTGAAGATTAGTGGATACATAAGACATTTGAATGTCCTTGCTCAATACTTTTTTTGTAACATAATGGTAGTGAACTTCAATATGCTTAGCTGAAGCATGGTAAACAAGATTAGCTGCTAAGTGAAGAGAAATAGTATTATCACCAAAGATATGAGGTGTTGAGGTATGCAACCCCAACTCTGAGTATAAACACTTCAACCACATTGCTTCTTGTGTTGCATTGGCCAATCCTTTGTATTCAGCTTCAATTGATGATAAAGCAATAGTTGGTTGCTTCTTTGAGGACCATGAGATTAATTTTGAACCTGCAAAAGAGAAATATTCTATTGTACTCTTCCGCACATCCTTAGATCCAGCCCAATCTAGGATAGAGTAAATTATGAGATCAATTTCTAAGGTATAAGGATAAAATAGTCCTTCATTAATTATGCCCTTCAAGTATTTGAGCACTGTCTTGGCTGCTTCCATATGTGGTTTCCTTGGCTTATGCATAAATTGACTGAATATGCTTACACTATAGCATATATCCACCCTTGTGAGAGTAGCATAATTTAAGCTTCCCACTAAGCTTTGATAGCTTGTGATGTCCTCAATGAATTATCCTTCATAAGAACTTAGCTTATGATTCATCTCCATGGGTGTACCTGCATACTTAGTATTTTCCATTTTGAATTGAGAAAGCATATCAAGTACATACTTCCTCTAAGTGATGTAGATGCCAAAATCTGTATAGATGAGTTCAAGCCCAAGGAAATATGTTAGAGGTGCAAGATCACTGATCTTGAATTCATCCTTCATTCTAGCCTTCACCTGATTTACTCCATTGATGGCATTCCCTATTATTATTATATCATCTACATATACACGGAGATATATAACTTCTAATCCATTTCTTTTTATGAACAATGATGTATCTGCCTTGCTAGCCTTGAAGCCTTGATCCTACAAATAGGTTACCAACCTGTGATTCCAAGCTCTTGGAGCTTGTTTCAATCATACAGAGCTTTCCTCAGTTTACACACATAATTAGGATGATGTGCATCTTCATAATCAAGAGGTTGTGCCATATAGACTTCCTATCAAATCCAGCCATTCAAAAAAGCATTTTTTACATATAATTGATATAACTTCCAATTTCTAGAGTAGCAATGCTAACAAGCACTGATGGTAGACATTTTAGCTACACGTGAGAAGGTTTCTTCATATTCTATCCCATGGGTTTGAACAAACCCTCTAGCTACTAACCTCCCCTTATGCCTATTGATACTACCATCTAGATTCTTCTTAACTTTATAAATCCATCTTGAACCAATCACCTTCATTGATGGTTTTCTTGGAACAAGTCTCCATGTGTCATTGTCCATGAGAGCTTCCATTTCTTCATCCATTGCTTCTCTTCATTCTTTCTTACTTTGAGCTTCTTCATAGGATTTAGGCTCTTCATGGTTGAGATCCTTAGCCATGTAGATTGAATGCTTTGTAACTAAGGATGTGTCAAATCCATATCTTTTTGGCTTCTTCTTTTCTCTCATTGACCTTCTAATTGGTTGTAGAGAGCTTTCTAGTCCTTGATTTAGTTCTTCCATTTTTTCTTTGCCTTTGTTCTTCCATAGCTTTATTTTCTCCAAGTCTATGATGTCATCTTCAAAATCACTATCTTCAAGTTGGTTTGGCTTCTTTGTTGGAAGATATGGAAAATCTTCTTCCAAGTCATATGGTAGTCTCACTATCCTATCATCATCAAACCAAGATTTATTATCATCAAAGACTACATCCCTACTAAATAAAAAACCTTTGTTAGTGGGATTGTACAATCTCTAGCCCTTGTGATTTTGACCATATCCAATAAACACACACTTCTCTACTTTGGGATCCGATTTCCCTCTTATTCGAGTTGTGGGCAGGGGCTAAACATCCAAAGATTCTGCAATGTTCTAGGCTTTTTCTCCTTCCATGCCACAATTCATATGGAGTCATACCATCTAAGGATTTAGATGGGTGTCTATTTACAAGGAATGTGTCGATTGATACAGCCACTGCCCAAAGATAATTAGGTGGGTTCTTCTCATTGATCATAGATCTAGCTGCTTCAACTATGGTCATGTTCCTCTTTTTTGCTACTCCATTGAGTTCAGGGGTAAACCTGGTTGTTATCTTCCTTTTGATGTCTCTTTCTTGAAGGAAAGTATCAAACTCCTTTGAGAAGTATTCTCCACCACCATCTAATCTGACTCTCTTGAGACATTTACGTGTTTGATTCTCTACAAGTTCAATATATCTTTTGAAACAATTGAAAAATTCATCTTTATGTTTCATGAAGTACAAGATGGTCCACCTACTGCAATCATCAACAAAAGATACATAATATTTGGAACCTCAAATGGAGGGTTCTTTTCTTGGACCCCACACATTTGTGTGTACAAGTTCCAATAGCTCTTGATGTATGTACCCTTTCCTATTGAAGGGTTGTCTATGTGTCTTGCCAAATGCACAAGCTCCACACTTGTAGATCATATGTTGCTTTGTGACGTTGGGCAATCCAAGTACACTTTGGTTCCTGCATATTTGTTTTAAGGTCCTTTCACCAATATGAGCAAGTCATTTATGCCATACCTCAAGTTCAGAGAAAGTTTGACATCCATAGCTAAACTATGCTATGTTCTTGGTATCATCCACTTCAAATGTGAATAGCATTCCTACCTTTTCTCCTTTAGCTATCATTTTGAATCATTGCTTTAGGTCTTCCGCATAGGCTCCATGTCTTGTAAATCTGACCTACATTCCTTTCTCCACAATTTGTCCAACACTTACCAAGTTCTTGGTTATTGTAGGTACATACAATACCTTACTCAAAAGGTTCATGTCTCCATCTGATGTCTTGACATTACCTATCTTTTCTACTGAGTGCCTTGTATCCTCTCCTGTCTGCACTTCATGTTTTTTCTTGGGATCTTCCAAGTCAGAGAGCAATGCTACATTTCCTGACACATGATTGGAGCATCCTAAATCAATGTAAAAGACATGATCATCATTCTCACCCTACTTTAGTAATAGGTTCATGAGAAGAAGTGATTCTTATTGGCTTTGATTGTTATTGTAATTGTTGTATTCCTTCCTTCCTCTATATCCATTCTGGTAGTTGTTGTTGTATCCTCCATTATATTTGCCTTTATTTGATCCATAGCCACCTCTGTTGAGTCCTCTTGCTCTTGAGTTCCTTGGGTTCCTGTAACACTCTTTAGTAGTGTGATTAGAATAACCACATATGTTGCAAGGTTGAGATGCTTGGGGTCTCCCAATGCCTTGCTTTCCTCCTCTGCCTCTGCCTCTAGCTTTTCCTCTCACTATGAAGTTAGCTTGAAAAGAACTTCCTTCATCTTCATTCTTCTTTGACTTTGATTTATCCTTAGCTTTAGATTTATCAGAGTACAGGGTAGAAGATTGATTATCTCTTGAGGATTTAACATTTTTGTTCAACTTTGCTTCATGTGCGAAGATTTGGCCCATTAGAGTATTAAGATCTTGTACCTGCATGTCCATGTAAAGATCCATGGAAGTTGTGAATGATTCCCATTTGTCATCTTCTTTAATGCCATTGATGATTTGCCTTATGATTTGTTCTTCTTCAATCACTTCTCAAGTGCTTCCTAATTGATCAAAAAACTCCATATTTGTGAGATAATCAATCACACTTTGCTTGGGGCTTTTCTTTAATGCAGTAAACTCCATCCACAACTGATTCTTCCTTGCTCTAGTGTTTGAAGAAAAGAAAGCAGCAAGTGCATTCCAAGTCTCCCTTGAGGTCTTGCATCCTTTCACATGAGGTAAAAGAAAATCAGAGATTGATTTTAGAATGTATGACCTTGCTAATGAATGCTTTGAACACCAGGTTGTGAGTCTTTCTTGCTCTTCGAGTGATGGTTGCCCTTTGCTTCTCATAGTTGGCATCACTTCATCTTTAGATATGTATCCAAAGATATTTCTTCCTTGAAGGTAGGCCTCCATCCTCAGAGACCATGCTGGGAAGTTTTTTCTATCCAATTTGTCAATGGTAGAAGGAAAACCATTTCCCATGTTGATTTGACAAAGCTCTGATGCCACTATGAGAAGAAATGGTGATACAATCCAAAGATGATGCTCCTGCTGCAATAACCTGCTCTACACCTGCCAAGTTTTACTATAGGGATGCTTAATAGGGACTTTGAGCTTGCTAATGATGTAATAAAACCTCATGAGTACTTTGGAAGATCATTCTCCAATTGATTCATCAAAACAGATAACCCAACAGAAAATAAATGATCAAAAACTTGCTATTTTGGGATGAAAAGCACTCTGATATTAGAGAAATCAATTTAGGAACATTGGGGTGTCATCCCGACTTTTGAGAAGTAAACTGCCTGTATACATAGGTCACTTCAAATTGATGTAGCTCACAAAGTAAAGATTCAAATGGAATGAAAATTTCAGTTAAGCAAAAAGACTTATCACTTTACCTATAGCAATTTAAATCACTTCAAAAAACTAAGTACATTGAGTGAGAACACTGATCAAAGTTGATTGAAAAACGATAGAGTAAACCTGAGAGAGCAGTTGTAGAGGACTCCGAATATGATTAAGGAAATCAATCTCTATTGCACATATAATACATGAAATTCATGAGGATGAAGCATGAGAAGGAGGAGCACAATGTGTGCTTCAAGGATTATAAAAAAATCGTGATTCTAATCTCCTCTAAAGGACTATGTACCCCACGACTCTCTTCATGAACTTTTATAGGAACTTTTGAATTCAAACTTGGTGGGGATTCCACCTAAAAGTTACTCCATTCTAGGAAATCATATCTTATTGATTCCTTTTACTTGGATTTCGTGATTTAAACCTACTAAGGTCTCGGTATTCCTTTTTCTCTTTTATATTTGAAGTTTCTACTTTTCTACTTTTACAAGAGAAAGGTTTTATGGCTTCTCTCATTGAGAGTACATAAGATATCATTACACAAATAATTTTAATCAAGCACTAGGCTTGGCAAAATGCACCAATAGTATAGTCTTGAAAAATGGAATATCTACAAATGAGGATCAGATAAGAGTCATAGCACAATTACCATGACCTAGAACGGTAAAAAAAAGTACAAGACTTTATAGCCATTGTGGATATTATAGATGATTTATCCACATGTATGCGATCATAGCTAAACCACTTTATAACCTCTTAACAAACTTTGAATGGAAGAATGAATGTGAAAATTCCTTCAAGAAGTTCGAGAGGCACTTGTGTTTTGCACTGATATTGACAATGTTTGATTGAGATAAACCATTCAAATTTCATGTCGACGCATCCAATTTTTGAATTGGATGTGCACTAGCAAAACCAAATAAAGAAGGAAATTTGGACTTACCCATAGCTTATGTTAGTAGAAAATTGAATGTGGTAGAAAAGAATTACATGACAACTGAGCGAGAAGGGTTAGGAATGGTATATGCAGTTCAAAAATTTAGACACTATCTTTTGGCGAGCAAGCTCAAGTTTTTCGCTCATCATCAAGCACTCTTATATTTGGTAAGCAAACCTTGTAGTACAACATTCTTAGTAAGATGGTTTCTCTTAATAATCGAATATGATATTAAAGTGGTTTTAGGAAAGGTAAGACCCACCTTCAAGAAAATTAACTTTCATGACTCACTTCAAGAGAATCACTATAAGGAGTGCCTAATGAGCATTCAAATGCCTATCTTCTCAACCTACAAGTAGTTCCTAATTGTGCAAAGACTATTATCCTATTGCTAAATTTTAGACTCATGAATAAGCACATGAAAACAAGAGAAGAAGAGATCATATGATCACAAAGGTATCCATTGTTAGCAAGAAGATTTAAAAACAGAATGATCAAGGTGTATTATCTTGTTGTGTGGAGGAAGAGGAATACAAAAGACTACTACAAAACACCCATCTAGGATTGATAAAACATTATTACTCTTTGAAGAATTTGAGTCCTTAAGGAGTATATTAGATTAACATGGAAGCAAATTGTCATCACCTAATTAAGGAGTGCTCTAGTTTTATTCACCAACCCTCAAGATATTACAACTTAATATTGCATCACTTTAGTATCAGAATGGAGTGCTCCATTAGTTGAATTATTGAAATGAAGAAGTTTTCCCAAGGATGCAAACTTAGTGGGAGAAAGGATTTTAGGAAAAAATCACAAGATGATGCTTTCATAGGAGAGAACCTCTATAAATGAGGTAGATATAATTAGCTACGACTATACATTCAAAATGACTACATGAAGATTTTAGAAACTACACAATGGTGTTATAGGTGGACACTTTAGACTTGACAATGTAATCAAACTTACCTTATTCATAGGTTTTTGGTTGCCCACTCTTCATATGGATGCTCATACTTTTGTAAATGACTATGATAGGTGTCAAAGGGCTCAATACCTTATCATAAATGATGAGATGCCCTTGAGACCAATGATGTGAGGAAATGTGTTTTCCAAGGGGGTTATAGATTTTGTAGGACCCATCAATCCACTAGCTAGAAGCTTCCATGCAGAATACATCATTTTAGCCACATATTATCTCACCAAGTGAGTAGAAGTCAAAGCCACACATAAAAATGATGCACGAATGAGGGCTAAATTCCTATTTTAGAATGTGTTCATGAGATATGGACTTCCTATTGAGTTATTATGTGATAGAGGCACCCACTTCTTAAATGAAGTCATTGAATATCGCCATGAAGAATTCATGGTTACACTAAAGAAGTCCACCCCTTATCATTGACACGCTAATGGATAGGCAAACACTCTAATTGTGACAAAGAATTCCACCATGTTGTTTGGGCTTATAGAGTTTCTTATAAAAGAGTACTCAAAGCCATCCCCTTTTAGATGGTCTTTGAGCAAAATATTGTGCAACCATTGGAACCTTTTATCCGGACTTTGAAAGTAGCACAAGAGCATTAATGGATAGGACAAAAACTATCATCTAGAGTTATGGATCTAGAAGGATTAGGAGAGTCAAAGCTACATGCAGCAATAGACATATACACAATGAAGAAAAGAAAAAAGACTTATTTGATGCACACATGAAAGAAAAAGGCTTAAAAGTTGGCAATCTACTATTGGTATATACCTTAAAGAAACATGCTTGTAAGTTAGAATATTGTGTTATGGATCTATGATTATCAATAGAGTTTCTACTAGTATTGCAGTACAACTAGCCACCCTAGAAGGAGAAGAAATACCCAAATACATTGGTGGATGCAGAATCAAATTTTATCAAGATCCACTAACAGAGGAGATGCTTATGCGACTAAATTAGGCCAAGAAACGTAGAGCGGAAGAACAAAGAATAATAGAAGAGGCACAAGCCAAGGCAATAGAACATATTAAATAGGTGAAGTTGAGACCAAATGCCCCAATATAAAGGCATACTATCGAATCCAAGCACGCCAATGTATCACATGGTAATGTGCCAAGATAGAGTGAGTACCTCTCCTAGCATTATAAATAGAAGACCATTCATCTTAGTTGAGCTAGGATAGAGCATGGCAATCAAGATGATCAAAGCCGTGATTGATTGCAGTGCATGCACAAATGCCATGAGACTCTCTTGTTCTCTAAGTATGGGCTTAGAGGTAAAGCCAATAGAAGCATATCTAGTAGTTTTGGTAGGGATAGAAATTCCATGTCTACAAGAAGTAGAAGTTTTGATTACTATGCATGAGGTCATCCTAACAATCAAACTCTTAGTCTGCCATGATGAGGATCTCATGTAATCTTCAATATTGGGCTGACTAGATATATGATCATGCAAAGGAATTGAACCTTTGAAGACGGATTCCCTAGGTTTGGGTTAATAAGAAATGCCTCTTGGTGGATCTAGAGACCCATGAGTCCTCTAGTTCTAAGTCCACACATTGTGCATGTGTGCCTAAGTTTATTGTGTAGAATGCATCACCTTGTGATGGACAATTCATGCAAGTGTTGGGGCCTCCTACTACTCCAAAAGAAAGCCTAGAAATGATAACAAAACCACACTAGGCAAATATCCAACCACGGAATAACCACTAGAAATAACAACCGCTTATGAAATTGCATCAAAAAAAAAAACAAAGGTATAGATGAAGCATGTGTGGGTGAAGAAAGGTGAAAAACCAACTGTTCCACCAAAACCATTTCAATCACCCCAAAAGGAAGAGATGTGTAGGATGTAGAGTATTGATAAGAAGGAAGGATATCAATGAGGATTAATTTGACAAGTTTGGATTCCTAAGGAATCACGGATGGCTTTCCCTAATGCTTCATTTGCATGGCTACCTAGGATCTTTTTACAAGCCCAGATGTCCATTCCTAGTTCACCCTTTTTAGGAATCTCTAAGAGTTGTCATGTTCATCATTCCCCTCAACATAAAGCCATACTACCAATGAAACCTTGTACTCATTTACCTCGAGCAATTTGGAAATGGATGCCTAAATGACCCTATGACCAACAACCCACAGTCATCTCCCCACCCCCTCCCTTAATGGCTTGTACAAATCCTTCAACTCACACTCTAATCCCATAAGGGAACCTCATTCTCATAAACAACCTTATAATTATCCACACAACATACACATTGTAGAAAAAGACTCACAAATCACCAAAATCATATTGAGTTTATGGACAATTCCAAATATGCATACATGTGGTCTAATGAGAAGCATTAGGCACAACAATGCATAGTGCACTTATACATAGCACGGGCTACAATGGTGAGAGTCATGTTTGAACTAGAAAGGGATCGAGATATTTCATACTAGGATTGAAGCCTATTTTCAATATTAATATGTGTTCTTTCTGTTAGCATATCTGAGCACTCTAAAAGCACCCAGAATGCAAATGAAAAACGAGGTCTAAGCTTTAGAATGATTAGCAATAGGTCTATTCCCTTTGAGGAGTACCCACTCCTCCCACAATTAGAGTTTACTAATTTTAGAGATCCATTCCAATTGAAGAACCACCACCTAGAAGAACCAAATGTGTGCATGCCAAGTACCACTCCTTCGTGGATCTATTTGGCACATTAGTAGATGGCCCCTTCATTTGGGAATCAAAGTTCAAATTTGATCATAACTAGGACGGATTTCAATTCTTCTCATGGGAGTTCAAAGAATTACGGAATGTGGATGACTTATGACCAATTTAGGAGAAAGTAGGATTGGATGCATACTTTAGTGCACCCCTCCTAAACTTGATGATCTTAAGGTGGTACTTTCTCATTCATATTCTGCAACCAACTTCACACAAAGATGTTCCATGGAGGTACTTTATATTATTGTCTCTACTTTCAAATGAACCAGTAAAAAAGTTCACGTTGACTCAGAAATCATTAAGGGAGGCCCTTAAGATGTCTGAAACATACATTCCCATTGTTAAACATGGCTTAGTTCCTGAGGAGATGAAAAAGAGTGAAGTACTGAAGTTTTCATAGGTGCCGTCCATAGCAACGAACTTATTTACAACACTAAGAATGTGCATGCAACATTTTGCATTTCTAGGCCATAATGGGTCTACCGAACCACATAAGAAAATATGTTACAACCCCTATAAAATGTCACAAATTGTGGAGTTCAAGATAGATATACTACATTGGATAATGGATCAGTTGTATGCATCCTATCAGATATGGCCATGAAATCAAGTCTTGATTGGCTATCGTGTCATCATGCGTATCATGTACATGTGTCTCGTCTAAGATATTCTAGTTGAACAGGTTGTTACTAGACATTACTTACAAGCACTCAAGGGTTGACGGTCCTCTATGTGCCAACCAACGAAACATATGTGAGGCAATATTCCTTGTGTTGTTGCCACCCAAGGAGACAATAGTGACCCTTGAGAAATCACCAATAGGCCCCAAGCCCTCAATTCCCCCTTTTCTCATACGAATCCCTAGGCCAGCACCAATGACAACCACCATGGTTCCTATGACAAAACTAGAAGCAAGCGTGCAAACTATGGTTGTGTAAACAATTATCCTAGAACTCGATCAAGCACTAGACCAAGAATTTGTATTCTTTGTAGTGGGAGAGGTAACCCAAAGAAAAATCTTGATTTTTCATTTTGATTAGCCAATTACGTGACTTTCTGAAATTTCAATACTCGAATGTACACTACATCTCACAAGAATACGTACAGCCTAATTATCTACCATCAAAAAACCAATCAAGGGAAGGGCAAAGCACGGATTGATCAAGAAGAAGATGAATGATTACATACAAAGGAAGCGAAAGAAGAACAAAGAGAGAAACATGAAGAGCAACACAAGACAACAAAAGATGAAAAACATGATCGCTTTACATATGCATCACCATTACAAAGATTACATGCACATATTGAAACAATACAAGCATGGAAACAATTAAATAAAGAAAGAAGTGATGTAATCGTTCAACAAGAATTGGAAAAAAGTGGTTTGATGCAGATTTTATAGAGACAATACAAAAACTAATAACAGCAATTTGGTCCATAGAGGGTCTCAATTTTCTATCAAAATGCCCTCTAGCCTATTATGATTCCAAAAGGGTACAAGCAAAGCCACACTACAATCACACAAACCAAATTCTAGTACCTCAACCTTTCTCATAGTTCCATGGTACGAGGGCATGCACCTCTACTAATTCCCCCCATCAACACTCCCACACTAGGACATTCTTCTACCCCTCCTACCTCCTCCACTTCTTCTATTTCAGAAGAATTCCAATGGATTTTTGAAAAAGCTCATCAGACCCCATCCCATATTCATGTACCCCTCCCCACCTCACTCACCACCCATAGCTTCCAATGAGGTGTCATGAGACATTTTCTCCAACTTTGAAATACCTCCATCAATTAGCACCACTTCCTCACCCATTCCCCACATTGGACCCTCACTATCATCTAGAATTGCACCTATTCCTCATTGATCTTCCCTTTAGTCCTGATTTTTCCATCAACATTAAAGCCAGCCACCACTGTCATAAACCTTTAGGCTCCGATTTTCTCATCCCTCTTTGATATTAGATTTCATCCCATGGCACCAAAATCCCTAACTCTACAAATCACGACCCTAATTTCTCCAAGTGCCATGCACAATTCACAACATGTGCCAATACCACTATTCGAAATCACCATGTTACACATGCCCACATAAGAACCAATAGACATCTCACCTCCCACCATAGCTCAAGTTCAACAGTACCACTTCCGAATCCCGACACTACCAACATCACCTCCACTCACTAGTGTATTCACTTTTGCATCCACTCTCCCCATCCTATCCCCATTCCCCATTGCATCAAACTTGATCAAACTAAATATATGCATATGAACTATGTGCACACTTCATCAATGATTGATTGAGCTTTGAATAAGATCAGAGAAGACTATGCAACCCTAGGATAGAGATACAACCATCTACAAGAGCAATCAAGTGGGTCGAATCACAACTCAATTCATTGATAGTAGAAAATGTATCATTAAATTCCAAATGCACTATCTTAAAAGAGGCTCACAATATGTTAGAACTACAACTTGAAGCTCATAACAAACAAGCAATAGAAGGAATGGAAGATCAATTATGAGTGAAAACGGACTCCAACACCAAACTAACCTGCAACATGGGCTTATCACATAGATATTTTGATCTGGTAAAAGAAGAAAACCAAAGAATGCATATTCAAAACACAGAAAGAAGAAACTATGTACATGCTTGGTGCCCCTCTAAGCCCTTCATGTTCCACACAGTGACACCCAAAAGTATAAAGATAAATTTAGAAGATTATACCAATCTTCTAGAATCCCATGAAAAAATCAATGAGTTTAATGTGCTACAGGATGCTTATGCAGGCACATCTACAACTACAAGTGCAATTGGACCTCCCTCTTCCATCATCCCAAAAGAAATGTTAGTAGAATAAGAGACTCTTCAATGGTAGGTAACATAAATGAAATACGAACTGACATCAAGAATGTCCCTAAAATGGGTTGCATCATTTACACTCATTCCCAAAACTAGAAGAAATAATGAAAATACCCATTGAATAATCATTTGAAGAGGAGTATGAACCTCAACTTGCAATTGGCAGCTGAGGTACGAAAAAAGAACCAGACACACTCAAACTATAGAGGCTAGCTTGGATGAAAAAAAGTTGAAGAGCTTGGCCGGATGCATTTCACACAAGTGGAGACACAATTACAAGCCATGTTTGAATCCATGAGCCGAGACATGCTGAGATAATATGCATCACAAGAAAGATAGCAACTTTTGCAACACAATCTGAGCTAGAGGATCTTCCTATAGAACTGCATCATGGTATGATCTTCCAAACCGATTGCGAAGCACAATTATTACAAGAATACCATAGAATTACGTAGAATTGGACTAAGGATGGAGTGCATATCTTATATAACCCATGTTACACTTGGGTGGCTTTTGGGATTAAAGTATAGGATGATAAGAGGTGTCAAGATTGCGTAAACTATTTGTACCTAGCACTACCAAAATGGCCCCCAACCATTGCATATATGATGGCCATGCTACATCAATAGTTACCTAAATTACAAAAACCTTCTAATAATGTAACACGAATGCAAATAAAGATTTTCTATATGATGCAAAAAAACTTTCAGGATATTCAAAAACATGAGGGCACCAAATGACTTGACTCTTGGGTTCAAGCATGGCAACCTAGATTTAGTTTATGATATGAGTATGACCCCATCATTTAAGGTCTACTATGCATGGCATAGTCAAATCAAATATTTACTTGCTTTTTGTAAAGAAACCTACCAAGAGATGTTCACAACTAGATTATGGGAATACCATTCAGAGGTCTTCATTTCAAAACCTACTCATTTGCTCCATCTCTTTACTTGTGAGGCCTTCCAATATTCAACACTCTACCATTTTCAACAACATAACACTCGTGGTGCAATTGATTGGCCCACACTTGAATTTTACTTGGAAAAAGGCAACCACCTTGTAGAACACTCCTTGGTCAGTGACATTCTCTAGCAATATATTGACAACTCTAAGCGATAAGGGTCTTTTGGGGATGCAAGATGTGAGAGGGAGGAGAGCATCCGTAATCAAGGCCAAGGCCTAACAAGAGGAAGGATATAGAGAAGAAGAAGAAGTATGTAAACCAAGATGTGCAAGAGAGATTTGAAGATCAACATGGACTAAAATATGTAATTCAAGTAACTCAATACAAAATAGTGATCTTTATCACTAATCTGTTGTACAACAAAAATACTCAATTTTTTGAAGATGTGCTCCATTTTGTGCAAGCCGAGCAATCCTCACCCTTGAGAACTTGGGTAGAAACTACATACCGTTTCGCACATTTTTTGGAGCTCGTTTGAGCCCCCAAAATATCTTTAGGGAAACAAATTTTACTATCTCACACATTGTGTGAAACAAGCAAAACACAAAAACTATAAATAGAGCTAGAGAGCTCATTTTTAAGGCTAGTCATTTTGGAAAGAAAGCTTATATGATCATTGAGAGCTCTTTTGATTGAAGAAATCTACATTCCAATGTTTTTACTCTTTCCCTCTTCCTTGTGTGTTTGTGTGTGCATCTTGCATGCTTCTCACCTTCAACTTCACTCACATCACTCACTCACAATTGTCATATCATCCTCACATCTCTACAGATTGACAATTATGAGGTGGAACTCCATGACATTGGTACTCACCATTGTCCTAGAGTGACAACCAGCCTCTTTAATAGGATTTTTTTAGTAGATTTATCCTTGTGCATTTCTCTTAGCTCTCCTTCTTTCCCTCATGGTATCTTCACACCACAAGGAGCAAGAATCTAATACAAACTTGTTTCAAGTTGGCTACGGATTCTATGCACAAAATGGGATGATTTATGATTTTTATGGGTCTTACCCATATGATATGGATGAGTGTTTTACTCTTGGAGAAACTAAATTTTTAAGGAGAAGAAAAAAGAACAATGTCATTGCCAAGCTTACAATAAATTTAGAGTTCTCTTATCTAGTGACAACAATGAAGAAGATGATGTCTATGATTGCAAGAAGAGGATGGAGCTCAAAAACATGGTGGATCATTGCAATGACATATATAAACAAAACAAGGAGCTCATGAAGAATGTTAAGGTTCCAATCAATGTTGAAAGCTTAGCACTGGGCAAAAAAGGTTGTATTGAGAAGATCCACAGGAGCAAGAATAGAGATGTGCACCTCAAGTAGAAAAATGCACGATAGCACATGGTTTTCATCTGTTTTGTCTCCTCTTTCTAAATTCTTTCGTGATAGCTCCCTTGCCTAGGATTTCTCTAACTTTTTGTTGTTCTCTATATCCTTTGTCTCTCCAATCACATATCTCTATTCATGGTGTATATCTCAATGCATGTGACGTTCTTTGTGGTTTAATTTTGAGTTTCAGACTTCAATTTACTGTAAACCAATCTTAAAGTTGAGACAAGAGTTGGAGAATAGGCCAAGAAAAGGTGATTTGAAACCCTTTTAAATGTACAACATAGAGGTGTGGATAGCTTCCTAACTTCTCACATATCCTCTATCTTGGCAGTAATATATATTTGTTCATGGTGTCATATCTCTTTTCATGGTGTGAAAATATTATAGAAGAAGTCTTCTCTCACATTGCATAGTTGATCAGAATAGGAGACACATAAATCACAAGAGACTCTTCTTACAAATACTTGAAACATAAATGTAGATTTATATAAATAAAACGTAGCATTATAAAGAAGAATTTCATGGTTAAAGCCACCGTTCGTGGAGATACATGTTTTTACTTTGTTGTAATTCAACAATTTTCATTTTTCTACATTGCTTTCTACTACTTAATTGCAGTTATAAGTTCATCTCACTCTTATACTCCCTTTGGAAAATTTGGCCACAGAACAGAAAAGCAGAACCAAGTAACCCTCCTTTGATACACCTTTCTAGGAAGGCTCATTCCTTCTTGTGGCTGTAAATTTGAGCCTCCATGAATGGAGTGCTACAACCCAAGAGTTCAAGCTTCGAGCCTTCCTCACACAATCTGAAAATCTTTCTATCAATTTGTTGTAGCTTCTCCATAAGGACCCTTCTATGCTTCTCAATATTCACATCCTTTTTCTCTAAAGCTTTAGGAGGTGCTGTGTTCACTTGTTAAGAGTGTCGCTCATGAGCCGAAGAGCTTCAAGCAGCTTGGGTCTAAACTCTACTTTGCTTGATCTGGAGTACATGATGATTTTCTAAAGTAATAGTGATGAAAGGTGTTGAGGAATAGAAATCCAATGTTGTTATATCCTGAATGCTTGAAAGTGAGAGTATGACTTCTAAAAACTCCTTTGACAGGTGACGAAGGATCTGGCCAAACATGACATGTACCTATCTAAAATCAAGATTCTAATAGCCAAACAATAAATGATGGTGGAATATGTAAGTGAAGAAAGTTAGGTCAAGTCATGTGGTTAGACATTATTTGCACTAGATAGCTATAATGTGATATTAGAATCTTATCCTCTTATTTGCAAGTAAATAAGTATACATTTATGACGTTAATTGCATTTTTCTCTAAGCCTTTTGACACACTAATTAACGAATACGAAATTAACTCCATGTGCCTCTTACTATCATAACTCCAAGTGACTACGTTCAATCTATGTATAATGTTTTCCGGAGAAGAATGTACGACAAAAATTTGTAAATGATTGACTATGATTTCTATGTCTTAGAAGATGCATCATACATGCTTGCTATTTCCGTTGAGGGCATGTCACTCATAAGAACTTTTGGATAGAGGGTCGTAATTGATGGGCAATTAAAATTTCATATAATAGCTAAAACTATGGTTATATATTTCATATGAGAAATTTTGGTATGTCTATAGAAGCATATACATATAATATAGCTATAGATATATGAAAAACAAAAGGAAAATTATCATTCCCTAAGTAAGCTACTACACACGAGTAGTGCCATTCATGAGTCCTAAATGGCTTGCTCCACCAACCTCAATACTGACATGTTATATGAATATGGGTCCAAGCATGTGTTTTAAGGGTGCAAAGTTACTTTGAGAACATGTGGTGTTCTATGAGACACCCTTGTGAAAGTATCTCCAAGTATAGGCTTTAAGCTGTGGATTTATTTAAATCATTTGACTCCCCATTTTAAGGGTCTCAACCTTAGGCTTGATCTATCCTAAGGTGTGGAAACTTATTCTTGGGAGAAGATTCTCTTAGCGACACCCTAGGGTA
Organism: Ceratopteris richardii; assembly: GCA_020310875.1. Lineage (NCBI taxonomy): Eukaryota > Viridiplantae > Streptophyta > Polypodiopsida > Polypodiales > Pteridaceae > Ceratopteris > Ceratopteris richardii. The sequence goes on from CM035443.1 coordinate 63,149,072, forward strand.
CACGTGAGAGGAGGAGGGTTACTTGATTAAGTATCCATGTCACACCATGTGGTTGGACTTTAGGCAAGTGTCCACATAAGGGGCACTTTGAGGGATAGTTGGAAGTGTCCAAGGATATGCATTCCCTTGTCCTAGAGGTATATATATGGGTGGAGTTGCTTGGATAGAGACATGCTCTCTCTAGCCATGGTGGTCTTGTTAGGTAGTTTGTTTTCGTTTATTGTCTTGTAGGATTAGAATTTAGAACATTGATACCTAGAGCTAGGTTTCAGCCAAACTAGGTAGCATCCCTAAAATATTGTTTTGGAGGTTTATGTAGATGATTATTGAATTGTCCTTCAAGAATGCACATGTGCATGATTGTTGTCTTGTGCATCTTGGTATCATTGAAGATATTTGTCTCTTTTGGAGGCTAAAAGAGATGAATGAGCTCCCAATAACCCATTAGGCAACCCGAGAAGCCCGTTGTTCACGCATAGATAAATCTTAATAGATTGGCACTCATGAAGCCGTCAAGGGGGAGAATTCTCCCTCTTTCTCAGTTGCTTTTATACCAAGCATATGAGATATATTCGCTGAAGCAGATGCTTTGTGGAGTTTTCTTTTCTCAGGTTTTTTCATCATGGACCTCCTTAGTAACAAGAACTTTGAAGCCCATAAATGCCACACATGTATGGATAACAGTGGTGCTGCATAAGCTCCACTCTCTCCTTCTAGGGTGATGTTACTTACAACTTTTAATACTTCACTGGTTTGGAGAACTCTCAAGGCCTTGAGCCAACCATTCAGAGATATTTTAAGCCTTGCTTTTTCATTGTGATTTTAGAGAAGTTGCCTTTGAAATTAGAGAACAAGAGGTATTAGTCTTCTCTAGAAGATTTTTCAATCGATTTTCAAGACAACAAGGCTTTGCAAAGGTATTGAAAACAAAGCTTAGGAATGTAAAGGAGGAGCTTACAAGAAGGTAAATGGTGGTTCTCGACATCAAAGGAACATGGAGCTTGAAGAATGAGTTTGGGAACTTAACTTCAACAAAAAGAAAGTCTCCAACATTGGTTGAAGTTAACATTTTTCATTAAGCATGGAATGAACTCATTGCATAAAGTTTGTTATAAAATGTACATGGAATGTGCATCATATCATCACATGAAAAGGAATGAAAAAAATGAGCATGTGATGAGAATACATTTGTGCATAAAATGGAGTTCTAAGTATGAATTCCATGCATGCTTTCAGAATGGTTTGAATATTTGATCCTAATACCTTCTCAACATCTTTGAGCAAAGATTTTTGTTCTTAGCATACATTATTTATGCATAACAATGAATTGGATCATCTATGCATGACCTAATGGGACAAGGGAGAGCAATTCAATTCACTAAGTTCAAGGTTAAGATAGTAAATGGATTCTTTGTATGAAGTCAAAAGTATTAACAAGTAATGTTATATTGATTTTAGGTGGCTCAATAACCATTATCCTTTTCTGCTTTTCATATGTTGGCTTAAACCAAAGGCAAAAAAGCTTCACATAGATAGAAAAAACCTTAAGCTTTGAGTCCTCTTTATGGATCTTCAAGTTTCATAACACACATGGCATGCGTAATTTGCAAGGATTTAAGGACTTGAGCTTTAAGTCAAACGCTTTTCTATTTTTATTAAAACGCAAATGGTAGTAGCTCATAGGCCATAAGAAGTTCTAAGAACTAATCATTAACTACAATGATCAACAAATGTGTTGGTGCAATTCAAGCCTTCACAATTTGGCTTGGATACTATCTTGAAGACTCAACATGTGAGAAGGACTATAGGAACTTATGCTTATAAGTTCTTACCGTTTTATCCCTTGTAAAAGTCTTAGTGACTTGGCATTTTATGTAATCACACCTAATTGATTGAAAGTCGTGGAAAAGGTTGTTGAAATGATGGAGAGAATATCTCCCTACATTTAGTGGAGTGATCATAGGAGATTTGAACTTGAATTCAAACTCAAATTCAACTCAACTCCTATAAAAAGTGTAAGTAAAAAGTCGCGGATGCCCTTCACTTTTCCCGAGGCTTATACCTTTGATCATTGAGTGTGTAAGTGCTACTCCATAGCCTACACCTCTGAGTACCATTGAGCTATGTTTATCATGCCAATGGGAATGTATATTTACATGATCTAATACAAATACTTACATTCATCTACTCTGTGATTCTTTGAGTATACTACTCCAAGTCTGTCAACTTCAACGAGGCATATCTCAGGATCTACTCATTCAAATTAAATGATTCAAAGCACATTGGATTCAGCTCGAAGTTCTCTACACACCTACAAAATTTGAAGCAGTTTGGTTAAGCCATTAGCGAGAAATCTCAGTCGAAGTGCTCACTAGTCTGTGTCTGTAGAGCTCCTAAAAAGTCTAGGGTAAACATATTCTTGCTAAACTCATTTCTCAGAGTATGGTTTGTCATTTCTTCTCATTCCACTTGCAATTGATAGGTTTTTAAGCAAATGTAATATGTCCAAAAGGAATTTGATCAATTGTAAGTGTGCTGGTCATACTGAGTGAAAGAATGAGCAGGTGTCAATACCAAAATAGCAAGTTTTCTTGGATTTGTGAAGTGCAAAGTTATCTGTTTTGATTTGATCATTACACATATCATTTGCAAAGTACATATATGCTTTCTTGGTATCATTTGGAAGCTAAGAAAGTGTATTATTCATTCCTGGAGTCAAAGGAGGGCTGGTGTGAAGTAGGTTTAGCAGCACCTACTCAATCTCTGAGTGCATCCAACCATCCTCTCCCAACAGTGGTATCAGAGCAAATAAGGTAACATGGGAGATGGTTTTCCTTCATTCATTGACAAATTAGACAGGAACAGTTACCAAGCTTGGTCTCTAAGGATGAAGACCTATCTACAAGGAAGAAGCTTATTTGGATTCATCTCAGGTGATGAGGAATCGCCCTCATTCAAAGCTAGAGGCCTACCAACCAAGGAAGAGCAAGAGAGGCTCAACACATGGTGTGCAAAAGATGCATTGGCAAGGTCTTATCTTCTTAACTCTATATCTGATTTCCTTTTACCTCACATCAGGAATTGCAAGACTTCCCAAGAGACTTGGGAAACCTTGTCAACATATTTTTCATGAAGTACAAGGGCCAGAAAGAATCAACTATGGATTGAATTTACAACTCTTAGGAAGCAATCAAAGCAATCAGTTTCAGACTTTGTCACTGGGGTCAAAGATATTGCAGACCAGCTTGCAAGTATTGGAGAGGAGATTGAAGAGGAACAAATAGTAAGGCAGGTAATCAATGGACTAAAAGTTGATGACAAATGGGAGAGCTTTACCACAGCAATGGACCTATACATGGACATACATGCTCTTGATTTAACAACTCTGATTGGTCAACTCTTCACACATGAAGCAAAGCTTACAAGGAATGGAGAGCAATCAAAAGGTAACAACCCCTCTGCTCTATATACTGATAAGAAGATTAAGGATAAAGGTAAAGGGAAGAAGCAAGAAGAAGAAGACTCTACCTCCCAAGCTAACTATGCAGGGAGAGGTAGATCTTCAAGAGGTAGAGGCAGAGGAGGTAAGTCAGGTAGGGGGAGACCCTACAACTCATCACCATGCAACATTTGTGGATTGTCTAATCATACTACAGATGAGTGCTACAGAAACTATAAAAATCAGAGAGGAAGAGGCCATCAAAGAGGTGGATACTCTCAAGGTAGAGGCAAATTCAACCAACACCAAGGCTACAATGGCTACAACAATAACTACAACAACAATTACAACAACAATGGTAACTACCAAGGTGGATACAGAAATAGGAAGGTGCAACAACCTAAAGATTACGACCACCACATGCTAGAGAGATGACTCTCCTCCCAACCTTATGCCTGTATATATAGCTGCTTGAACTAATGAGGACCACAAATGTAACTAGAGTCCACAAGTGCATGTGCAATCTCCTCCACTCCTTTCATATCCACCACTAGAGTCTATTAGTGGCTGGAGTGATCTCGACCACTACTTTAGTACCTTCCACTAGAGTCCACTAGTGGTTGTTGTACTCACCTCTTGAGTTAAGTCCACTGGACTCAAGTTAACTCACGTTAACTTGAGTTAGAAGGCTCTAGAGCTCTTTGGGTAAAACTCTCTTCCCATGCTCCCCATGGGAGTTGAACCCAAGACCTCCTCCTTCACAACCATGAGACTTAACCACTAGGCTAAGTGGATTACTTGAATATGAGAGCACATGACTTATGCTTGAGTCTACTCTTGAGATCTTTGGTCCTACAGACGAGTGACCAAACGGTATCCGATTTCAGATCTGTCTGAAGCCATCGGATCCCTAGATAATAGATTTACTTTATTACATTCTTCCCCCCTTGGAAAAGATTTTCGTCCTCGAAAATAGAGCTATATACATACTGTAGGCAACCCCCGAGCCTCATGTTCTAAAACTGGAAGAACATGATCATGTTCTAGAACTGGAAGAACATGTCTCATCTCTGTGGTGGCATCCTTGCCCAAATGATTCTAAACACTATCTCGCTTTGCACTTTGATAAACTAGTCAAAGTACAAAATAGTGAATGAATAATAAAGGTGGATCTAAACACATATCCCGGGCTAATTCACAGTTTCTGGATGTGCGATCTAGGCACAAACATGTGAATTAGGTGGATTCAAATTACTAGTCCATTTCTAGGCATAACTGGTGCATGGGCTGAGAAATGAAGGTGGGATTCTTATCCCTTGCAAGACTTTGAGAATTCTTGATTCACTTGAATTTGTTTTGGAGAACTTGAAGTGTGGTTGTCCCATACATCTAACTTTAGATGTCTGTTCAATGGTTTACTTTTATCTAACAGTTTATTGATTTTTTCACCCGACTAGAGGACTACTTTGTCCCAATGAGTTGAAAAAATCCTATGTAAACTGTACGAGAAAGTTTACCATTCCGGTGGAATCAACCATACCAACTTCACCAATTCAAAGTCAAAATGAAAATTGTCCAACTTAGGACACTTGTCTCAAAGACTTTTAACTGAAAGTTCTTGGGAATTGTCAATCTGATGAGCAATTCCTAACTTCCCTATTCTAGAGTATACTGGACTCCAGGAAATCATTTATGCTATAACTTGAAGCAAACTCAAATGAATAAGTCTACTTAGACTTATCATCTTTTGAAGATTGAAAAGGTTCTTGTACATAACATCTATCTAGGATGTGCAAGTTAGTTATCTAATTCTAACCGGCTATCCCTGGTCTTTTGCAAAAGGAATCAGATACCATATCTGAGTCAATTCCAAAAGATTTGGAAAGCGGAAAGAGATAACTAAGACTTTGTACAAGCAATTCAAACTTCGCACATACATAAACTTGCTATGAGTCAAAGTCTAGTTGACTCAGGACTTTAACTTCTCAACGATCTATTTCAACAAGATATTGAAGCATTCTTTTTATCTTTAAGAGAAATAAGCTAGTTTCTCAAAAAGATACAAAGAAAATCAAAAACATCATCCAACCACAAGATACTAGTGTGGTAACCAACATCAGTGTGTCGACCCACTGAGGTTCTATCAATGAGTTTTAAATATTCAAATAATACTTCACTTGAGACTAAGTTCAGGTCTCATTCAATGTTTTTGACTCCTAATTGTGAATGCAATTCTTGTGCATTTCTTTGAGTCAAAAGAGTGAATTTATCAAGTTACACTAGGAACTTGATACTTGACTTAGTCAATTGAATCTTTAGTTGAAAATATCAACTCAAAGTAAAAGTCCAACTTCTTTCAGAAAATTTATCAAATATTTCTGATCAATAACACTTAAACTTGAAGTGTTCTATGAAGATCTTGGAAGTTACTTACTTCATATCTTCAGTTTCCTTAATCTTGAAGTTACCTTGAAGTATCGTAAGATACTACTTTCATCCTTTACGAATTAAACTTTTCTTGAAGTCTTAATTCCCTTGAGGATGAAACCTAACTTCAAAATCTAAACTAGGATTAAAAGATAATTTTCATCCCACGGTTCGATGTCCCATACCATCTTTCCTATATCAATCTTCCCATGCTCCCCATGGGAGTTGAACCCAAGACCTCCTCCTTCACAACCATGAGACTTAACCACTAGGCTAAGTGGATTACTTGAATATGAGAGCACATGACTTATGCTTGAGTCTACTCTTGAGATCTTTGGTCCTACAGACGAGTGACCAAACGGTATCCGATTTCAGATCTGTCTGAAGCCATCGGATCCCTAGATAATAGACTTACTTTATTACAGAAGGACTACAACAACTATACAGAGGAGCAAGATGACTCCCTATTGATCATGAATATGAGTTCTAAGTCAGGTATCAATGATGATCACTTATTCTATATTGATTCAGGATGTTCTAATCATGTAGCTGGCAATGTGGCACTACTTTCTGATTTGGAAGAACCCAAAGGCAAACATCAAGTGCAGACAGGTGATGATACTAAACATTCTGTTGTAAAGATTGGTAATGTAAAGACTAGTGATGGTAATCAGAACTTATTGAGCAGAGTACTTTATGTCCCAACAATCACCAAGAACTTAATGAGTGTAGGTCAGATTGTGGAAAAAGGTTTACAGGTCAGGTTCAATCAACATGGAGCATATTTGGAGGACCCAAGACATGGATGCAGAAGGATAGCCAAGGGAGAAAAATCAGGTAGATTATTTACTTTTGAGCTAGAGGACACAAAGAACATTGCTTTATACAATTACAAGGATCAAACACTTTCAGAATTAGAAATATGGCACAAGAGGTTAGGTCACATAGGTGAAAGGACCTTAAAGCAAATGTGCAGGGATCAATGTGTACTTGGGATACCTAATGTATCCAAGCAACACATGATTTACAAGTGTGGAGCTTGTCAATTTGGTAAGTCACACATGTTGCCCTATTCAAAGAAAGGTTTTATGCATGAAGACTATCTGGAATTGGTGCATACAAATGTTTGGGGACCTAGCAAGGAACCCTCCATTTCAGGATCAAGGTACTATGTGTCTTTCATTGATGATTATAGCAGATGGACTGTGTTATACTTTATGAAGCATAAGGATGAAGTTTTTAATTGTTTCAAAAGATATCTTGCACTAGTTGAAAATCAAACAGGTAGAAACTTGAAAAGGCTAAGGTAAGATGGAGGAGGTGAATTCTCCAATGAATTTGAAGACTTCTTGCAGGAAAGAGGTATCAAGAGGGAAATAACCACAAGGTACTCACCTGAACAAAATGGGGTAGCTGAAAGAAGGAATAGACTCATTGTAGAAACAGCTAGGTCTATGCTTAATGAAAAGAAATTACCAAATTAACTTTGGGCAGAGAGTGTATCTACTGCCACCTATCTCATTAACAGGTTGCCATCAAAGTCACTTGATGGAATGACACCATATGAAGCTTGGCATGGTAAGAGACCATCATTGGATCACTGCAAAATCTTTGGTTGTATTGCATATGTGCATATTCCCTCATAGGTAAGGGGAAAGCTAGACCCTAAAGCTGAAAAATGTATTTTCATTGGTTATGACTTGAATAAAAAAGGGTACAGATTCTACAACCCCTCAAACAAAGGTTTCAAGGTAAGCAGAGATGTCATCTTTGATGAGAATGACTCATGGTATGAAAATGAATGCAGGAAGGTTAGTCTACCTTATGACATGGAAGAAGACTTCCCAAAGCTCACCAAGGAGGAACTAATCCAGAAAGAAGACTCAAGCTCAGATGATGATGACACAATTAATCTTGAGGAATTCAAGGCATGGAAGTCCAAGGGAAAGATGAAGATAAAGAAGCTAGAGGATATACCAGAATCCTCAACTCAAGCTATGAGGAGATCTCAAAGAGAAAGTAAGAAGCCTATCAGATATGGGTATGATACTTCTCTTGTAACTAAGCATTTTGTATATCTTGCAAAGGATCTGTTGAATGAAGAACCAGGTTCATATGAGGAGGCAATCACCAAACCAGAATGGAAAGAAGCTATGGATGAAGAAATAGAGGCTCTCAAGGAGAGTGACACATGGGAATTGGTACCCAAGAAGGACTCTATGAAGGTGATAGGATCCAGATGGATCTACAAACTTAAGAGGAACTCTGATGGTACAATCAACAGGTATAAAGCTAGGTTGGTAGCCAAGGGTTTTGCACAAACCCAAGGCATTGATTATGAGGAGACATTTTCTCCTGTGGCTAAGATGCCAACAATCAGAATTTTGGTGAGTGTAGCTGCATCCAAGAATTGGAACATGTACCAACTAGATGTCAAGAATGCTTTCTTGAATGGATGGATATCTGAAGAAGTCTACATGTCACAACCACCTGGCTATGAAGATCCCAAGAAGGTAAATTATGTTTGTAAATTGAAGAAGGCTCTATATGGATTGAAGCAGGCACCTAGAGCATGGAATTACAGGTTGACAACATACCTCCAAGACCAAGGATTTGTGATGAGTAAAGCAGACACTTCTCTCTTCATAAAAAGGAGTAGTACAGAGGTAATATACTTGTGTGTTTATGTTGATGACATCATCATTACATGAAATAATGTCAATGGAGTCAGAAGCATAAAGAATCAGATGATGAAGGAGTTCAAGATCAATGATCTTGGATTATTGAAGTACTTCTTAGGTCTTGAATTAGTGTATACTAATTCAGGTATATATATCACTCAGAAGAAGTATGTGCAGGACATGTTAAAGAAATTTGGCTTGCAGGGTGCTAAAGTCTCTAGTACTCCAATGGAAGTCAACCTAAAGCTTAGTGCTCATGAAGGTGATGAAGTCCAAGACATTACAGGATATCAAAGTATGGTAGGTAGTTTGAATTATGCTACCTTGACTAGCATTGACATAGCATATGGAGTAAGTGTGCTAAGTCAATTCATGCACAAACCAAAAGTACCTCACCTAGAGGCAGCAAAGAAGATCTTGAAGTATCTAAAGGGAACTCAGAACCATGGTTTGTACTTTCCTTATACATCAGTTATTGACATTAAAGTATATTCAGATGCAGATTGGGCAAGATGCAAGGATGATAGGAGAAGCACATCAGAATACATATGTTTTGCAGGTGATAAACCTATTTCTTGGTCAGCCAAGAAACAACCTACAGTAGCTTTGTCATCTACTGAAGCAGAGTATAGAGGGCTAGCCAATGCCACTCAAGAAGCTATCTGGTTGAAGCTTTTGTATACAGAGTTAGGCCTATACATAAGGCCTCCAATTATCTTTGGAGATAACACAAGTTCACTTCACCTTGCAGCTAATCCAATATATCATGCTAGGACAAAACACATAGAGGTTCATTACCACTATGTGAGAGAAAAGTTTCTTAGCAAAGACATTCAATTGACTTATGTGTCTACTAATATGCAATGTGCAGATTTACTCACTAAAGCTTTGGATGGAAACAAGTTATGCAGATTTAAATCCTTGATTGGATTACAGGATGTGATTGAAGAATGAAGATAAAGACTTAAGCCAAAATGTTTGGCTTGAGGGGGAGCTGTTGGTGCAATTCAAGCCTTCACAATTTGGCTTGGATACTATCTTGAAGACTCAACATGTGAGAAGGACTATAGGAACTTATGCTTATAAGTTCTTACCGTTTTATCTCTTGTAAAAGTCTTAGTGACTTGGCATTTTATGTAATCACACCTAATTGATTGAAAGTCGTGGAAAAGGTTGTTGAATTGATGGAGAGAATATCTCCCTACATTTAGTGGAGTGATCATAGGAGATTTGAACTTGAATTCAAACTCAAATTCAACTCAACTCCTATAAAAGGTGTAAGTAAAAAGTCGCGGATGCCCTTCACTTTTCCCGAGGCTTATACCTTTGATCATTGACTGTGTAAGTGCTACTCCATAGCCTACACCTCTGAGTACCATTGAGCTATGTTTATCATGCCAATGGGAATGTATATTTACATGATCTAATACAAATACTTACATTCATCTACTCTGTGATTCTCTGAGTATACTACTCCAAGTCTGTCAACTTCAACGAGGCATATCTTAGGATCTACTCATCCAAATTAAATGATTCAAACCACATTGGATTCAGCTCAAAGTTATCTACACACTTACAAAATTTGAAGCAGTTTGGTTCAGCCATTAGCGAGAAATCTCAGTCGAAGTGCTCACTGGTCTGTGTCTGCACAGCTCCTAAAAAGTCAGGGGTAAACATATTTTTGCTAAACTCATTTCTCAGAGTATGGTTTGTCATCATTTCTTCTCATTCCACTTGCAATTGATAGCTTGTTAAGAAAATTTAATATGTGCAAAAGGAATTTGATCAATTGTAAGTGTGCTGGTCATACTGAGTGAAAGACTGAGCAGGTGTCAATACCAGAATAGCAAGTTTTCTTGGATTTGTGAAGTGCAAAGTTATCTGTTTTGATTTGATCATTACACATATCATTTGCAAAGTACATATATGCTTTCTTGGTATCATTTGGAAGCTAAGCAAGTGTATTATTCATTCCTGGAGTCAAAGGAGGGCTGGTGTGAAGTAGGTTTAGCAGCACCTACTCAATCTCTGAGTGCATCCAACCATCCTCTCCCAACAAAATGGGGGATGAAAATGTCATAAAGTGAAAAAAAAGCCTGAGATGATTGAACCCTATCATATTTTTTAGAAACATGTTTCTTCTCTAACAAGATCCTCCCCTTTTGACAAGAGGAACGATCCATATTTTGGATCTTTAAAAGATTTTCTTTAGGAGGAAAACATTTTAACTCTTTAAGGCATATCCTGAGAAGTGGAAAATCTAAAAATTGAAGGAAACCCTACACAACAATTATATAGAATATTCTTTTGACTAAGCTTATGTTTGACACACGAAAATATCCTTTGAAGGAGATCATTAGTTATGTTAATAGATAATAGATAATCAATAATAATAGGTCTATTATCAAATGACATAAACATAGATACATATGATTGCATCTCATAAAAGAAAATAGCTCATTGAAGGTTCAATCTTCAAATTCTTTTCAAGCATAAATCAAAACTTGGTAAGGATATAACTTACAAGCATGTTTATTGTACTTGATTAGACTAAGACAAAAGTTTTCTTGGCAAGTAATCTTGGAGAAAGAGCTGAATTTTTTTGCAGTAAGCTGAGAGTGTAAACCGAATGCTATGGGGTTTCTAGGTTTACACTATCACTAAAGCAAGTTCAATCATATGAGACATCAAATTTAAGGCTAATTGTTGAGCTGATAAAATTGGTGACTTGGCAAAGTGGTGCACAGACACAAGTGGCCAAGGATATGGGTGTGGAGGTTGTGCACAAGCACTTGTTTACAATGTTCTTGAAAGAAAAGTTAAATGCAAGTTGAAAAACGTTCTATTTGAAGGGTTTTTTCAGGCTTTTAATGTGTTATGGAAGGTCCACGTGAACCCTCCCTTATGTGCACATTTATTACAGACTAAGGTGAAAACTAGAAAAGATAAGAAGCAAAGACGCTATGCAAGAGCTTATGTGTGGCCCTCCATTTAAACTTTTTTCCCCTTAAATTCACTATAGCACAAAATAGGGAGTGGTTCATCTTTAGATGAGAAGGTTCTTGGGACAACAAAGGGAGCATCAAGATAGACAACTAGTTGAAGCAACGTACATAAGAGGAATCGACACAACAAAGTGCATTATTCTTGGAGATAGACAAAAGGATCAAGAGCATACACTACACTTGGAGACCAAGAGACACAAGAAGGCAGACACTTAGAGAGTGTGTGTGCATAGAGGCAAAGTGTGCAAAGAATGAGAAAACATGTGCAAAGAGGTGACAAACTATGTAGAGAGAGCGCGTAAAGAACAACTACAAGAGAAACTAAGGTGTGAGAAAGTATCATCAATGAGGTGTTGCATGTCGATAGTATAAGTGGTCAAGCCTTCAACCTTATTGGAAGCTTAAGTGCGAGGAGTGCAAAAGGGCAAACTACTCTACAAGTTGAAGGATGGGCACATGGGTTCACTGCATAAGTAACTGTGGTATTTTTTATACTTGTGTATGTGCTTGTTTGGCTTAATTGCTAAGCATAGAGAACGTTTTGTCTTATTCTAGAAAAAGCTATTGTAATCTTTTATGCTAATCAAGACACAGAGGCTTCCAATGCAATTTTCTTTCTTCTTCTTCTTCTTCTTCTTCTTCTTCTTCTTCTTCTTCTTCTTCTTCTCCATTCTTCTCATACAAACACTCAAGCCCCTTTCAACTAAAGAATCCCCTTATAAAATTTGGCATGCCTAGTGGGACTAGGCTGCTTGAGCATAGGAGGAACATAATTGCAAAGTAAAGAATAAATGCAAAGGTGTTGACATTATGATTAAAGAGGTAACGTTTCCTTTTCCTTGGAATTCATCTTAAACCTAAGAAATAGGATGCACATCTCATGATTGCACGATCAAGACATTAGGAGTTTCTTTCAAAGCAACAAGAAGAAAATTCATCGTAGGTCAACCAATCCTCTTTCATTCACATCATTAGTAAGAAATATGGCTAGCTTAAGTAGACCTAGAAATTTTACTTTCATGATTGAATATCAGATTTCCTTCCTTTAGAGGATTAGCACATGAAACCCTCACGAGCATGTCCAAAGAGTTTTAGCACTATGTAAAACAAGGGGGTTAATGGGAAGAGAAGATGCATTTCTAATCCTCTTCCCAACAACATTGGAGGGTCTAGCAGACAAATGGTTTAGCCAATTTGTAGGCAACCATTTTTCTAAATGGGATTTAATGAAGAAGGCCTTCAAAGCACAATTTGAACATGGAAATATGAAAATAGACATCATTAAAGAATTAGAGAATTTATGACTAGGTATAGGGGAGACATTTCTTGAATCTGTTACTAGAGCCAAAGCACTTATGAATAAACTACAAGATCTTCCCCATAGTTTTTTGTCAAAATGTGGCTTCCTAAACCACTTCCAATTTCCACAGAGTGCAAGATCAAGGAAATATTCCTCCACATAGCAACAATTGATGAATTCATTACTACAACAACAAGGTTGGATCAAATTATAGACCACTATGGAAATAGCTCTTCAATGAGGATTTTTCATGTGAAGTTGGATGTGGTCATAAGTTGAGCCTTTCAAGATTAGATAACCAACATAAAGTACGAAGAAGGCAAAAGAAGTTGTATTTGTAGATGTAAAGATTGGTATCAGCTAAACATTTTTTAGATCCATGGGACTCAAAGGAGTGGATCTTTTCATACCATGCATGAGGCATTTGCTTTAGACCATAGAGTTCTTGAAATATTCTTATAATTGATCTTCTTTCCATTTGATTTGGAAACCTTAAAATTGTTCAACATTTAAATCTTCTTGAAGTTATCCTGTAAGAAGAACTCTTGAAATCTAGTTGGTAGATGGGCTATTTGTAATGTGCACTTAGATTGAGTTGTGTGTAGATTGTAGTGTATCTTGTCGTGGGAGAAAATGTTTCTTCATAATCAATGACATGTTTTTGCTTGTATCTTTTGGTGATAAGTCAAGTTGTATACTTTTTTAGGCTTCCATCTGACTCTTATCTGGCCTTATAAATCCATTTTACTCCAATATTTGGATGATTGGGTGGTCCACATGTACGTGTCAAAGTTTGTTATCTTAGATGGCTTGAATTTAAATTCATGGCTTCTTCTCATTTTTCATAACCTATGGCTTCTTCATAATTCAAAAATGTTGAGGTACCTCGTATATCCTATTCATGAGGGCATAATCATCTAACTGACTTTGCTCTATGTTTTTCTTCTGTAGGAGACTTGGAGACCTTCTTGGTTGTTCGATGATTTGCCTCTCCACTTGGTTTGGAGAGAACTATATCTCGTGAAATATACATGTTTGCACTAGATTCAAGTGTTGGAGCTTTTGATTACTTGGAATAGTCATCAAATATAACATCCTTTGGATTTTTTAATTGGGTGATGCTTCAAATGTTATAGGTGATAGGATTTAGGATCTTCACTATAGCCGATAAAGTTGTGTTATTTGACTTGAAAGCAAGCTTGTTCCTATCTTCCTTGGGTATGTGGACATAGCCATCACTACTAAAGACACGAAAATACTTGATATTGGACTCTCTTTCATGGTAAGCCTCAAATGGTATAATATTGGAAAGTGTACTAGTGAAACCTTGATTAAGGATATGCAAGACAATGTGAATTTCTTCAACTCTAAGTTTCAAAGAAAGAATTTTGTTGTGGAGCATTGTTTGGGCCATTTCCATGATGCTTATAATTTTGTGGTCCACAAAATCATTGTGAGATGGCACGTATGAGGTTGAGTAATTCTACATTTGATTCTTCTCTATTTGTGAAAATTTTCAAACTCATGGTTAAGAAATTCTCCATCACCATCGGATCCGATGGTCTTCAAAGATGTACATGATTTGTTCTCAACTTGAGTTCTTAAATCTTTGAATTTGGAGAAATCTTCTAAATTAGATTTAAGGAAGAACACCCAAATGAGTTAGGTGTGGTCATGTACAAGGAAATAGAAGTGGACTAAACCACTTGAAGATGGGGTATTCATAGGACCATTAAGTTCTATAGACAAGACCTAGAGGCTTCTTAGCTTGAGTAGATGCCTCTTTTGGCACAAGAACCCTATGCTGTTTTCCTTGAATACATGTTTGGCAAACATCTTTATCTTTAGAGATTTTGGGTGATTCTTTGACCAATTTATAAGTAAAAATCTCTATAAGATATGACATGTGTCCATATCTTTCATGTCATAACTCAGAGAGTGATTGTTTGGTGAGGAAGCAAGAAAAATTGTAGAGACCTTTATCTTCAACTCCTTGGGCCATGGTTTTGTTTGTCCGGGTATCAATTATCCAAAAAATTTGGTGTCAAATAGCTTTTCTTTTGTGATGGTCTATTCTAGCCTTTATTTATAGTAAACTCATGGAAAGATTGGGTACCAAAGTACATTTTGAAATGCTTTTCTTTCTCTCTTGTGATTATAATGCCAAACTTTCCTTTGCCTTCTATGGGTAGACCCTTTTGGTGCCTAAGTAAACTTCTCATGATTGATACCCTAGTTCTCAAAATCATTCCCAATCCTTGCACATGTGGTAAGTGGCTCCACTATAAAAGTTCTATTTATGAGGAAAAATTGAGGTGAATAAAGCATTGGCCTAAATGGATAAAACCAAGCCTTCATTTGAGCAATTCATTTGATGAAATCAAGAATTAATATTTCTCATGGAAGTAGATTCCTTTGAAGAGTTGTTCTTCATTTTGTTGCAACCTCTCTGCATGATCTTGTTTTCCGCAATAGTTGCATGTAAATCTATTTTTGGAAGTATTTGTTGAATCTTTCTTATTACTATTTCTAGATTTATTATAATGATGTTTTGACTTGTTGAAGGTTCCCTTGGCCTTCATTGCAGTTCCTTAAGAGGAGGAATTCTTGGTTCTTGAGTCATAGGGAAGCAATAATCTTCTAATTTCCTCCAAAGTTAAGTCTTGAACTCAATTATAGAGGGTAGTAAAAAATGTTCCATAAGCCTTTGGGAAACTTTTATGCAATCTAATATTCATATCTTCACTAGAGATTGGGCAAATACATTAGAAAAACTTGTATTGGTAATCTTCAAATGTGGCAATGACCTTAGTGATGGGCTTCTATGCACAAACAAAAAGGTTGTGACTCTCTACTTTTAATGCATAAATATTTGAAGAATCTTTATCTTCATAAAGGTCTTGAAGAATTTTCCACACTTTACTCTAAGTTTCAAAAGATGTAATGTGTCCTTTAGTGTGTTCATCAAAAGCTAGAAGTAATTGTCCTAAAGCTCTCTTATCCTTGGGATTCTAAATGTGCCTCGTATTTAGGTCATTTTTCCTATCAAGGGTAGGTTTAGTTCCTTTGAAAACTTCATAAAGTAAGTATATGTACAAGTAAGCCTTAATGATATCCTTCTAGAGGTTGTAATTGGTGCCATTTAATATTTCATCTTTTGGCATAAACATAAGTGTGAATGAAGGGTGATACAATGAATTCAATGACATGACGTTGAAAATGGTAAACATCACTTATATCTTATGAGAGAGAAATCTTCAAACTTTTACCAAAAACACTTTTGGAATCGAGACATGAGCCAAGATACACTTGGGCCTAGACTAGCCCCTTTGCACAATTGAGACACCCTGTTGGGTGGATAAACACACCTAAATTTTTGGAGTTACAAGATTTGCAAAAAGTGCCAAGAGTGTAAGAGAAAGTATACCAAATACTAGGTGTTGCCAAGAGAAAGTATGTCAAGTAGTAGGTGGTGCGAGTAAAACTTTATGCTCTGATTTTTAATTATAATAGGGGATGTCGAAGGACATAATAAGATGATGATACTATCCCAAACTATAAATAGTCTATGGATAGTGTTTCTCAAAGATCCTCCATGGATAAAGTTAATACAAGGTAGGATACAGCAACAAAAAATTATTCAAGGGTGCCTTTGCAAGGCTTATTGAAATCATACTTTAATGGAAAGAAGTGGAAGAGAGATATTCAACGAAGGAATACTTTCTCGAGATGTATAACTTAGTTAGGTACAAGAAGCATTCCTCAAGAATGTGTATAAATAGGAGTGAAGCCCCTAGGAGCTTGAGCTAGATGGACCTTGGAATATTAAAATATAAGGTAGATGTTTTAATAAGATATATGAAGCTTTCTCAAGTCTAGTTGATTGCTAATTCACACATTCCATGTCCCATCAATGTAAAGTTGATATCATAGATTATGTCACATAATCTACCTATTTTCTCTTTTCACAATTAAAGTAGATGAAAATCTCTCTCTCTCTCTCTCTCTCTCTCTCTCTCTCTCTCTCTCTCTCTCTCTCTCTCTCTCTCACACACACACACACACACACAAAACAAATGATGTCAATTCCACTTGATTGCAAATTCACACAATCAATGCCCATTCAATGTATAGTTGACATCATAGGTTACGTCACATAATCTACCTATGTTCTCTTTTCACAATTAGAGGAGATGAAAATCTCTTTGTCTCTTGCTTTCTCTCTCTCTCTCTCTCTCTCTCTCTCTCTCTCTCCCTCTGAACAAATGATGTCAAGTCCACTTGATTGCAAATTCGCACATTCAATGTCCATTCAATGTATAGTTGAAATCATAGATTATGTATCATAATCTATGTATGTTCTCGTTTCAGAGTTAGAGGAGATGAAAATCTCTCTCTCTCTCTCTCTCTCTCTCTCTCTCTCATTTTAAAGGGCTCACTTAAAAAGAAAACGAGAGAGAGAGAGAGAGAGAATAAATTGTGAAATCTCCCATCCAGATTGAGAGATCTTTCACTTGAGCTTAGGTTTTGCTTTCGCAAAATCAACAGTATTCATGATGACTCACCCATCTTTGTGATCGAAAATGGTTAGTTTGATTGAGATTCGAGATATGCTATATATATGCGTTATATGCTCATGTTCATATTACATTGAGTACTACAATAAGGGAGACATTACTGTTCAAGACACAAAACTGAGGCCGCATCATGATATTGAGATAGTGTCTTCCATTGAACAACGAGAATATAAACTCAAGAACTTGGGCTCCACTAGGAAATGATGGTTGGCCATACCATACACTTTACATCTGGAAATGTGGCTATGCACATGGGAAAAGGAATGAGGATATGGGAATCGGATGCCCTTGCTGCAAAAGATATAAGCATTGAAAAGAGGAACTTGGAAACTTTTTTATCTTCTACATTCCAGAGTACGCTTTTATCGTGGAAATAGATTTATTGAGTACACCTGATGATGACAATCCTTAAAAAAATTTCTAACATTGGTCACCAGAATGTTGTTAAGAATGATATGTAGTAGCTGATATTCAACACACTTCAACATTTGCAAAAGAGCATCATCACTTACAAGCACTTGAGATTTTTTCATTGAGTTCTTCTCTTTCGGATAAGCTTGAATGGATTGAAACTACAATGGAAAGCAGGAAAATCACTCATGGGACCTGCCGAATCCCACAAAGCAAACATTTAGTTATGTTTGGGATATAGAGCCAGAAGGCTTGCAAAGGTAGACATTGGAAAAGAACGGCTCTAAAGACAAACGAGATAACTGGTTTGAATTAGGTAACCCGAAGACTCAACGATCTCCCAAAGGAACAGGTTTAACATCTCACCACCCAAATGGTGATAAGTGTCCGATCGTGAGTCACAAGAGTTGAACCCCCATCTCAAACCCTGAGAAGGTTCAACCAAGTAAGCTAAGGAGCATCTTATTAAGCCTTGCTAAACAAGAGAACCATAGCTTATACGTAGAAGAAGCACCCAACACTTGCAGACCCCAGAAATATACCACAGATGATTGATTGAAATCAACTGAATCACTCCTCTCCATGGCGATGTGTTACACATCGACTAAAGTCTTCTTATTGTTGTACCTTTCTTCCTCAGATACGCGGCAGACTACTACTGTGGATACTTAGATTACGACGTAACACTCAGTCCACCAAGCATTCGGTCGAGTGTCGTCGAGACTTTGATGCGTGTGTGTGGCTCAACCCATTAGTCAGTCTCCTCGTACCAGCCCACTTCAGTAATTCAAAGGGCTTATACGAATGCAGGAGGAATGTCGCAAAAGACACCATCTTCTATAAAAGCTGATGATGATCATGCTCTTTCTGTCACTGTTCTGCCGCTTTCTTTTCATGAAGCTCAGAATGTTGGCATGGACCGAACATAACCTCCAACTGATGTTACAGAATTGTGTGTATTGCCTTGAAGCCAAAAGATACACCGTGTACACGTAGAACTACTCTCACTCTCGTCAGTTTGTGCAGCTACATTGTACTCTTTGTGGATCTCGCGTGCTGGTCGTTCTGGCGGAAGTAGCATACAAGCAACGCAGTGAGATTGTCTCTTTTCTTCTTCTTTCTTCTTCTTTCTCTCTCTCTTCTCTCTCTCTCACACACACACACACCCATTTTGTCAAAGTGTTCTCAACTTACACACACACATTCCTCATCAAAGCATGCTCAACTTGGACTGGGAACTTTTTCTGAGCATATGTGCAGAACCATTCTCACTATTGGGTGCTTGCGGTGTCTAGAAATTTTGCAACCAAGAAGAGCTAGAATCACTTGTAGAGCACGCACACAAGCTAGCATCACGTGCAATGGTTTCGGCAACCTCCAGTACCCTACAACCCAAACGTCCACGTGAACTCTTCAATGAGTTCTTGGAATCAACTGAGTTCAAAGGTCAAAAACACTTGTATGACCTATTGTCTAGAGTCCATGATCTAGACAAAACAATTCAACTAAACTCTGATGTGCTCGAGGAAATCCATTAGGGCGAAAAACGGCCAAAAAAGGGCCGTGTAAGGATTTCAATTAGTTGTGCTTAATCTGGATTAAAGTTGTCAACTCATTTTAAAAAAATCCGTGTAAGCGCATTTAAAACGTATCTTGTGCAAATTTTGAAGAGAGAGAAACTCGTGTGATAATCATGAAAAGTATGTGTGATATCTTATGCCTCAAAGTTTGTGCTCATCGGGCGTTCATGAAAATTTGAATTTTCCTCTTGTTCACGGACCTATATAATGTGTGCTTATGCTGTTTTGCACTTTTTTTACTCTACTTTCGATAGCAGGCTTGTTTCTCTCTTTCATGTCATTTTAGACACTTTCGCGTCACTCTTCGTAGTAGACCATGGAGAACCTCAACCCAAACACTCTCACTCACCTTTCAACCAGCCAAAATCATTGTGATAAGTTCCATATCAACATTGCAGTTAGTCATGAGTATGCAACGACAAGAAAGGTATGCCGAAGGGCTCTTCAACATTCTAAAGTGGTTGGATTGCAGAAAGAAGGCAAAAAACATATCGACATATGGGCAGATGGATTTGTTTAGCCAATTGATCCACAAACTGGAAGGTATACCCCTTTTCATAATCTTCATGATCTAATTAGACTTTTAGGAGAAACATGGGCATCCCTTCTTATGTAGAAGAAATATCGCAGGCAGTGGAAGCTACATTTCAGGATGGCGACTAACTTGCGTACACTACTCCTACCACTTTTTTTCGGAGCCGTTATGTGGAGAGCTACGCAAGCGACTGTTCTATTTCATAACACCAGAACTGTCATGAGCTGGGACTCCATCAATCAGGTAATCACACTTCCTCTGCTTCGTCCACTCCCGTGATGATGATAGCGGCATCCGTTGAAGTAGTGCCCATCTATCTATGTATGTGCAGGAGCACTATGGCACCGTGCAGGAAGTGACCAATGTCGTCTACAAGGGTAGCACTACAATCAAGTGCACGCAAGTCTACGTTCACAAGGCTATGGTTCACCTTTTCATTAAAAAATGTGAATCTCTACTTTCAGAAATGGGATTTCTTGGTGGTGATGTTCATCTAAGAAAAGATCCAAAGCTTCTACAAAATACAGGTAATGGACAAAAGAGCTTGGACTTTGGATAGCTTGGACTCAGAGGAGAGCTATCCAGAAGTACTGATTCATCCAGATTTTCAATCTAGGAAAATAACTGTCACAACAAATTGGAAATTTAGAAATGTAAGGGAGCTCCTAGAATACCTTAATGAGGCATCATCATAGTTCATATTCTCAATTGATGATGCAATAGTTAACATTGGATCAGAGAAAACATTATCTTGCATAACTTGCCTGCCACCCAAGGTGGTCAAGTTCCAACCCTTTAGATTGTAACAAGTCTCCTTCTTTAAGAAGATTTTTTTCAAACTTCCATTGATTTTTCTTTGCAAGATGGTGACTAACAATGTGACTGATTACATCACTTCAATTATGTCTTTTTATGGACTATATTCATCTTGGCATTTTTTTGTTTATTTTCAAGATTGTGAGGAGGTTTCAATGGTGCAATGATTATACAAGAACTTGCATATGACAAAATGGATGGTATGACAAAATGGAAAAGATTGGATGACACGACCGATACAAGCGATATGGACCATCCAAAATTATCTGATTGCCCATATCGCTTGCATCGGTCGTGTCATAAAAACTTCTCTATCCTCTTCACATTTAACTTTTCTGTAGGATGGTGACTAGGAATGTGACTGATTACATCACTTCAATTATGTCTTTTTATGGACTACATTCATATTGGCATTTTTTTGTTTAATTTCAAGATTCTAATGAGGTTTCTATTGTGCAATGATTATAAAGGAACTTACATGAGTAAATTCTAGGTGATTCAAGAATATAAACCAAGAAATTCTTACATACTATATCTCCCCTTTTAGAACCTTTTTCCATACTTCCATTGATTTTGCTTTTGCAGGATTGTAAGTAAGAATGTGACTCATTACATCACTTCAATTATGGCTTTTTATGGACTATATTCATATTGATAATTTTTTTTTTTCAACATTTTGATGAGGTTTCAATGGTGCAATGATTATACAGGAACTTGCATATGACAAAATGGATGGTATGACAAAATGGATGGTATGAGAAAATGGAAAAGATTGGATGACATGACCGATACAAGCGATATGAGCCATCCAAAATTCTCCGATTACCCATATCGCTTGCATCGATCGTGTCATAAAAACTTCTCTATCCTCTTCACATTTAACTTTTCAACATGAATAAAGCAAAAAGCACCCAAAATAGACATTTTGATGATAGAACCAATTCAATTTTTCTGGAACCATGCAATGAAGTCACTTTTACTTAGTTCTCAAGAGGATCAATTCAACATTACATTACTCAAGGCATATAAATATAGTTACAATGACCATCTTCCAAATGAAGACTGGCATAATTACATACAATTTGTACATCAATAAATCGTCCAACATATGTTGGTTACACATTAGATTACAATCTTACATTCCAAAAATATGAGGGCATATTGCATGTTCCATAATGGCATTTATTGCTCTCTCCTTGATCAAGATGACCCAAGCATATGGATAGTCTGACAAGTTCAACTCAAGGTTGTAAAACCTTCTTTCCAAGAACCTTACTGCATTTGCAATCACTCTCCAGTCACACGAGGTGTTGTATTTCTGTAATGGCACATGTATTTGAATGTATCCAAACCTTTTTTCTTCTTTCAATGAAGGAATTCCTAGAATGTTTTGATCAATATGCATTTTGAGAAGCTTAGCAGCACTGCAAGGTAAAGTTAAATTTAGAATGGATGGCAAGGCTTCAAAATAGAACACAACAAAACGTATGGCGAGGCTTACACTTTGGAGTTTCCATGTTGTGATTGGAGAGAATTCCTTGCTGTCTTCTTTGTCCTAGCCATAACCTACAAAAAAAAGATTATTATCATCAGATAAATAGGACTTTTACTAGAGAAAAACAAATCATGGATCAGTAAGGATTAATATTAGGACATGGATCAATTACACAAAAAAAGATTACATCCTTCATATTTGCGATATCTTGTACCCCTTTGGGAAATAATTATGTGTATCTATGTACATTTCATGAGTAATAAGCTTTGAAAAGAAATATATTTAATAGAAATAACTCGAAACACAAGCATAAACAAAGCATGAGACACGACCAATCCAAGCGATTAGGGTCATCAAAGAATATCGGATGGGTCTAATCGCTTGCATTGGTCCTAGTTGCTTGAATTGGTCATGTCCAAAGGAGGTCATCTTGAAGCTTAGATTGCATGTGAACTTTTGTATCTTATTATTGGTTAAGAATTTTAAGAAAATAATGCAACCATTGCGTCCGGAACGTGCCAAAACCCTAAGATTGACTGTCTATTTGCATGATTTTGATACCCGGAGGTCTTGATAAGCCTTTTTGTATTGATTTCCAGACACGACCGATGCAAGCGATTAGGCCCATCCAACATTTTCAGATGAGCCTAATCGCTTGCATTGGTCGTGTCCTACATTCATGCACAAATAGGCTCATCAAGACCTCTCAATATCAGAATCATGCAAATAGACAGTCAATCTTAGGGTTTTGGCACGTTTCGGATGCAATGGTATCATTAGTTTCTTGAAATTCTGAGCCAATAGTAAGATAGGGAAATTCATGACTGATGCAAGCGAAATAAGCCAACTTGCACAAAAAAGAGTTTAAAAGCTTGGAACAAATTTTAAACGCAGAAAAACTAATTAAAAAAGCTTTCACAAAGCACTCAAGAAACATGACCGATACAAGCGATTAGGGTCATCGGGAAATCCTCGAATGTCCTTAATCGCTTGTATCGGTCATGTTGTAAAATAATTGATCATGATGACCCTAAACCCTCACACAAAATGTGGTCTATGGAAAGTTTTGAAAAGCATGTAAAAACGCGAAGACAACGGCAAGTTGATGGTAGCAAGGAGTTTCACAAAAAATGAAAAAAGTGAATAGAAGAGCTTAAATAGGTCTCTGGAATGATTTGACCGTTGGTGACACGTGGCAATGTGTGATTGGTCCATGTCATCTAGCCGTTGCAAATCCCAACGTTACAATGCCACGTGGCATCATTTGAGTGGGCCACGTCATCTAGCCGTTGTGATTCCCAACGTCTTTTGCCACGTGGCACTCAGTTATTGGTCCACGTCATGTGACCGTTACCCGATCCTTCTCCACTATAAATACGGGTCCCGTTCACCATTTCACATTTTCAACCTTCAGAGAATTTCTCTCTTCATCACCCATGCATACTTGTGCTATATACCCGATACGACTGATACAAGCGATTACACGTGTTTGACCTACCTTTGACTAGCTTATTTCGATTGCATCGGTCATGAACTTCCCTATCTTACTATTGGCTCGGAATCAAGAACCTAATGCTACCATTGCATCCGGAGGAACATGCCAAAACCCTAAGATTGACTGTCTATTTGTATGATTCTGATATGGAAAGGTCTTGATGAGCCTATTTGTGCATGAATCTAGGACATGACCAATGCAAGCGATTAGGCTCATCTGGAAATGTTGGATGGGCCTAATCGCTTGCATCGGTCGTGTCTGGAAATCAATACAAAAAGGCTTATCAAGACCTCTAGGTATCAAAATCATGCAAATTCTGATATGGAAAGGTCTTGATGAGCCTATTTGTGCATGAATCTAGGACATGACCAATGCAAGCGATTAGGCTCATCTGGAAATATTGGATGGGCCTAATCGCTTGCATCGGTCGTGTCTAAAAATCAATACAAAAAGGCTTATCAAGACCTCTGGGTATCGAAATCATGCAAATAGACAGTCAATCTTAGGGTTTTGACACGTTCCGGACGCAATGGTAGCATTATCTTCTCCAAATTCTTAACCAATAATAAGATACAAAAGTCCACATGCAATCTAAGCTTCAAGATGACAACGCGAAGACAACGGCAAGTTGATGGTAGCAAGGAGTTTCACAAAAAATGAAAAAGGTGAATAGAAGAGCTTAAATAGGTCTCTGGGATGATTTGACCGTTGGTGACACGTGGCAATGTGTGATTGGTCCATGTCATCTAGCCGTTGCAAATCCCAACGTTACAATGCCACGTGGCATCATTTGAGTGGGCCACGTCATCTAGCCGTTGTGATTCCCAACGTCTTTTGCCACGTGGCACTCAGTTATTGGTCCACGTCATGTGACCGTTACCCGGTCCTTCTCCACTATAAATACGGGTCCCGTTCACCATTTCACATTTTCAACCTTCATAGAATTTCTCTCTTCATCACCCATGCATACTTGTGCTATATACCCGATACGACTGATACGAGCGATTACACGCGTTTGACCTACCTTTGACTAGCTTATTTCGATTGCATCGGTCATGAACTTCCCTATCTTACTATTGGCTCGGAATCAAGAAACTAATGCTACCATTGCATCCGGAGGAACATGCCAAAACCCTAAGATTGACTGTCTATTTGTATGATTCTGATATGGAAAGGTCTTGATGAGCCTATTTGTGCATGAATCTAGGACATGACCAATGCAAGCGATTAGGCTCATCTGGAAATGTTGGATGGGCCTAATCGCTTGCATCGGTCGTGTCTGGAAATCAATACAAAAAGGCTTATCAAGACCTCTAGGTATCGAAATCATGCAAATTCTGATATGGAAAGGTCTTGATGAGCCTATTTGTGCATGAATCTAAGACATGACCAATGCAAGTGATTAGGCTCATCTGGAAATGTTGGATGGGCCTAATCGCTTGCATCGGTCGTGTCTAGAAATCAATACAAAAAGGCTTATCAAGACCTCTGGGTATCGAAATCATGCAAATAGACAGTCAATCTTAGGGTTTTGACACGTTCCGGACGCAATGGTAGCATTATCTTCTCCAAATTCTTAACCAATAATAAGATACAAAAGTTCACATGCAATCTAAGCTTCAAGATGACCTCCTTTGGAGACAACCAATTCAAGCGATTAGGACCATCCAAGCTTCCTTGATGGGCCTAGTCGCTTGAATTGGTTGTGTCCAATTAAGTATCATATTTATAGCTATATGAATGAATGCTCCATATAGAACAACTAAATGTGTTTATAAATATTATTTTCAACATTAATTATATGTTTCTATAAAGTTAAGGATGATAAATCAAACATGACTGATGCAAGCGATTATGCCCATCGAATATTCTCTGATGACCCTAATCGCTTGGATCGGTCGTATCTCATGCTTTGTTTCTACTTCTGTTTCCAGTTATTTCTATGACTTTAAAAGACCTTTTACTTTTTCTAACCTAGATTTTCAATTTTTTCCACAGATATCTATATTGGATGAAGACAACTACATTGGGAGGGGGAAGGGAACAAGGAAAACCATAGAGAAGAAAGGAAAGACAAAGATGGATATTCATTCAGTGATCCACTATCTTCCAAAACTGAATCCAAAATTATTTTGTGTTATTCATAAGCAGTATAGTGAAGAGGCAGATTTTTCACTATTCTCCTTGAGGGCTCTTTCAAGATACATGGGTTTTACTTCAATACCCTTTAATGCATAGAGAGTTTTTCTACTTGAAAGAACAGGTGCATTAAGAATTTTTGGATATGCCCCAGGATTCAATGCTTCAAGGGTAGGCTACTTCCTTTGTTACTCAAGCTATGCAATGGTTGTAGGGGTGTCATATGTTCAAAGTATTATTGTCTACAGGAGAAAAGAGTACCTCAAATATAGAAGAGATTTGCTAGAGACAAGTTCATTCACCATCCTGCAGAAAAGTTAAATGTGAGGAGGATAGAGAAGTTTTTATGACACGACCGATGCAAGCGATATGGGCAATCGGAGAATTTCGGATGGCCTGTATCGCTTGTATCGGTCGTGTCATCCAATCTTTTCCATTTTTTCATATGCAAGTTCCTGTATAATCATTGCACCATTGAAACCTCCTCAGAATCTTGAAATTAAACAAAAAAATGCCAATATGAATATAGTCCATAAAAAGACATAATTGAAGTGATGTAATCAGTCACATTCTTAGTCACCATTCTGCAAAGAAAAATCAATGGAAGTTTGAAAAAAAGCTTCTTAAAGAAGGAGACTTATTACAATCTAAAGGGTTGCAACTTGATCACCCTGGGTGGCAGGCAAGTTATGCAAGATAATGTTTTTTCTCTAATCTAATGTTAACTATTGCATCATCAATTGAGAATTTGAATTGTGATGATGCCTCATCAAGGTATTCTAGAGCTCCCTTACATTTTTGAATTTCCAATTTGCAGTGACAATTATCTTTCTAGATTGAAAATCTGGATGAATCAGTACTTCTGGACAACTCTCCTCTGAGTCCAAGGCTATCCAAAGTCCAAGCTTTCTTTTCCACCTTTTGTTGAATGATCAGGAGCATCCCAATCTAATGAAGAGATGCAAGGACCAGGCAAATGTATAAGATTTCCATAAGAGCTCCTCCCTAATGGCACCTGATTATATGCAAAATGGACAAATAACTCTGTGCTATTGAAAACTTGAGCGGATTTGTCTGCATACATAAGCTTTGCATATTCCTTATGAAGAACTCTGAATGTTCGTGTTAAACATTCAAGAGGTTGCCACTCTAAAATATTGGAAGGAAAAATATCTGCAATACAAAAACATCTATGTTGTTATACAAAACCAACTGAAATGATAGACGATCATTGTAAAACTTCACTTACAGTACAAAGGGAATTGCATATGCTTTTCGAGAACAAGATCCTTAGCGTTGTACACATGTTGTACTCTTGCAAACCAGCCGCATCTCTTCAGTTTGAAACTAAGAATACGTCCCCTGCAATGGTTTCTTGTGTCGTCTCTTTTAGCATGCTTGACTTTATGGGCACCTCTATAGCTAGGAAGCATAGTTACTCATTCATTTAACTTCACAGAAAGAGGTTTCCATAAAGAATCCTCTCTTCTGTTGTAAACCTCACATGAGGTTACACGATTGGAAGGACGACAAGAAGAAGAAGCCATTAGAATCGAGAAGAAGAAGAATGCTCAAAGCGAGAAACCGACATTCACAAACTTTGCCAACATTTATAGATAAAAGGGCTTTGTACACGTGGAAACTTTTGATTTGATGTAAACCCTGTCGCCGAATGACCATGGAATTTCGTGAACCCAAAAATATTTCGTATCTTCAAAAATCATTTCCTTCTTGGAACTTTAAAGATATGCATTGTGTGATGTGCAAAAATATCTTTTTTTGCATCAAACCAAGAAATTGTACACTGAATACAAGAATCTTCATCACTTTCGCGGCGCTTTTAGATCATATTCTCTTAAAAAAAGAATTTCTTCATACGGTTAAAGGAGACAACAATGTTATATTCTTGTACACGTGGAAAGACTCTATTTGTCAATTTCCTTAATCTCTCATTAGCAAACAGCCCCTTTTCGGCCGTTTTTCGCCCTAATGATAGAGTTCCTTGAGTATTACATCTTGTGTTACTCTATAGAAATACTGCCTTATTAGGGTAAATGGGTCCCATGTGACCTTTTACTCTACATACACAAAGGCGATGAAGCCTTCATGAAGCGCTTTAAGTGCTTCATGGCAATTGCTGAAACTCCAGGGCACTTATTAGATGACTCTGTGCCATTAGTAAAAAAACTTAACAAAAAGAAGAGGATGGGTACAAAGTACCTTTCCTACATTGCAACAACATATTTTATCATTAATGAGGATCTTGAACCTACACTTGTTGAAATCCCCAACCTTGTCACTGGGGGTTTTGTTAAGGAGAAGAATGAGCCTCAACCAGAGGCCATAAATTTTGCCAAAGAAAGCATTACAATCCACCAAGAATTTCCTAGTGGTGTTGAGGACAAACTACATGAGCAATCAAGCATGGAGGAGGCCCCCCCTTCAAATCTCAACCCCTCTAAGCCCATATTACCAGAGGTGGAACTTGAATATCTCTCCATCATCGTTGTGGATGGAGAGGAATTTATTTTTCTTCATGACATTGAGAAGGCATTCGGTCTACGTCTAGACGAATGCTTGAGTATTTTCTCCACAATGTCAGATGTTCCGCTTGACAACACATCTGACATACTTGAAAAGAAGGCAATCCCACTTGGGGATTCTGTGGCAGACACCATAGCAATGGTGTGTGCTGATATTTTAAAAGATGACAACAATTATACTATGGAGGAGGAGTTAAATGCAACACAGGAGACGATAATGAAGCAAAAAATTCCTACATCCCCCGTAGTAGAGCAGAGTGGCATGGCCCACTCTAGCATTGATCTTGATGCCCGTGGAAGAGGGGAGGAAGAAGACAAGCTTCATGATGTAAGTGGTAATTAGATTAAATAAATGGATAATTTAAGTTAACATTGTAAGAGCTTGAATTCTCATTTTTTCTTAACAGGAAGCAATTGAGCTTGACAAGTTCGCTACACGATCTGGTGGGGATCGAGCTTCTCATGGGAGTGGTTCATCCTTGGTAAACTACATTAGAAAGTTTCCAAAGGATGATTTTGTTATCATACATAAAGACTACAGTCCGGATGGGCACTTCATGACTTGGTGCTTGAAGGCCCTTAGTAAAATTTTGTGTTTATGTACAATTACCCAAGGCACTAATTGTGTCATTTTGGTTAGGAAATCCTTAGTTGTAACTACATTAGGACTTAATTTTAGAGGAAAAGTATGAGGGCAAATAAGTATCTTCATGGGTCTGGGAATGCAAGACCTCCATGTAATATCAAGATCTGTATTGACTTACCAGCTGCCTCAATTTCTCCAAAGGAGAAAGACAGTTGTAGAGAAATTGAAGGCAACTGAGAAATGAAAAAAATGTTTTGATAATACAAACTTTAGTTTTTCCTTATTTGTTTAGTCCTGTGTATGAATGTGCTTAATAAATTGAACATATCTTCTCTCCACAAATTGTATCTAATTTTAAGTCTTTTTATTGTGCCTATGGTCTGTATGTATCTTAAAATGCATAAAAAAGGCCAAAAAAGCCCTAGCCACAGAAACGCGGGAATCAGCCCTGCAAAAATTTTGCAGGGTTGATTCTCGAGTTTCTATGGCTGGGGCTTTTTTGGCCTTTTCTAGTGTTTTTAGGGGCTCCAATGTATGGGAAAGTATGTTATTGTTCATTTTCTCTTGGTTATGGTAGCATCAAGTTTACACTAAAGTCAGAGCAAGGCCAAAGATTACCTGTAGGGCATAGCCTCTGTATTAAATATACCTAACATCTCATCCACACATTTTATGCATACACAAGCCCAAAAAATTCAAAAAAAACCACAGGCACAGAAATGCTGGATTCAGCCCTGCAAAAAAATTGGAGGGCTGAATCCCGCGTTTCTATGGCTGGGGGTTTTTTGGCATGAAAATGACATGTGGGGCATAATTAGGTACAACATGTACATATCTAGTCACAAAACAATAGGCAAATGCATGCATGTTCAACTCATTCCATATATAACTGACTGAAAGAAAAGTTAGTTGCATACAGTTATGCTGGGGAGTCAAAGTTAGAGAGAGTGAGAGACAGAAAAAAAAGACACAAAGAATATAGGTTAAAACAAAATTTTCTATTATCCATTTTATTACTTCGCAAAAGTAGACCTATCAAAGGGTACAATATACACATTTCATGGGTTATTTCCTCTAATTCTTCTTGCTAGCTGAATGTCCTTCGGTTGTATGGTTACTCTCTTGGCATGGATAGCACACATGTTAGAGTCCTCAAGCATGGAGATGAGGTAGGCCTCAGCTGCCTCTTGAAGTGCTTCAAGTGCTATCCCTTGTATTCATAGACCTGCACAGTAGCTTTGTAGTTCCTCTTTTACTACCCTTGCAAAAGCTCTTCGTGGTATGAGTAGCTCAATGGACGTTTGGTAGTGTCGTATCTCTCCAAAAGCCCTGCAGTGCCGCATTGAGGTCTACGTCATGGTTGATAGTTTTTTTTTCTCTAATGTACACGATGTGAGGGTCCAGCTTCATCTTGCACATTTTGTTGTCGATGTGGTTGTTGACTTTGCTCTCTTTCATCCTTTGTTGGTATTTTCCCTTGTCCTTGTGGAAGTGTCTTGCCTCCATGTGTCACCCTATGGCTCATTGGAATTTGCATATCATTCCATGGTGGTTGACTACTGCTTTCATCGTTCGGGGATGACTCCTCTTCGCTCTCTGGTACAACCCTTCTCATCAACTTTTGTTTGGGTCTTGCCTTGATGGGTGTACTTGTTGGTGGCTCATCATCTGAAATGGACTCTGATTGTCTTGGAGTGAAATACTCCTGTCTATTGGACACTTCATGTTCTCACTCTAGATTGCTCCCAAGTGGTGTGCCATCATGTGACACAGGCACAGATGTGCTCTGGGAACCACTTCGTGGTCTTTGGGGGGGTTTGCAACCATGGTGGGCATTGTGTCCCTAGATGAGGGCTAGGAAAGAAGACGCGGTCTTTCCTTGCAGTTTGCTTGGTGCGTGCATTCTCTTCAGTTGAAAAAAGTGTGAAATGAAGTGAGTTCTCTCTATTTATAGAGTTTTTTCTTAAATTGTTTGTTCACACTAGAATAGACAAAACCTGTTTAAAACCATACAAAATATTATAATTTACATAATAACACATTGAAACCAAGATTACAATAATCATAGGTTTTACCACATAATGGGAAATAACGAATTCACTTTACCTCCAAGCTAATCCTTCTCGTTGTCTCCTAGCATGCCACTGAGCATGATGAAGAGGACCTAATGATGACTTCCATTTCTCACTTGCAATGTTGTGTTGCATCATTCTTGTAAGTTTTTCCAATTTTGAATCCCTAAGTCGTTCCACAAAAAAACTTTCTCAAGAATGTAGTGCCGTAAAACCAATTAAACATCTCCTCCATGTAGTTTGATTGCATTGGACCACCACCATGTCGGGTGTTTTTGAAGTAGACACCCCTCGCTTTGTAGTGTGACTTTTCCATTCCTTGGTTACTCAAAATCTCTAATGACCCATATCGATGCATGAAATAAGCTCCATGTGCAAACAAAATATGCTAAAAATTGTTAAGTACATTGGAAAAAGGTAAGTGCAATGAACACTTGTAGAAGAAGATTACACTTACAATGGAGTGTGTTATATTGCTCTCTCCCCAAGATTGAATGAAATACTTGGTGAACTCCACTAATGACCAACTTATCAAAGTTCGACCAAACTTTCTTTCTCTTATTACAAAGATCAACTTGAGAGTCATTGTGAGTTGTGATCATGCATAGGTCTTTCCATAGCTCATAATGTTCATTATTTTGAGTGCTAGTACCTCTTCTAAAAAAATGTCTTGCTTTATTCCCTATCATTGACAACTAGTGTTACATTTCCGCCATGACAACCAATTGAATTAAGAAGTTCCTCCAATTTTTTTATAGCTTGAATAGATTTATCAACTGGCTTCATGGCAAATGCATACTCTATATGGAGCTTCAATGGTCTATCAAAAATTCTCATGAAGGCATGCAAGGTGCAAAAGTGGACATTGACTAAAGGGAATGGAATAATGGGATTCCAGTCCTTATCTGACATGTCATGATTAGGTGTACCTAAGATGGGACACCTCACTAAAGGTATATCCCATTCAGTAGATGGAGTTGCATTAGTGTCATCAGCTAAATCATCTATGTTGTCTTGTTTTGTCTTTGTTCATTTATAACCTCGTGTGCAATATGGACAAGGATAGAGAGTAGATGCACCTTGTTTGCACCCTAACATGCATTTGATAGTCTTTAAGTCTCAACCTACGTGCCACTCTACTTCAAAATCACGGAGGCTTTCTAGAGTGATTTTGGCACCATGAATTTGAGAAGTTATCACCTTTGTGATCCATGGAGTCCTACTGAAAATCCATGTAAGAACATCATTGGATTCTTTAGGTACTTCAATAGCACCTAACCACCATATATCTTTCTCGAATTGGACATTATATGTAAAGTGATGGGTAGATTCTTCACTATCATCAATAATGGCATGGGCCATAGCTTCGTTCATGAGTGTCACACTAAGTCTCTCCATACATCGTCCCTTTATGATTTGACATTCGTCTAGCTTCAATACAAAATTGAGTTTGGAACCACAATCTACATCAAATAACAGACATTACATTATTGAAAATACTATGAATGTCATTATCAAAACAATGGATATACCTTGAATTGTGGATTTGTAAAATTTAACCATTTCCTTTTGAAGCCTCTCCAAATTGATAAATATTTTGTTGTACTTTGTGTAGATGAATCCCTTTCTAGATGTGTTTCTCAACTCTTTCTTTGAGGTAGATGAATGATAAATGGATGCAGGCATAACATCTTCTATATGCAGGTAATTGCCAAGAGTATTGGCTACATCCTCATTGGTCATCTTCTTCTTCAGAGATACCTTGTAAGGGCATGGAAAAATGCTTTGGAAAATACCTTTGTTTTGCAGAGCTTGCTTCAAAAGATTGTACAATGCAGTGTATGCTCTAATACTAACAACTGCTTCATCACATACCATCTGTACCTCATTAGGACTAATAATATCTTCTAAGTTGCCTGCAAAATCTTTAATCACTTGGTTTTTTATGTGATTTCCTATTGGTGAATCCAAAATCATAAGCACATATTTGTTAATAAGACAAGAATTCAGAAACTTCAATTGATCCTCCATTGTTGAGGAAGCACTCGCATCTTCAACAAATGACCTTCACAATAAGAAACTCAATCTAAAAGTTTTTTAACATAAATAAACAATCAAAACACATACCTAAGTGCGTAAACATGTCGCTTCCGTGCTCCACCACGAGTTGAACAAGCTTGAAAGGATGATAATGGTTGTTTCCTATATCTCATCCCAAGTGGAGTCTCTTTTAGTTGTGTAAGATTGGCTTTTAACTTTGTAATTGCGCTCTCCTTTTTTTCCACATCTTGTTGGAGTCTATTATTGTGCTCATCCAAAGATTTGATAGCACTTTCTAAAGTGTGTATAGCACTCTCTAAACTGTGTATCTTGAAATGGTTGTGATGAAATTTTTGCATCCAATAATTTGCTATAGATGTAGAATGGTTAGACAATCGCTTGCAATAGCCTAGCAGTCCATCTTCACCGCTACCAAGGAATTGTAGAAATGTGGAGATACCATGGAATCTAGGATGAACATTAGCCATTGGATCTAAGGGATACAAAGCACCATTGACCCAAAGATCAATATTCTTCTCTCTAGCTGCACGTCATTCATTTTGAGAATCTATGGCATTGCTACCTCTAGTTTTTGGTGCAAACTCTGTTGGAACACAAACATGTACACTCTTTGTGTGAGGAGCATGCGCTCGTGCTGGTGTCATGTTTGTAATACATGTGAGCACCATGATGTTCCAAAACTCCAGCACCGAATGGGAAGAAGCACACAGATGGCTGGAATGGCTAGTACAGTAGCTTTGTGCAAGAAAAAAGTGTGTTTTGGTATGTGGATAGATCAAAATGTCTTTTTTCAGTGTGTTAGAGGAAAAATGAGCTTTTTTTCAAAAATTCATGTTTTGGGGAAACCAAAGTTACGAGTTTGATGATGTGGCACTTAACTTTTGGAGGGATTTTGAAAAGTATGTTTTTTTTTTAAGTATTTTTTATAAAAACAAGACTACAAAAATAAAATTCTGACATATACATAAAAGTATGGGCCATTTTGAATAAAGAATAGCTGAAAAAGAGAATTTTTTAGAAAAATCATTTTTTAATTCATAAAGATGGACGGATTTGATGAGGTGGAAAGTGGTTTTTCTCTCTCTCTCTATGTGTAGAAGAGAGAGAAGATCCTAGCTCAACCTAGAAAAAGCCTACTTCAGCCTACCAAAAAGTGCTCTATTAAATGCACTTTGTCCCCTTAACAAAGTACAAGATTAAGTTTAATTCCTAAAAAATAGGAATCCTTACAAGGCCCATGCAAGGTTCACTTTTTTTCCTAATGTATCCATAAGTGGGGCCAACCTGCCATCTCCCAACACATTGACCTAGGCATATCAAACCACTATCCTTTTATTCTCACTTTCAAACCAATTGCCAAGCTCAAGAAAGAACCTTGGTTTCATGCTTGCTCGACGACTTTCTCCCTTCCCTCTATCCATCAGGAAATTACCTTCGTGTGGAACTCAGCATTTGTCAATGATGCCTCACGGGCCAAATGTTGGAGGGTTGTGATTGAGAAGACCTATCAAATCCTGGTAAGGAGCCTTGCAACATCCGATGGAGGCAAAGAGAGAAGATCTATTGGAGACTTTGGTGTGTCGGGGAGGAAGTGAACAAAGGGAACTACAATTGCCAGATGGGACTATGGAAAATTGGAGGCATGCTGAGATATGAGGAAGAAATTCAAATGATAAACCTGCAAGTATACTTTAAATATTGGTGGGCGAGTAAGACCGACAAACCAACTAAAGAGATGTGTGGCATCCTGAAGAGGAAGCAAACAAGAGATGATATTCCCTTCTTGATAGATAGTAATGAGGTCGAATGCAAAATGAAAGAAGAAAATAGTGATATCATTGTCGAACACTTTACCCAACTCCTAGGAGTTTTGACACACCTTTCTCCCCACCGGCGGTACTGCATGGCAACCATTTGGAGAGTCTCTCCCTCAAGAATACCACATAATCTAAAATCCCTCCTTGATGCACCCATCTTTGTTAATGAGATTCTTGAAATTATAGATTCCCTCCCCAATTGGAAGAGCCCGGGCCTCGATGGCCTCACAAATGAGTTCTTCAAATCTTTCACACAGGTGGTGGCCACTCCACTGCGCTTGTCACTTGGCAAGAGGTGCTTGATTTTGGTGTGCTTCTCCAATGCCTAAACAGTGGTGTCATCAAGCTTATCCATAAGAAAGGTGACAAGAATAGGATTGAAAACCGGCACCTGATCACGATGCTCCAAACAAGGTACAAGATTCTCCCTAAAGTAATTGCCAACAAAATTTCTTATTACCACGTGAAGAGACGGCTTAGTGAGGACCAAAAAGACTTCATCAAGGGTAGGTTAATATTGGAAGCTATTATTTATATATGGGAAGGTCTCAATTTTGCAGAAGGGTGTGAGCAAGATGTGGTTTCCATTAAAATCAACTTTGAAAAAGCCTATGATAGGCTTGAATGGGACCTTATTCTCCAATCTCTTAAAGACCTCAGCTGCAGTTGGAAATTCTCTAAGATGATCGCTACATTGTTGGGGAATGCATCGATGCAAATAAATATCAAAGGTTAGTTATCGAATGCTATCAAATTAAAATGCTCTATTAGGCAAGGGTGCCCATTGGCTCCATTGCTTTTTGTGATTTCCACAAAGGGGCTTAGCCGTCTTGTGCATCACCGCATGGAAATGGGTTATATCAAAGGTCTCTCTCTTCCCCTCAACCATGGCCAGATGATCATGAGGCTATTCGTTGATGATATAATGCATTTATGCATAATGATTTGACTAGCAATGAAACCTTTTGGGGGTGCCTGGATAGATTCTAGTGAGGCTTCTAGCTCCAAAATAAGCCACTCAAAAACTAATTTCAGAGCCATCATAGGCCCCCCACCCCAACTTTTGGTTGACCAAGGCTGCCAAATTATCCCAAGGGGTTTGCTCTTCCACCTTCTTAGTATTCCTATGGGCTTTGGTGTCTCGATGGAACAACGATGGAATTGGGTCCATTCCAAACTAGAAAACAAGTTGGCATTTTGGAAGGACATGCAAATCAGCCTCGTGGGGCATGCCATGGTAATTAATACCTTCCTCTTATCCTCAAACATTTACTTTCTCTCTTGCTGGAGACCGAAGGATCAAGAGCTTAGAAAATTGGAAAGAATCTGCAGGAAATTTCTTTGGACGGGGGACCACAATACAAGGGGGGTTCCCAAAATTAAATGGTCTAGTTGCATCAGCCAAAAGGATTGTGGGGGTTTGGGCATTATGGATATTGAAGGCATGGCTGACAAGTTGGCAGCAAAATGGATCATCAAGGCTTTGTGCAATCGTGACAGCTCTTGGGCCAAGCTCATTTTTAGGAACAAGAAAAAGATTACATTGGTGGGCCTCCCTAGTTGGAAGGACTTGGGCCTCCTTACCCTTTTATTCTCATCGATTATGATTTCCCCTAAAGGCTCAAATCTTATGAGATCCTAATGGAAGAGTTGGAACAAGTTCAAACAATTTGTCAAAATTAGAGAAGACTGGAAATGGGCGGTGGGTATCAGACAAAATGACTCAATCTACTTTTTGATCATGGGCATGAGGGGGTGGCTCTGTGGAACCTCCAAAATGCTAAGAGGCTCTAGAACAAAGGCTTCAAAAACTGGAAACACCTCTGGAAACAAGAAATTGGCCAATGGGTCAGCTTTGAGCACATAGACCCTGGAATAAAAGTGAACTATGAAGAGTTGACTCTCCTTGAAAAAAATTCCTTGCCTTGAAAAGATAAAAAACCCGACTCATTGGATGGGATCCTTCATGCCATGAGGGTCGTATTGGGCACAATGGCAATTCCTTATGTAAAATTCCTTGAATCAAGGTGAACATACACTATCATATCATGCTTAACAAGAAGTGATGCCTGGATGAGGCTCTGTTGGGATTCGAAGTTCATGTCTATCTCGCATCCTCTCATCGAGATCAAAAAGTTGGTTCTTATGTGGCAAATTCTCCATCACGGTATCTAGACCAACCTAAAGGCTAGCAAAATTTGTGGGGCTCCGTCATGGTGCAGGCGATGCCACTACAACATTGAGGATTTGGTCACATCTTCTTCGTGTGCCCCAAGTCTCTCCTGCTTTGGTAGACCCTTGGGAAGATTTTGAGACTACAAGATCAAATCTTCTAGAAGCAAGTGCTGCTTGGGGATGTGATCGGCTTCTCAACGGCACTCTGGAATGCATAAGATTTGGAGAGAGCTGTGTGCCTACAATTTTAGACACCCTCTTATAGAGTGGTCAATTGAGAAGCCGTTGTTCCTTCTCGACAAGAGAATCTCCAACTGGAAGAGGTCCCCACCCTTTAGGCAGCATAGAGTGTTTCTCATCGAGAAGAACAAGATTAAATCCAAGTGGGCCCCACATGAGGGGGTCGAGAGGGTTATTAACCTTCTTTGTAACACTCTCTAGATCAGCAAGTTCCACACCAGATTTGTGGGATTCGGAGGGTCCCAAGGGCACTAGTCCCATTCACTTGTAATGTGTTCTTCCTTTTTAATTAAAGTGTCGAAGAGTAGGCCAAGGCCGAGCTTCCCTTTTATTAAAAAAAAAAAGAAAAGTTATCGATGACTTTTTGTAATTTTCTCTAGTTGGTTTATATGCATTTTCTCTTTATTTTAATTTGAAGCATATTTTTTGAAAAAAAGAATAAAGAGCATTATAGGGAAGTACAAAGTATCTAGTGATAGTACGATCCTGGAGAGGTTCTCGAGGTGTCTGGATACTTTTTGTGAAGCCTCTGGTTCCATAATCAACCACTCTAAGACCGCCTTCATAGCTATTGTCAGGTCCCAGCCTGGCCTTCTCATTGATCATGGTTGTCAAATCATTCCGCAGGGCCAAATTATTCGGCTTCTTGGGATTCCCTTGGGATTTGGTATCTCTATGGAGCAGCGATGGAACTGGGTGCTGACCAAACTCAAAAACAAGCTAAACTATTGGAGAGGTATGCAAATCAATCTCGCTCGTCGTGCTATGGTTATCAACATGTTCCTCATATCCTCGACCATTTACTTCCTTTCTTGTTGGAGACCGAAAGAGCAAGATCTGTCCAAACTGGATAGTATATGTAGAAACTTCCTTTCGACTGGTGACCACAATAGGAGGGGGTGCCAAAAATCCCATCTGCACCAGCCAAAGAGATAGTGGGGGCCTTGGCATTTTGGACAGGTGCATGGCTAACAAACTTGTGGCAAAATAGATGAGTAAGGCTTGGTGCAACGGGGAGGCTTCATGGGACAAGTTGATCTTCGAAAACAAGAATGAGTTGGCTCTCATGGGATTCCCAAATTGGAAGAAGCTTGACACTTGACGCTGTTGTTTTCCCCGATCCCCGTCTTCCCAAAAGGCTCGAATCTCGTGTGCTCCCTATGGAAGAGTTGGAATAAAGTCAAAAGCTACACAAGAATAAGTGAAGACTGGAAATGGGCGACCGGTATTAGACAAAACGACTCTATCTGGTTTCTAATGCATGGCATTCGGAGCGTGGAACCTTGGAACATTCTAAACGCCAAGAAGCTATGGAACAAAGGCTTCAAAAAATGGAAACATCTCTAGAAACAAGACACCAACCAGTGGATCAACTTTGAGGATATTGACCCTAGCGTCAACATTTTGTATGAAGAATGGAACACTTTGCAAAGCAGATTTCTTGCTTGGGACCGCTATAAAGTACGCCTTCTCATGGGGCACGACATGCCGAGCTCGCTTGGTCTCAAATGGCACAATGGGAATAGCCTATCAAAAATCCTGAACATCAAAGAAACGATTGATTATCAGGTTCACCTCAACAAGAAGTGGTGTCTGTCGTGGACGCGGCTTCGGTGGGACATGAAGTTCATGGCTATCTTGCACCCCCTCATAGAAATCAAAAAGTCCATCCTCTCATGGCAAATTCTTCATTGCAGAATCTAGACCAACCTTAAGGCTAGAAAATTTTGTGGCATACCTCCCTGGTGCAAACGCTGTTGTTGCTGGTGCAAACGCTGTTGCCCGTCTATCGAAGATGTTTCTCATATCTTCTTTACCTCTCCCAATTCCAACAGGCTCTGGCAGACTGTCGGAAAGAAAATTAGTCTTCAGAAACATATCAATTGGAAGCAATCTCTTCTAGGAGAAGCAATCGGCTGCTCCACGACTCTCGGGAACGCAATCAGAGGGGAGGTCCTATGGAAAATCTGGCGGGAAAGATGTGCTTTTAACTTTGGCGACTCCCCCAAAGAGTGGTCGATTGAGAAATCATTGTTCCTCCTTGACAAAAGGATCGTTAACTGTAAGAAATCACCCTCCTTCAGGCACCATCAAGTGCTTCTTTTGATCAACAACAAGCTTAAACCCAAGTGGGCCCCACATGAGGGTGATGAGAGGGTGATTAACCTTCTTTGTAATGCCATCTAAACTATGTAAAAGCTACCCTTGTTTCATGGGATTCAGGGGGTCCCATGGGCACTAGTCCCCCTTTCTTGTACTTTTCTTTTATTAATTCAAGTCCAGGAGAGTAGGCTAAAGCCGAACTTCCTTTATTAAAAACAAACAATTGTAAATTGAAAACAAAAGTAGGTACACTACTTGATAAAGCACTTTGGAACAATAGCTTAGGAGAGATGTTCATTGATATTCATCCAAGTTGTGGCATTTCCTAGAAGAGTGGAAACCATTTTGATGAAATTTAAAATGCAGTCCGAATCCTTGAGGAATTGAAAACTGAAATCTCATCCCATTCTATTGTAGGCCTTACCAAAATCAATTTTGAGGAAGGCAAGGTTTTGGGATGACTGATGAGCATATTGGAGTCCTCCCCAAATATCAACAGTGGCTTCTAAACTCAATCTTCCTTTGATGAAACATTTTAGATTCTCATGAATTCACAATAAAATTCGACAGATTATGTGGTTTCCTAGGACTTTCACAAAGATCTTGTAACCAATCTCAAGCATGGTGATGTTATAAAAATTTTCAATTATATTCTTGTTTTCTTTCTTTTGAATTAGATTTATCACTCCATCATCGAGGCATCTCCGTAGAGTGCCAAAGTTGAGAGCCTCCCTCTAAATCATGTACCATGGGCCCGTGAGTTTATCTTAAAAGGTTCGAGAGACTGCATTACTAATCCCTTCAATATCTGGGCTTTTTTGTTTAGGGTGGGCACCGATAGTATCCTTGATTTTCTCTATTGCTAAGTGGCCTATCGTGTTTGAGAGGAGTCTCTTGTGGAATCTTCTTGGATCTAACTTCCAAGATGACAACCATGTAGTCATATCTTTGAGGAGAGAGTGGGGAGGACACCCCAAAGACCTGAGAGAAGTTATCCTCCTCTAAAATACAATAAAATCCATTATTGATAATCATCCTTTGGACGATTTTTTTGAGTTGTTTCTTTTTCAAAAGCCTACACATTTGTTTCAAGGGTATGTGTACCTTTTCGCTCCACCAATCAGCGACGAGTCTTTTACGAATAAGTGGAGATTTTTACTCTTTGATTCCTCTCGATATATGAGATTGCTTTTGACCTTGAGGAGGCCTTTTGCAAGTGGATTTTACCTTGATTTACTTTTCTCTCAAGGAAAAATATGCCTTCTTGTAGAGCTTCTCCTCTTTTTCCTTTTTTAATTCTTAGAATCTCCTTTTGATCTTGGTACAAAATATCCTAGATCTGATTGCCAACATTGATCCAAATCTTGGTTGGGGAAAAGTGAGAACAAAAGTGTGGTTTCAAATAGGTATGACTTCTTGATAGATGGAGGGGAGCCAAAACACCAAAACATCAACATGAAACTAAGGAGCCTTCCAATCCTTAGCAGAAAACTGAAAAGAGATAATGATCATAAAATGATCCAACAACACAAGACCCAAATTTTGGGAGAGGATGGGAAAACCCAAGTGATTGACAATATTATTAGAAATGTAGCATCGTCCGATCCTTTCTTCAAGCCTTCTCCACCCTCATTGGAATGCATACGTGAAGTGTGCATGCATCCACACACTCACAAAAGTTTCCTTCCTCATTGTCAATGCCTACAAACTATAAAGTCCACATCTTCGTGTATGCATCTACTCTTTCATGTAAGTTGCATAAACCAACCCTTTTTCTAGCTTTTCTTGGCATTCTAGAAAGCATTAAAGCTTCACAAGCACAAACTGTATATCAAAGTTACATTGAATGAGATGATAGATCTCTTTCACATATTGTTTTTCAACATTTGTGTTCTCTCATATATTGGGTTTTATAGGGTGAAAAAATTCTAATTCCTTTTCGAGAAGAGCTTGTTGCCAAGTTATTCTTTGGTATAGATGAAATGTTATCTCTTTCTTTTCATATTTGGAAAACCTTTGTGATATGAATAAGAAATCTGATATAGGATTTTCTTGATTATTTTCTTGATTATTTTTCTTGATTGAAGACTTAGTATTTTTTTCTTAATTGAAGACTTAACATTTTTTTGAAGCCTCTATGAATAGTTTACCAAACCAAGATATATTTCTTGTTTTATATAGAGGGTTTCCACTGTTGATATATTTTGGTAGTGATGTGTGTGAACACACTTAGGACTACGGGGCACTTTTTTACCTCTTTAGGAGGTGTTTTTTTCCTAGCTTGTATATATGACTATAACCCTAACGAGTTATTAATCTATTGTACATTAACTTGGTAATACATTTGTATTGTGTTGTGCTCTAACTTTGTTCTTCTTCCTTGTGTTGTTTGTGTGCTTCTATAGACCTTGAACTCCAACAATTGGTATCATAGTAGGTTATCACTTCATCTAGCACATCATCGACACCCCTTTGAGCACAATCTCAGAATCACACAAACATGGGTGAGCATATTCGAGGTGATTAGGAGTTCAAAACAACTTCGCTTGTGGCATTGAAATTTTGATCTGAGTTTGTTTCGGCCTCCGAATGCACTATCATAGCAATTGTGTTGGCCATTTCTTCCTTTTGCGCCAAATATATACAAGTTTTGGTTTGAAAATACAAGCACTCAAAGTCTGTTATAAGTTTAGCAAAGCTCGAGAGGGTGTTTCTATTCAAATTTTTGAGATACAATAATTTTTTTGCATTGGGGTATTTAGTCAGTGCCCATGGCTGAAAGCAATGTATTCCATATATTGGCTATTGAGGATAATTTGGATGGTACTAATTACCAATGGTGTGCATATATGATGCATCATATGTTAGTAGCAAAGGGCTTGTGAAATATTATGCGGGGTGTTGAAATATGCTTTACTACATTTGTAAGTACAGTTATTGAAGGTGATGTAGATGGCATTGAAGATGATGATCTTCAAATTCCAATTTGTGTTGAAGTTCCTTTTACATCTACTATAGAGGAACTTGTTTGGGATTGCAAAAATTCTCAGACACATGCGTTAATACCTTTGTCTATCAAACATTCGATTATCCCTCCCATTCACTCTTGCAAGATAGCAAAGGATGCTTGGGATACACTTACAACTTTATACCAGGCAAGAAATGATGATCATGTTGCTTACCTCCACAAATAGTTGAAAAGTGAGCATGTTATTGAAGGAGATTCTATGAACATTTTTTTTTTTAAAGATCAAAGATTTGAAGGAGCAATTGATTTCTGCTAATGAAGACTTGCAAGATAGTTCATTTGGGCAAATTGTTCTTAATGAACTTCTAGATTCATATCAGAGTTGGAGGAGATGGTGGACACCTTCTAGAGATGAGATGGTGCCGAAAACTCCTAGTTCACACTAGCCAAAATTGAGTTGAGGAGTGCAAAGTAGACACCTTGAGCTTTCCATGAAGCACAAATAATCACCCAAGTACTTTGGAGTATTATCCTCCAATCATTGGATCAAAATAGATGTGTAGGAGTTTCAACTATGAAGCAAAACTTGCTATTTTGGTCACCACACCTGCTCAAAGAAATGAGCAGTACTCCCTCTCTGCACCACAGACACTCAATAGCCATTGTGAAAGTTTTCGTTTACTCAGCCTCACAACTAGAAGTTTTCACATTTCTTCTTGCTCAATCAAGATATGCATGAGCTACCAAGCATGAAGTAATAACCAC
Organism: Ceratopteris richardii; assembly: GCA_020310875.1. NCBI lineage: Eukaryota > Viridiplantae > Streptophyta > Polypodiopsida > Polypodiales > Pteridaceae > Ceratopteris > Ceratopteris richardii. The sequence goes on from CM035443.1 coordinate 63,192,302, forward strand.
TTGTGGATAGAGGAGTGTCATAGAAACTAGCCCAATGTGAGTCAAAAAGAGCATGTAAATCTAGGGGTAATGATCCCCCTTGGGATAAAACAATCCAAGTAGCCAGGTACCACTCAAGTAGCAAAAGGTGCTCTTAACTGCATGCCAATGCTTGACACCTGGACAATGCATAAAACTCCTCATGTAAGAGACAAAAAAATTGAATATCTATCCAAGTTATGCATAAATAAATCAAGCATCCAACATGCTATTGAAAGATAATAACATGAAATGCATGTAGGATATCATGAAGAATCAATTCTAAACTTGTTTCCATACAAATAGGTTTGCACTCTTCAAAGGAAAACATTGTGTGTTATGCTCCAAGCTTCTTCTTCTTCCTTGTGTTGTTCGCGTGCTTCTTTAGATGTCTAACTCCAACAATTGGCATCAGAGCAGATGACCTCTTCATCTAGGGCGTTGTCTACACCTCTCCGGTTGCAGTCTCAGAATCGCACGAAATTTGGTAAGCATACTGAAGGTGTTTTCGAGATATGAGCTCCTTTGGGCCTTTGAACGCACTATCACAACGCTTGTGCAGGCTATCTCATCTTTTTGTGCCAAAGTTATATACCAATTTTGTTTTGCTAGTATAATTGTCTGGAAGTCTGTTATAAGTCTAGTAGAGCTTGTTTGGGCACTTGTGTTCAATGTTTTCAGATACAATCATTTTTTTGCATCAAGGTATTTTGGTCAGTGGCCATGGCTGAAAGCGGTGATGTATTTTGTATGTTGGCTGTTGAGGATTGTTGTTGAGTGCATAGGGGAGCAACCAACCCACATCACCTTGCATGGAAGCAAGAGAAGGACCCAAGAAAGACTCTCCTTTCATCCTCCCCATTCTCCAACAGGTTCAAACCATTGGCATCAGCCCCAGGCTATGCCACATGCTTGAAAATATGGAGCAATGGGGGTCAAGGATCATGGTCACACATGGAAAATACAAGTAATGCAACACACTACTCACACACAAAGGAAGGTTCAGCAAGCACACACACACCACACCCTCTCACACTCCAAGACTACACACATAAATGCACAAAGCCTTAGAATAAAAGAGAGTTCTTCCATTCATGAAGATTGTACATGGAGCACGTCGAACCAAGAGCTCCCTTTTTACAAAAATGAGGTTCTTTATATAGCCTAAGCACATTCCCCCATGTGCTTCTTTGAAAAGTCAAAAAGGGAATATCTCTCTAACTACCACATCTTCTAGGATATTCTAAGATCTCTTTCTATAACAACCAAATCCCAAGATTATGCATGCGTGGGATTTTTACGTAGGAATGTCCTAGAAGAGCCAAAAAGGTGAGAGATTCTCAAGTCTTCTATACTATGGTATGAGAAAATATTAAAAGGTGCCCTAAGAGAGTGTTCATATACAAAAAGAGTTATTCTTATGATCTAAGGAGGGTTCTCATGCACAAATGAGAATGTGTGCAACCCAACACTTTCTCCCCTCCCTAGTCTTTGTCGTCCTCGACAAAGCTAAGGAAAGGGGGTCATACATAGCTGAACTGTCTTGAGTTTTCAAATCTTGAAATCTGCAGCCCTTCAAGTCTTCCGATTGGCAAGTCTTCATTCTTCAGGTCTTCAGTGTTGAGCGACACAATCCCCCAAAGGGGCAGTCAGCCCAACCATGTGCACAACAGCCTTTGTTGCCAAATATGCAACAATCCCTCTGAGCAAGTCTTTAGAGGACCTAAAAACTGCGAGTCCAAAGACACAATGTGCAAACACAACCATTGCAAACAGGATAGAGCAAGAAAGGGTACTTCACACTTAGGATAGCAGTCCTGGCAACAAAGATGTACCAAGCTACCCCCAGTCCCTAAAATAGGGCAGTGACATACTGAAGTAGCTCAAGTCCAATATCTAACAGCACACCCTGAGTAAAAATTAGATTGACAGGGCACCACCAACTTCGGCATCCATCAAGCTTCCTGATTGGTGAGTGTGCCCCATCACCAGCATGTAGAAAGCACTTTTAGTATCCTGATGTGTGTAGACAGGACTTGAGACATAGTCCCCCAGCAGGGAAAATTTACAATCGGTTCCTGCTGACTGTCATCCCCGACCATATGAGCAAACATCATCATAACAGCTTGGAGGACCTACTTCTGAGAATCTGAGAAGAAAATGTATGAGCAAAGCAACAATGTAGATCGTCTTCTCCAACTGAGGGAAAAGGCAAAAGACCTAACCCCCACTTGGGGCAGTCACACAAAAGCCTAAAAACCCTATGCCAGCCAATATCTGCTGAATATTCATATATAATCTTATGAAAGTGTCATGCAGCATCCCTTCTAGCAGTCAGTACACCTGGTGCTTCTGAGCCATTAACCTGCAAGATACTAACTGAAGATCAACAGTAGGCTCTGAAGCCTAGGAGCCACCTTCCTTCATGCTTTGTCCTGTAAATGATGTGCATTCACCATAAAGAGTATGAAAACAAAAAATTGTCCCATGTAACCATAGGAGTATCTCGTCAAACCCAGTGAAACACTAAAATCTGAACATGGTATCCTGCAAGAAATTTGCCACCACAAAGACAACTCCAAAGGTTTGGTCGTCACACCACAGCAGCCAGAAGTCTATCTAATAAGCTTTCAAAGCATCCACAACAACATGAGAAAATAAAACCAGCATACACAATACTTAGCAGAGCAATCCGTGCTTCATGACTCATATCTGCAAGGATGCAGAACCATGTAACAGTTCTCACACCTCAGTCCAACCCGCAATTCCATTTTGTCCAAATAAAGTTATGGTAATGACCTGCACTTTACTCCCTTGGCCACAGTAAATGCTGGAGCAAAGTTGGGAAGAATAATTTCCTGATGCACACAAGCTAAAGATGTGTGGAACACTCATGGAAACCTGCTTGATCTTTACAAGAGAACATGAGCACAGGGATACTAAATAAACCACCAACATATGATATTGAATGTTTTACAAAAATTCCTTTAATGACTCAACCAGACCAGCGCACTCTAATCAGTGGGGAGGTAGGGCATTTCTTTCTGAAACGTTGTTGTTCTCTGATAAAAAAATCATAGTCACAATTTGCATATGCCATCTGTCATTCGAAAGCCTGTAGATGAGATGAATGATCCTTGTGATCAAACTGAAATATGCACTACAACCAGGTAGACTGTTCCTTCTGAAACCGTATAAAAATGGAAGATACCAACTTCTAAACCCTGGTGGCTGGTTGTCCATCTATAATTTTCTCTGCACATTCTGATGATGTAAGTACTTGGAATGATAATATCAATCAAGCTAGCAGAGATGTGGATAATGACTATGCCAGATCACCGAAATCTTCATGTAATAGCTCCATCAAGATAGTCTTGGAGGGCCTGTGATCATCTGGAAGCATACAACTCCATGGGTCACATCAGAGCTCCCAGTTCATGTGGAAAAGGCTGGATGGCTAGGGATCTGATGCGAGGATCTTTGTATCTGGACAGCAATGCCATACTGCCTTATCTTAGCACCAAATTCTTCAGTCTCATACCAACCATAATGACGACACAACTTTATCATGCAACACATAGATTGATAGACCAAAATCGATTGCCAGCCCCCCAAGCTTGTAGCCACCTTTTGTGATAGAAGAACCCATCCAAGAAAAAATCATCAGCTTTTCTAGCTTTGTGATGGGTCTAGCCACTGATGGCCAAACTTTGCAATTCATGAAAATTCCCAAGTGTCTTCTTTCTTGCTTCAAGCTTCAATCATGAGAAGTGAAATAAAGGATATATACACATGTCTGGCCACACATGCATAGAGGAGATCATACTGTTTGGTGCTTTAGACAATCACAACAGTGATTGAATGTTTGTTTTGCAATTGTTCCACATGAAGGATTATATCATGGGGAAAGCGTCAGAGCCCTAGGTAAAACACCAAAAATTCTATCAGTAATTGCTTGCTGCTACAGGCAAGGAGGGGCATATTGAAAGTCCAGTTGTGATCTTTTGTCATTGTTTCTTTATGTGTGCAAGACTTATGTCTGCTATGCCGTTGAAAGTAGATGGAGTATCCCCTCCTAAAGAAGTTATCTACCAAAAAGGATGTATCACCCTTGTATGTCGACTGAAACCTGCTCTTTACAATATGGAGAAGTTCTTCAACTGGAGAGACTCTGGTTGAAGAAGATTAGTGCTTCCCAAAGAGGGCAGAAAAGTTCCAGGTTCTTCTTCTTCGTGTTGAAGTGACATTCTTTCGAGCTTCCTAAGATGCAATGAACCATCACTGCTCAAGAGATCTACCACCAAGAAGTGATTTAGTGGTTATATCCAGCTCATGGTCAGGGGTTTCGGACCCTATCCCTTTCAAAGGGTAGTCATACATCCCAATCGATCTTTCAAGGGAAAACAACATGATGAGTCCTGGTCGCCTTACACAACTGATTAGCTCCAAATTTCCTTTCTCTCCATAGTACAAGAGTGTCTTCATATATCTGTGTCATGATGATCAGTACCTCAGAATATAAACATAGCTCTTTCGAGGTTTCAGCCACCAGTCATAGCACTGTTTGGGCAGAGATGAGAGGCCACCGATTGGGAGAAGAAGTTGACGAGAGGAGCAAAGTTCTATAGATTTGTGTGACAGAGGAACAAAATTTGCTTTATCTATGGAGTTAACTTTGCTCCACCTGAGCATCTTCGACTGAGGGAGAACCTGTGGTTGAAGGAGCTACTTACGATGAGAATGATTAGAGGCACCAAAATCCACATGCTGGAATCATTTGGGTAAGCTTTTCCCTATTGAGAAGGTATAAAACATAATAATTTTTTTATAAATGGCTCCTTCAGTGGTCTCTGCATTTCTGAGATTGTTGCTTCATCATGAAGAAATCACAAAATGGAACCTGCTGGACATTCCAGTTATAAGAACCCAAGAGTTCTCACATAGATTACATGCAGAGAGCCATAGGTAGAGCATAGAGGAAGACTTTGTACAAAATACCAAAATCCAGGGGCCTCATAAAGACCTCACTACTGAGTTGCTGCAACATGAAGCATCAGGTCTGCAACAATTTTCGCCCCACAAAACTGGAGCTCAGCCTTATACTTTACTTCCGTGAGAATGTGGAACAGCATCAGTAGAGCTTGCCAGTCATTTGATCTCGATTATTTGTGTAGATGCTTATACTGTGTGTTCTCTCAGAGGAGGAAGAACACCGAGCAGGAAGAAGAGCCAACCTATGATGAGTCGACCTCTATGACCCCCGATGGTCCAGCTCATCACAACTGATGTGTTTCCAAACACCATGTGATCAACTTCCACATTCACGCTTCAACTGGATGCAACAGTGAGTCGAAGAGAGATGGGCAGGGAAATATATGCCCATCTCAGAATGGTTGTTGAGTATGTCATGAACTTCCAAGAAGATAGTGGAAGCACTGAGGTCATTTTGCAACAGAGAGGAGCTGGGAGCATAGCTTGTCCTGCAAGTAGAATGAGAAGGAGGGAAGCCATGGAGTGAGAGAAGAGTAGTACACCCCTCCCTCCCAAGCATGAATCCTCCTCCCCAAGCGCCCGTTCATGATAGGTCGAAGATCATCTAAAAAGCAGGAGTTTTGACTCAATTGCAAGCATAGGTGACTGAGAGCATATTCTTAGCAGAAGGGCTTGAATCCAAAAGCACCCATGATCAGACAAACATCATCTGTCACTGCAAAGTATTCTGGAATCCATAAATTGATCTTGCACAGTTCAACTCATCAGCCATCCACCCAACAGTATAGTCATCAACAAGAGAATTTTGTTGGTGCATTCGAAAAGAGGTGCTTAGACATGCTCTGAGCCAAGCATCTCCAAACCCCGAGAGGGCATCACAGGGCTAGTGCTGCTGCTGAATCTTCAGTAAATCGATGGTTATGAAGGGGAAAGCGGAGCAGGAATGAGCCTGCAGAGGGTCGAAATGCCATCCCACTCGCATCTCACATAAGTAAAATGAGAGCATCAGATACGCCCGACCACAGCAACATAAGGAGCAGAGAATGGAAAAAGCCACAATGACTGTCTTCAATCTTTGCACTCAGAGAGAACACCACCACAGCCCGTCCATTGAGAAAAGCACAATCTCTTCCTTTCAGCCCAAAATTAGCATCGAACATTGCTTCAACGCATGACATTCAGATGAACATTCTCGCATGAGAAGCGGTATTCAGAAGGAAAAGCCACCGTATGGATTGACTCCGTAGCCATGTCCAAGAAGGGAAAGCTTTGCACAAACTCATCCATTCCGTAGGAACAAATTGGGCACGAAGTTTCACAGGTCTCCATTTTGGCGAGAAGAGAACTAGCCAAGGGATCAAAGAATGAGGGATTCTCCCAATGATTTGGGACATTTGCCAAACTCCATGCATTGCACACCTTGCTTCTTGCAGGAATATTTTATCTTGCTAGGTTGGAAATGTATACGCAGAAGGCACGCTTAGTGCAGGTAATGCCCCATATGGCAAGAACCGAATGCACACTCCTCGACCGCAACAAGGCAGATGTAGTAGAGTGTCGTCTTGAGCATGGAATGGAGGGGGAGCTCATACTGAGCTCACCCCGACACAGTAGGATGCACAGAGATTGGCAATGCCACATTCCTTCTGTAGCACAGAGATGGGGAACCACGAGACCAGGGGAGTGCCATGCTCAACCTGAGGCAGTCCTATAGCAAAGAGAGGAAGGGAGTTGGGTAGCCATAGCTCAACCCTTGCAGCGCACCAAGTTCCATAGGGGACAGCAGAATGCCTTAACCCCGAACAAGAGATTGACCATCGTGAGAGAAAGTGTGTCCCCCCATGCCTCGAATGGACCACCACTTTCTCAGAGTTGTAACTGCACATCCGTAGCTCAAAGTAAATGAGGAGAGAGAATCCGCCAAGGGAAGCCATATCTTTCATTGCACCTCCGGGAATTGGTGCTTCTATTTGCCATATGTCACGACTCACATGTCTGCCCTAAAGGACAATGGGGACCGCTTTCAAGTTTCGGGTCATAACAAATAAGGGATGGGTAATTGGGTACCCAATGCTTTAACCCAATCTATGACTCAAGCTTAAGCACTCGAAATTTTCTTTTTTCTATTTTTTGAGAAATGAAGAGAGGGAAGGGAAAATGGAAGTACTACCCAACCCCCTGCTCCAGGCTATCACTAAAAACAAGAAATGGAAGAGGTGGAGAGTGATGCCCAATGTGTGTGTGGGAGTGTGTATATGAGAGAGAATGAGAGAGAAGGGGGTTAAAGGGTGTTCTTGTGCCACAACAAAACTGAACTAAACCATCCTACTAAAAACAAGAAAATGGGGAGCAAATGGCCCGATGGAAGGGGGAAAATGCCATGCAAGAACAAAATCCTACGCAAATGAGCAGAAAAATTGCAACAAAATACTTTACCACATGTTCTTGAGCTCTCCAAGTGATGAAAGGCCGACCATCCCCGGCAACGGCGCCAAAAAGTGTTGTTGAGTGCATAGGGGAGCAACCAACCCACATCACCTTGCATGGAAGCAAGAGGAGGACCCAAGAAAGACTCTCCTTTCATCCTTCCCATTCTCCAACAGGTTCAAACCATTGGCATCAGCCCCAGGCTATGCCACATGCTTGAAAATATGGAGCAATGGGGGTCAAGGATCATGGTCACACATGGAAAATACAAGTAATGCAACACACTACTCACACACAAAGGAAGGTTCAGCAAGCACACACACACCACACCCTCTCACACTCCAAGACTACACACATAAATGCACAAAGCCTTAGAATAAAAGAGAGTTCTTCCATTCATGAAGATTGTACATGGAGCACGTCGAACCAAGAGCTCCCTTTTTACAAAAATGAGGTTCTTTATATAGCCTAAGCACATTCCCCCATGTGCTTCTTTGAAAAGTCAAAAAGGGAATATCTCTCTAGCTACCACATCTTCTAGGATATTCTAAGATCTCTTTCTATAACAACCAAATCCCAAGATTATGCATGCGTGGGATTTTTACGTAGGAATGTCCTAGAAGAGCCAAAAAGGTGAGAGATTCTCAAGTCTTCTATACTATGGTATGAGAAAATATTAAAAGGTGCCCTAAGACAGTGTTCATATACAAAAACAGTTATTCTTATGATCTAAGGAGGGTTCTCATGCACAAATGAGAATGTGTGCAACCCAACAAGGATAAGTTGGATGGTACGAATTACCTATTGTGGGCTTATATGATCCATCATGGATTGGTTACAAATGGACTGCGGAATATTGTGGAGGGTCTTGAAAGACGTCCTGTTACACCTACAAATATAGGTACTACAAATACAGGTGCTAGAGCTGATGAAGATGGTGTCTTAGATGATGATATTCTTTAGATTCATGTTCATGCTGCTATTTCTATTGCACCTACTACAGAGCAAATTCATTAGGATAACAGAGATGCTCAGGCACATGCATTGATAGCTTTGTCTGTCAAACGTGCCATTATTCCTCACATTCACTCTTGCAAAATAGCTAAGGATGCTTAGGATACACTTACCACATTGTATCAAGCTAGGAATGAGGCTTGCGTTGCTTACCTCTGAAAACAATTGGAGAGTGAGCACATGAATGAAGGTGATTCTATGGACAATTTTCTCACAAAGATCAAGGATTTGAAAGAACAGTTAATTTGTTCTGATGAAGTTATACGAGATAGCTCAATTGTGTAAACCATTCTAAATGGTCTTCTTGACTCATATCAGAGTTTTGCTTCTATCTAGGCAGAATTTAGGTCTATCATGCATGTTGCAGATCAAGCTTTCTTGGCTAGTTAGAAGGGCAAAGGTAAATGGAGATCTTTTCTAGTAAGCAAAAATCTACAAATGCTGCACATTTAAAGAAGGAAGACAAAGATGAGAAGGAATCAGAAAAGGAGAAATTGTTTTGTAAATAATGTAAAGAAAATGATCATGTCATTAAGAGGTGTCCAAAACTGGGTGCTAAAGAGGCAAAGAAGAAAGAGGCCGAAATGGTTGTTGCAGAGGCTTCTATGTTTATATATTTAAGTAGTGATGTGTGTGAACACTCTAGGACCACCGAGGCACTTTTGTCCCTCTTTAGGAGGTTTTTTTCCATTAGCTTGTATATATGCGTATTGCACAAATGGGCTACTTATCTTTATACATTCTAATGGTAATACATTCAGTATTGTGCGTTGTGCTCCAAGCTTCTTCTTCTTCCTTGTGTTGTTTGCATGCTTCCGCAGATGTCTAACTCCAATAATTGGTATCAGAGCACGTCGCCGCTTCATCTAGGATGTTGTCAACACCTCTCTGGTTGTAGTCTCAGAATCGCACGAATTTTGGTGAGCATACTTAGCATGTTTTTGAGATCAAAACTGCTTCGCTTTAAGGTGCCGAAATCACGATCTGAGCTTCTTTCCGCTTTCCAATGCACTATCGTGGTGCTTGTGCAGGCTATCTTGTCTTTTTGTGCCAAAGGTATATATTAGTTTTTGGTTCGCTAGTATTTATTGCATCAAGGTATTTTAGTCACCAGCCATGGCTCAAAGTAGTGATGTATTTCGTATGTTGGATGTTGAGGATAAGTTGGATGGTACCAACTACCCATTCTGGGATTATATGATGCGACATGTATTGGTTGCAAAAGAACTATGGAACATTGTGCATGTGTTGAAAAACATCCTATCACAACTGCAAGTGTTACAACTACAGGTACTAAAGCTGATGCAGAAGGTGTCGAAGATGATGATATTCTGCATATTCCTATTTGTGTTGTGGTTTTTGGCACCTATTGTAGAGCAAATTCTTTGGGATGGCAGAGATGCCCATGCAAATGCATTGATAGCTTTGTCTATCAAACATGCCATTATTCCTCACATTCACTCTCGCAAAACCACTATGGATGCCTAGGATACACTTACCACATTGTACCAAGCTAGGAATGAGGCTCGTGTTGCTGAAAACAATTGGAGAGTGAGCACATGAATGAAGGTGATTCTATGGACATTTTTCTAACAAAGATCAAGGACTTGAAGGAACAGTTGATTTCTACTAATTCGGTTATACCAGATAGCTCACTTGTGCAGACGATTTTGAATGGTCTTCCTGATTCATATCAGAGTTTTGCTTCTACTCTTTGGTTGATGATGAAAGACAATCCAAATGCCTTGTCATTTGAGGAGTTAGTCTGTGTTCTGTTGTAGGATGATCATTCTAGGCAGAACAAGTCCATTATGCATGTTGCAGATCAAGCTTTCTTGGCTAGTCAAGAGGGCAAAGGAAAATGGAGCTCTTCAACTAATAAGCAGAAATCTACTAATTTTTCATAATCGAAGAGGGAGGACAAAGATGAAAAGAAATAAAAAAAGCAGAATTTGTTTTGCAAATACTGTAAAGGAAATGATCAGATCATAAAGAACTATCCAAAACTGGCTATGAAAGAGGCAAAGAAGAAAGAGGCTGGAATGGTTGTTGCAGAGGCCTCTACGCCAAAAACAGAGTCTGCTAATCTTGTACAGGAAGAAGAATGGGCATTTACTACTGTTTGTAGTTTTGAATCATCTTCTCATGAGAAGTGCATGTTTGTAGTAGACTCAGCTGTTTGGTACTTTGACAGTGGGTCGACCAAACATATTACCTCGCAGCCCAGTTTCTTCTCTTCACTCGAGCCTGCCCCTATAGGGAATACTGTTACATGTGCCAACAATTCCTCTTATCCTGTTATGGGAGTTGGTAAGATCATTTTGAATACTGTTGATGATAGTTCTTTCACTTTGTCAGATGCTTTGTTTGTGCTAGGGATCAAGAAAAATCTGTTATCAGTTTTTGCATTAGCCAAGCTTGTGAAATTTGTTATCCTGTTATGGGATTTGGTAAGATCATTTTGAATACTGTTGATGATAGTTCTTTCACTTTGTCAGATGCTTTGTTTGTGCTAGGGATCAAGAAAAATCTGTTATCAGTTTTTGCATTAGCCAAGCTTTCAAATGGCGACGTGATTACTGCTTCTAGCATTTTATGTCATGGGTTGTATAAGCTCATAGACTATGAAAGATCTATAAATGATTTAGCATGTGCAATACATGATTTTTGTTCTTAGGCTATGTGAGATGCAAAGCTTTGGCATGCACGCTTTGGTCATCTGAATTTTGCTAGTTTGCGATACCTATAGAAATCTGAAATGGTGTCCTCTTTGCCCAAACTTGAGGCACTCAGAAAACATGTTTGTGAAGGCTGTATTTTGGGCAAAATGTAGTGTTCTTCCTTTCCAAAAGATGGTTCGGTTCGGGCTACTAAAAAATTGTAGGTTGTACATAGTGATGTCTATGGTCCTATGTAGACACCTTCTTTTGGAAATTATCTTTACTTCATGACTTTCATCGATGCTTTTTCCAGGCATGCATGGGTATATCCATTGAATGAAAAGTCAGAAGTGTTCATGTGCTTCAAACAGTTTTTGGTTTTGACTGAAAATCTATCAGCATGTAAAATGGGCACCCTCTATTCTGATTGACGGGGGGAATATATGTATTCTGATTTTAATGCATTTTTGGTTGAACGTGGGATAAAACACCAGTGTATAGTGTCGTATATACCTCAATAGAATGGACTTGCTGAACGAAAGAACATGTCACTCATGGAGATGGCGAGGTGTATGGTCAAGAGTGAGGCCTTACCACCTAAGTTCTAGCTTGAGGCTGTCATGTGTGCAGCATATGTACTTACCAGGTGTCCCACTAAAGCACTACAGTCTATCACTCCATATGAGGCTTGGCTTGATCGCAAGCCATCTCTTGCTCATCTGTGTGTTTTTTGTTGTTTGGCATATGCCTTAGTGCCTGAACAACATCGCAGAAAATTGGATGATAAAGCAGTAAAATGTATTTTTGTTGGATAGAGTTCTAAAAGTAAAGGCTATTGCCTGTATCATCCACAGAGTAAATGCATTCTAGTTAGCCGTGATGTTGTTTTTGTGGCAGATGCTATTCAACCATTGCTTTCATGTACTAAGGAGACCATCTATTAGCTCCAAAGACATGTATGATACTTTGCTGCTTCTTTTTACAGGTGGACACTCTAGTGCTGGTCCTAAAGAGGCAACTTCTCAACCTTTGCAGGTTTCATGTGATGATGCAGATCATCCCATTTTTTATGCAAATTTACATGATGCACTTGTTGATGAGAGAGATCATATTGAGCAAGCAAAAACTATGCCAAAATGGCTGGTGCAGACCTTGCACGATAGCATATTAGATGCACCTCTATCATATCGTACTTGATCAAGCTCTCATAGTGCCTCTTTTGCATGAGATTGTTATGCTATGGCTATTTCTAGTCTCTATGATGAGAATGAGCGTGTTTCATTTGAAGAAGCACAAAATTCAAAAAGTTGGATAGCTGCTATGCAATCTTAATATGATGCTATAATGAAAAATGGTACCTGGTCTTTATGTGACTTGCCTCTTGCCAAGAAGGCCATTGGCACAAAGTGGTTGTACAAGCTGAAGCATAAACTTGATGGAATAATTGACACGTATAAGGCTAGGCTTGTTGCAAAGGGTCATGCGCACGAAAGAGGCATTGATTTGGATGAAACCTTTGCTCCTACTTGTCGAATGACTACTGTTCGTAGCATCTGTGCACTTGCATCTCATCATGGTTGGAATGTACACTAGTTGGAAATTAAAACAGCATTTCCGAATGGTGACTTGCATGAAGAAGTGTATGTTTTTCAACCCCGTGGCTTTGTGCAGAAAGGGCATGAAAACCAGGTGTGTAGGTTAAAGAAGGCATTATATGGTTTAAAGCAAGCACCATGTGCTTGGTATGAAAAGATACATGCCTATGTGATTGCACATGGTTTTGAGAACAATCCAACTAAAAGCACCTTGTATGTTAAGCGTGCTAATGATGAGCTTATGATCTTTGTGGTATATGTTGATGACATGCTGCTCTTTGGTCCTCATGACATGCATATTGCTGATTTTAAGGCTGGTTTTCATGCCTCATTTGAGATGGCTGATTTGGGGAAGTTGCATCACTATTTGGGCATTCAATTTATGCAAGTTGATGGTGGAACGGCTTTGTGTCAAAGGAAATATATTGACACATTATTGCTGCATTTTGGCCTTGAAGAGTGTAAGCCTATTGCCACTCCTATGGAGACAGGTTTACCATTGAGTCTTCATGGTGCTGGAGGTGCATTTGATGTTGTTCTCTATCAACATGCTATTGGATGCTTGATTTACTTATGCATTACTCGGCCAGATATTCAGTTTGCTCTCTCACAGATGAGCAGGTTTATGCATTGCCCAGGAGTCAAGCATTGGTAGGTGGTTAAGCACATCTTTCGCTACTTGAGTGGTACTCAGCTACTTGGGTTGTTTTATCGCAAGGGGGGATCACTATCGCCAGATTTGCATGCTTTTTTTTACTCTGATTAGGTTGGTTGCTATGACACTCGTGTGTCCACTAGTGGCTTTTTCTTCATGCTTGATAGCTCATGTATATCTTGGTTCAGTAAGAAGCAACCTACTCTAGCAACTTACAGTTGTGAGCTTGAGTATAGCGCAGCTTTCACAGTGATTGTTGAGCATGTGTGGCTCAGATGCCTTATGGTTGATTTGGGTGTTGGTCACTCTTCTGCCACCACCATCTTCATTGAGACTCAGAGCACATTGGCAGTTGCGAGAAACCCTGTGTTCCATGCTTGCACTAAGCACATTGAGGTGCATTATCATTATGTCAAGGAAAGGTTCTCTATTGGGGAGATCAACTTGGCATATGTGCCCACGCAGGAGAACATTGTAGACCTTTTCACAAAGGCTCTGCCTAGGGAGAAGTTTGAAGCTTTCTACAAAGCTTTGGGATTACTTCCTTTTGTGGAGTGATTTCACCATAGCTTGGCACTTCCTTAGACATGAGTGCCAGCTCCTTGTTCACTGCATCACTACCAGGGGGGATTTGTTGATATATTTAGGTAGTGATTTGTGTGAACACTCTAGGATTGCCGGGGTACTTTTTTCCCTCTTTAGGAGGTTTTTTCCCCCGGCTTGTATATACGCCTATTGCCCTAATGGGCTACTTATCTTTTTACATTCTAGTGGTAATACATTCACTATTGTGTGTTGTGCTCCAACCTTCTTCTTCTTCCTTGTGTTGTTCACGTGCTTTCGCAAACATGTAACTCCAACATTCTACACCGAAAACAGAGTCTGATAATCTTGCGGAGGATGAAGAATGGGTGTTTACTTCTGTTTGCAGTTTTGACCCATCTTCTCATGAGCAATGCATGCCTGCAGTAGACTCAGATGTTTTGTACTTTGATAGTGGGGCAACGAAACATATTACCTCACAACACAGTTTCTTCTCTTCACTCAAGCTGGCCCCTACAGGGAATACTGTTATATGTGCAAAAAACTCCTCTTATCCTATTATGGGAGTTGGTAAGATCATTTTGACTATTGGTGATGGTAGTTCTTTCACTTTAATAGATGCTTTATTTGTTCCAGGGATCAAGAAAAATCTGCTATAAATTTCTGCATTAGCCAAGATTGGCTTGGTTGTGAAATTTGTTGATGACAGATGTATAGTTCATGATCTGTCTAATGCAGATGTCATTATTGCTTGTGGCATTTTATGTCGTGGGGTGTATAAGCTCATAGACTATGAAATATCTATAAATGATTTGGCATGTGCAGTACATGATTCTCAGGCTATGTTAGATGCAAAGCTTTGGCATGCACACTTTGGTCATCTAAATTTTGCTAGTTTGCTATGCCTGTAGAATTTTAAAATGTTGTCCTCTTTGCCCAAACTTGAGGCACCTGGTAAACATGTATGTGAAGGCTCTATTTTGGGAAAAATGCAGTGTTCTTCCTTTCCAAAAGATGGTTCAGTTCGTGCTACTCAGAAATTGCAGCTTGTACATAGTGATGTATGTGGTCCTATGTAGATACCTTCTTTTGGGAACTATCTTCGATGATTTTTCCAGGCATGCATGGATATATCCATTGAAGGAAAAATCCGAAGTGTTTATGTGCTTCAAAGGGTTTCTGGTTTTGGCTGAAAACCTACCAGCATGTTGTTGCAGAGCTAAAGAGCGCACAAAGCAGAGAAAAAGATGGGCCCCAAAATTTTTCCGATTTGGACCACATATTTTTGTAACATATTCATTTTTGTAATATATTTCCCTTTGTAAAGGCACTAGAGGAGTCCTCTAGATGCATTCCCACAGAAGAATAGAAGCTTACCCATGTAAAATAGTAGGAAATTAGCTCTTAGTGAATAAAGTGCCGGTCACTTGTGTGAAAGGACCATTTTTAGGGCACTAGTATATAAGTCAAATGTGACTCTTTGTAAGAGACTTTTTGCCATTGTGAGAAGAGAGAGCACAGAAATTCGAATTTGTGTCTTCTTCCCTCTTCATCTTCTTCTTCGTGAGCCTGTATGCATGTGTATTGCTTGGAAAGAGTGCTTGTGAGTGTTGTCTATCCTTGAGAGTGTTCCTTTGCTGTAGGAGAGGTGTGTGCGAAGTGTAGGAAGTGCTGAAGCATCGGAAAGTATTTTCGCGATTCAGTATTTCTGTCATATCTTGAAGTAGGAGCGTCGGAATTGAGTGAAACCACTGCCATTGGATGCGTCTTCTCGAAAGCTTCGAAACGCATATGCTATTCGCTATGTTTGGAGCTCGGAGCTAGGAGAAAAGTCCAAAATACTGACGGCTACTGCACCAAGTATCGTTTCGTCTTGACCTACAGTTGAAGCTTGTTAGGATAAGTATTTACCTCATTTTCATTCTTGAGTAGTTCATTTGCATTGACCATTACGTGATTGCATGTCTTCATACACTCGGCTAGGTTAGTATACTCTTCGGATTGATAAATTAAAAGCGTGTATCCCCACTATATGCACTTGTGAGGGGATTGAGGTATAGTCTCTTTCTCCGCAAGTCCCTAAGTTCGTGCTTAGGTCAACACACTTTTTGGCGCCGTTGCCGGGGAGTGACGAATCAAACCGAGGCATCCGTGTGATGGTAAGTAGCTTTTTTCTTTGAAGAACTTGGAGGAGCGGAAATCTTCTCTTCTTTGGTAAGTCAATTTCAACCGCACTTGCTACTTCTCATTCTTGGAGTGTGTGTAGTGAGTTGATAGATTAGGGAAGTAAGTAGAAGAAGTTGAATAGGAGTGAGTGGAGAGTAGAGTAGGCTTTAGGTTTGTTCAAGAATTTTCCTTTTTCTGTAAGCTAGGAATTCCCAAGTATAAAAGCCAAAAATTTTTCATTTTTCAAGTTACTTATTGAACAAGTATCGTGGAGAGCTATGTCGAGGGTCGTGTGAGTCCAGCGATCGTTTTGAGGAAAGCAAGCAATAGGGGAGAGTTCAGTGCAAAAGAGTTGGACCAAGAGATCATGGGAGCTTCCAAGGTAAACTAAACCACCTGTTTGCTCAAAAATTTCCAGTATTTCAACCTAGGAAAGGAAGAAAACGACCTGCGCTGAGTGTCGTTTGGGCCTTCAGGGGGTTAAAAGTCTTTGGTTGATTGATACAGTGGGTGAGGGTAAGAGAGAAGAGCTAGGTGAGAAAGGGGGAAACATCAAATCTCAAAAAAAACATTACAAAAATTTGAAAAAGGGTCAAGTATCGCTTTGCTCCTGCGGTCGAGTATCGTTTTACTCCTGCGGTTGAGTATCGCGATATTTCCCAGCGGTCGTAGATCGTTTCGTTAGAGATCGTTTTGATCAGAGGTCGTAGATCGCGTATCGTTTGCCAAGTATCGTTATCCAGAGATCGCGATACTTGTCAAAGGTCGTGTATCGTTTGCCACGGGTGTCGTCGGTCGTCGATCGTTTGGCGGAGATCGCGACACTTGTCAAAGATCGGTATCGTTTCAGTTGAGTATCGCCGATCGTTTCTGGTGAAGATCGTAGATCGTTTCTATTCGAGTATCGTGTATCGTCCAGTGAGAGATCGTGTGTCGTTTCAGCCCAAGTATCGCCGATCGTTTCTCTCAGAGATCGTCGGTCGTATATCGTTCTCAGCCAGAGATCGCTTGCGAGAGATCGTTTGGTCAAAGATCGTTTTCCAGCGATCGTGTTGATCAAGTATCGTTTAGACACAAGTGTCGTTTTCCAGCGATCGTTTTGGGTCAGAGGTCGTAGATCGTTTCGCCGAGAGGTCGGGTATCGTTCCAAGTCAGAGATCGTTTAGGCAGAGATCGTTTTCCAGGGATCGTTTCATCCAAGTATCGTTTGTCAGCGATCGTTTTCTCAGAGATCGTGAGAGTCAAGTGTCGTGACTTGAAATTTTCTTTCAGTCACTTTCCAGCCTAAGTCTTCCCTAGACTTCTAAGCCATAACTTAGGACTCTAGAGGTTAAAGGTGGACCAGAATTGATCAGAGCTCTTAAGTGAATGAACCTGAGATCAGGAAGAACCCTAGGAAGCCGAAGAAGTGTAATTTCTTCTGTAGGGAGTGCTGCCGAACCAAGCAACCGTTCACACTATTCTGAGACCTCTAGTGAGTCAGAAGGAGAAATCCCCATGGCTTCCGAGGATATGCAAAACACTGTGCCCATGATTGGCCAGATGTCCATCATTGAGGGCGAATACAGAACTTCCTTAGAATATGTGAGCACTAACCACAATGAGATCCCTATCTATTTGGATGGTCTAAACAGATCAGTGGCCAGACTAAGGAAGGCTTCAGAGGCCTACATAGTGCCAAGACCAGCAGTCAAGTACATAGGAGGACTGTACATGGATAAACAAGACATTCAATACGTGGTCACAGAACATCCTGAAATCATTAATGAGCGTGGTGAGGAAATTAATACTTCCAGCTTAAATGGATATAGAACTGAAGAACAAGTGACTACTCCTAGAGGGAGATCGACAATTACTAAACTTTGGAGAGGAGACTTAGTTCCCCAGGATGACACTCTAATAGATGTATATTTGATCAATGGAATGGAGCACCTGCTCAGAGCCCATTCCTCAATATGGGAAGTTGCTCCTAATCCAATTACCATCTATGAGTTACAAGATCCTGAATTCTCCACCATCATCACATATTTGGACAAAAACCACAGAAGGTATTAGCCAGTCACTGAATTAGAGAGAGCTGAGCTGAAATATCAGAACATCCCAGTGTTCCCCCCAAGGGACCAAGCCACTACTTCACGGAACCCACATGGAACTTCTCAAAATGATTCAAGTCAACATTCGGGACAAACACAACAAACTCAACAAACCCAGATCCCTGTCAGACCACATGTTCAATTCGCAATGCCTGCCACTAATCCTAATTTTCGGCCACAACCAGCCATTGACCCAAGACATGGAGTTCATGCTCCAGTCAGACCACAGGTAGTACGAGGACCAGGCATACCAATAGGAAGACCAAATTACCCTGTAATGCCGAGACAACCTGAAGCAGGAAGGAGACTAAGACCGATCCAAGTGGCCAAGTGCATGAGAAATCATTATGATGGCTCGAGTGAACCCTATAATCACATAGCAGAATTTAAACAAGTAGTTAGAGCCGAGCAGGTAGATGACTTCATGATTCAATATGAGTCTTTTGGCCTTACCTTGTCAGACACAGCTTTGGCCTGGTTTCAACCATTGGATCCAAATACCTTTCAGAACATGGATCAGGTGTATCAAGAAATGATTGAAGAATTTACCAAATCTGGAATTAAAAATAATTCTTCGTCATTAATTCACAGCTTCAAACAAGTTCCGACCGAGTCAGTGAGATTGGCAGCAAGGAGATTCAAGCAGTATGTGGATAGATGTCCCGTAGAAGAGAGACCTACACAAAACAAGATGGTATCATTGTTTTTAGAAGGACTATTGAACGGAACCTTGAGGTCATTAGTGTACGTGAAGAGAGTTCAAACTTTGCAAGAGTGTATGAAGGAATGTATAGACCTAGAGGATAACCTTGCAGAAGACTTGAAAATACCCCAAGGTGGTGTGAAAAGTGAAGAGTCATCAAGTAGCACATCAAACCCTAAAAACAACATAGAGGAAATTGCCGACTTGTTAGCCAAGAAACTGAATGTTCCAGGACAGAGGAATTATTCCACCAATCCTATGAGAATGCCTATGCTTAGAAGATGTATGCAGTGCGGAGGAGATCATCCTTCTCACTTGTGTACTAGGGGAGTAGTCCCACCACCTGCCTATGCTCCTCATAGACCCTCTGTCCCCGGACCTCTACAATATTGCAGTATAGAGCAGAGATACACAAACCATAGCACCGAGAACTGCCCTTACAATAGGCAAACCAGACCCACCCAGCCTTATGTGAGACCATATGGATATCCGCAGAACCAGCAAGGAGGAGAAACTTTTAGATATCCCTCATATCAGCCACAGGCACCAATACCACGACCATACGCATACCAGGGATATACACAGCCTCAACCAGTGCTAGGACAACAACCGCCCCACCCTCAGAACGTTGTCCCAGTTAAGATAGCACAACCAGAGGAAAACTTAGAAAGGGCCATAGTGCCAGCTACACCATTGACTAGTAGTGAACTAGGTGACTCATTTTACGAACCTAGTCAAGGAACATTCCCAGGTTATGAGAACTCAACAATGGAATATGGGCAACAATACGACCCATATGCTTATGGCATGGAGACACCAGAGAGTTCATACAACTACGAGCAAGATTATGTACCATTAATGTATACAGCTCCTAGAGCAACCATGCCACCTCGACCAATGAATAGACCGTCTGTACCTAGAGGACCATGCTACAGGTGTGGAGGTGACCACTATATTAGAGAATGTACATTGTCAAATCCACCACCACCACAACGAATTTGGGAAGGGTACTGTAGAGATTGTGGAAAGGAACATCTCTTCAGAGATTGTCCTAAGAACCCAAACAAAGTCACATCTAACGTACAGATTAACGTGATAGAAGTAATTGAATCGTCAGGGAGTGACAAAGAGTACACTATACCTTTAAAAGCCATAACAAGAGCTAAGGCTAGAGAAAACCTTGATAAAACCGAAAAAAATAATCAAAGTGACAAAGAGGGAAATATACCCATCCCTCACAGAGTAGAAGACTCCGAAGAACCAGAAAAAAGTATCGCCAGTAAAAGATCCCAAAGATGGAAGCAAAGGAGAGACCGAATAAAAGAAAAAAAGTTATTGCAAAAGAAGGAAAATGAAAAGAGTAAACAGAAATCAACCGAAGCAGCACAAGTGGAAGAAGAAAATAAAAAGGAGAATGAAAGGGAGGAGGTAGGATCGGTACTAGCAGACCCAATGCCTGAAGAATTAGCCATGTGGATTCAGGCATACAAGGCTAGAATAACAGCAGGACCTACCATAGAACAACATGAGAGAGAATATCCGAGAGGCGACTTAGAGAAAGAAAGATTGGAAATCTGCAAAAAATTGATAGAAGTTGCCCAACAAACATTAGAAAAACCCGCATCACCTTTACCAAACAACCGAATTTGCGAAGAAAAATTCCAAGAGTGTCTAAACAATCAGGAAAATCCTAACGTAAATAGACCTCTGGATGATGAAATTGGTATTGAGAGAAAGGAAGGATCCATAGTCCCTGAAACAGAAGGAGATTGGACTAAGGATTTATGGGTGCGAGTTCAAGAGGACAAGTGGAAAAAGGCAGAGGGAATGGAACCGCCCTTTGAAGAATTGAAAGCAGAAAACGAAATAGAGGATTCAATACCTGAACTTAATTCAGAAGAAATTTTTCCAATGGATGCAAGTGACAAAGAAGCCGAAGACGATGTAAAGGAACTACCTAATTACACCGGGGAATACGAGCACAACTCAGAATTGTATCGCATTCCATCAATAAAGAGACGAGAAACGAATCCATCAGTCCAAACATCGGAGATTATACAACGCCTTAGAGAGGTGAAAATCCCATGTACCTTAACATTTGAAGAACTGTTAAAGGTAAAACCACATCTAAAAGAGAAATTGATCAATCAGTGGGAAGCCAAGGAAGAAAAGAAGGAGGTAGATGACGAAGTGAAAACGGTGAGAATTCCAGTGGATAAAGTAGGAGACTTTAGTGAAGGGGATGAAGGAAATACATGTCTACCAATCACCTATAGGGGTTACACAACCAAGGCCATATTAGATTCAGGAGCTGGTGTTGGCATTGCTACCAAAGAAATTTGGGAGAAATGGGGAAAACCAGCATTGAGACCAACACGTATGAAAATTCAAATGGCAGATGGACATACGGAAAGACCCTTAGGATTGTTGGAACGAGTAGTCTTCACTACGTGCGGAGTGGAATTCGAACATACTTTAGCAATATGTCAATTTGAAAGGCCAAGCAATTACGAAATGATCTTGGGAAGGCCATTCATGAGACAGCTAAAGGTCGTACAAGATTGGGGAAAAGATGCAGTGTACCTACAACACGCAGGAGTCACCACTAGGATCAACCTACATACGTATACATATCAAGATGTACCACCTCTGCAATGGAATCAAGTCCATAAAGAGGAAGACGACCAATCGATTCATAGTGCAGGTTCTAGTGACCAATCCTGGATGAACGAGGACACTCATCTATGGATATGTCAAGCCGCAAAAAAGGAAGAAGAGAGAGGGAAAAGTTGGCAGTAGAAACAAGGAATAGTGAGATCGGTACAAGATCCGGCTTATATGCCACAAGTTTTTCCAGACCAAGAATTCGAACCTCACGGTTGGATGGAAATCTTAGCCACCCTCGATGTCTGTGTAAATGAAGAAGTGGTAACCATGAACGAATGTATTGACGAAGAGGGTTATGACGTTAGTCTGTATATGGTAGTCCTTCAGGAGGCAGAAGAAGGAGAAGTAATTGAGAAAGACTGGAAGGAGGACTACGAGAGCATTGAAATGGAACCAGAACCCATGGATCTAGGGATTAGTACCACCAACATGGATATCACTGCCAATGAACAACATAAGGATCTCACACAAAAGGAAGAATTAGAAGTTGAAAGGGAGTTAGAAGATGAAGATAACAAGCTTCAAGACCAATTTGAGGTACCAGCTCATTTCAAAAAATACGAAGTGGAAGAAAGGAAGATTGCTATTCAAATGCCTAAAAGAGAAGCACAACCGGGAATAGCATATGATAATAAAGAGCAAACCAAGAAAATAGTCGTAACCATGGAAGGAGGAGAGGAACGATGTACTTTCATAGGACAGGATGTCTCAGCGGAAGAAGAGCAAGAGTTAATTCGACTCATAAGAGAATACCGGGATGTCTTCGCTTGGACTTATAAGGATTTAAAAGGAATAGATCCATCTATATGTGCGCATAGAATCCCCATGACATCCGAAGCCAAACCTTCTAAACAGAGACCTTATACTTATAATGATGTGTATTCAGCCAAGATAAAAGAAGAGATAGATAAGTTATTAGATGTTGGATTTATCTATGAAATTGAGCACACGGAATGGGTATCACCCTTGGTGGTTGTACCAAAGAAAAATGGCAAGTTAAGAGTGTGCATCAATTTGAAAAAAGTGAACGCCGCAACCATAAGGGATAGCTATCCCTTACCGATCACTGACCATCTCTTGGAACGTGTAGCAGGGAAAGAAGTTTATAGTTTTTTGGATGGCTTTTTGGGGTATAATCAGGTAGCCATTGCTCTTGAGGACCAACATAAGACTGCATTTGCAACTGAATGGGGAGTATACGCCTTTAGAGTCATGCCGTTCGGTTTAACGAATGCCCCAGCTACATTCCAAAGACTGATGTGT
This sequence comes from Ceratopteris richardii, assembly GCA_020310875.1. NCBI lineage: Eukaryota > Viridiplantae > Streptophyta > Polypodiopsida > Polypodiales > Pteridaceae > Ceratopteris > Ceratopteris richardii. Next base: position 63,215,098 of record CM035443.1, read on the forward strand.
CATGTGTTCAAGGAATTTTTGAGAAAGAGCATGGAGGTATACGTGGATGATCTGTGTACATATTCAGCTATACGATCAGAGCACATCCCTGAACTAGAAAAGATTTTTGCCAAATGTCGACAATATCGAGTATGCCTCAATCCTGAGAAATGTGTCTTCATGGTGAGACAAGGAAAAATACTAGGACACATAGTCTCAAGAAATGGGATATCTACGGATGAGGATAAGATTAAAGTCATATTGGACTTACCACGACCCAAAAATGTGAAGGAAGTACAAGCCTTTATGGGACATTGTGGATATTACCGTAGGTTTATTCACATGTATGCCATAATAGCTAAGCCCTTATACGGTCTATTAACTCAGTTCACTTGGACGGACGAGTGTGAGAAGGCCTTCAACGAGCTTAAAAAGAGGCTGAGTACAGCCCCAATTCTAAAATCACCCAACTGGAACAAGCCTTTTCATATTCATGTTGATGCTTCGAACTATGCAATTGGATGTATCCTAGCTCAACCGGCTGATGGAGGAAAGCTTGACCATCCAATCGCTTATGCGAGTAGACAATTAAACCAAGCCGAAAGAAATTACACGACTACAGAAAGAGAGGGCTTAGGAATGGTTTATGCAGTGAAGAAGTTTAGACATTACCTCTTAGCCAACAAATTCAAATTCTTCATAGACCATCAAGCTTTGTTGTATTTAGTCAATAAACCTTGTAGCACGGGAAGGTTGGTGCAATGGTTCTTGTTACTAATGGAGTTTGACTTTGAGGTAATAGTCAAAAAAGGAAACACGCATGTGAGAGCAGACCACCTTTCTAGGATAAAACACGGAGAACCACCTAGCGGAGTTCCTGATGATTTGCCAGACACCTATCTTTTTAACCTGGAAGTATGTCCTCAATGGGCCGAAGATTTGATCCCAATACTCACACATGGACCTAAAGATGGGATCACGCCAAACCGAAAGCAAGATCTTTGGAGGACTAAAAACCTTCACATTATTGCTGGAAGTTTATACCACCAGGATTCAAGCGGACTACTGATGAGATGCGTGGAAGAAGATGAACAAAAAATGTGGCTTCAGAAAGCACACATAAATCAATGGAACACTCACTTGAACGTAATGGGAACATGGCAAACACTCAAGAGATTTGGCATATATTGGCCAACCATGCAACGAGATGCACATCATTATGTGTCAACCTGTCAAACTTGTCAAGAACAAATCACAGATGAGAACTCTACGTTATGCTATTCTACAATAGCACCAAGGTGGAGCATGCCTTTAGTAAAGTTCTTGAAAACTCGAGAGCACCCTGATGGAGCTACTCTAGCAAGGAAACGTGCTCTTGAAGAACAGAGCAAGGATTACGTCATCCTAGGGAAACAACTCTTTAAACGCGGGAAGGATAACCAGCTAAGATTGTGCATTCATGAAAAGGAATATCTCTCTGTATTAGAAATGGCACATGCAGGAGCTGCGGGAGGACATTTCTCAGCAGACAGAATGGTCAAGATGATTCTCTTTGCAGGCCTGTGGTGGCCAACTCTACACATGGATGCGGAGACATATGTGAGAAGTTGCGAAACATGCCAGAGAGCAAAATATCCCATTAGAAGAGATGACATGCCTTTAAGACCCATGGTTTGTGCGAGAGCATTTACCAAGTGGGGTATTGATTTCATAGGACCTATCAATCCACCTGCGAAAGGATCACACGCGGAGTACATCATAGTAGCCACCGACTACTTAACAAAGTGGGTAGAAGCAAAAGCCACTAGAAAGAATGATGCTCAAACCACAGCAAAATTTCTTTTTGAGCACATTTTCACACGCTTTGGACTACCAATAGAGATAGTGAGTGATCGAGGAACACATTTCTTAAACGAGGTCATTGAGTCACTAATGAATGACTTTCTTGTGATTCATAAAAAATCAGCCCCATATCATCCTCAAGCTAATGGGCAAGCTGAAAGTTCCAACAAGGTACTATGTACTATATTGACAAAGATTGTCCATAATGGAAGGTCAGATTGGGACAAACAATTGCATCACGCAATTTGGGCCTTCCGTGTGGCATATAAAACGGCCATTGGAACCACGCCTTTCAACCTAGTGTATGGGCAAAATGCAATTTTGCCAATTGACTTCTTAGTACCTACACTAAAAGTGGCCCAGCAATATGAGTGGAATGGTCATGAGTTGTCACAGCAATTAGATCAAATTGAAAAGCTGCACGAGACTAGATTGCAAGCGGTAGCGGGCATCTATGCCGCCAAACGGAGACAAAAGGCTTATTATGACGCACATATAAAAGACAAGGGACTAAAAGAAGGTGACTTAGTCTTAGTATACACCCTCAAACAACATGCAAAGAAGCTCCAAAAACGCGGATACGGACCCATGATTATAAATCGAATCTCTACTAGTGGTGCAGTCAATCTCGCCACACTAGACGGAGATATTCTTCCCAACTACATCAGTGGATGCAGAGTGAAAAGATTCATGGAGCCATTGACTGATCAAATGCTAGCACGACTATTAGGAGCTCAGAGTAGGAAAAAGGAAGAAGAACGCATACGAGAAGAAGCGAGACAGGAAGCCCTAGAACGTATCAAAAAACGGAAAGAGTGGATGAGAGAAAGGGACGAGAGATATCGATTAGGAGAAGAACTCATCCCAATGGCTAATTTTAGAGCCACTGAGAACTCCGGACAACAAAGAAGACAGCCTTATTTGAATCTGGGGGCAGGACGGAAAGAGTACCACTTAGTGGATGCTCTCATAGACACAGGAGCAGCAATAAGCTGTATTAGATTTTCTTTGTCTCAGAGACTTAAAGAGGAGATACGCCCATCGAAGGCACAGCTAATTGGAATAGGAGGAAAAGTTACTCAATGCATAGGTGAGATCACTTTACCTTTACATATGGGGAACAACACAATGGAACAGAGACTCTTAGTATGTCAGGACCAAGATCTGCTTGAAGATGTGGTGTTAGGACAAGATTGGATCTACGAATATGAGGTAACCATTCAATTGGCTTTAGGATACATCTCGGCCAGAATAGGACCTCGTGAAGTATTTAGTTTGCTAGACGAACGACCACCCAAAGCTGCTATTATAGAGCCAGAAGTCCATCCTAACGAACAAAGTCATGGTTGTATGTTCACTAGCACTATAGAAACCCCATCGTCCAGTACTTCATGTGAAAATACCGTGAGTCCTGTGTGCACTCCATCTTTGAGTATAGAGAGTCACAAGAGTGCACAAGAACATGAAATCAAGCTCAAAGAGCCACAAGGCATAGGAACGAATACCACTTTGCAAGAAGTGAAGTCTACACTTGTGAAAGTGTACCCCATTCCACATTCTACACTAGCTTGGATAAGAAAGGACCAAAAGAAGGCCTATCTTCAGCAACAGACAAGTCTTCGACAGCAGCGTGAGCAATGGCATAAGAAGACAAAGAATTTCGAACACTTCAGGCAACCACGACTCAATAGCAGGTGGATCCCAAAAAAACTGATAGCTGCACAACCTGATCGAACAAAAATATGGATCCCAAAGTCATGTACCCAAAAGACGACCATCCCAAACAAGGAGCATTCTCAGAAGGGCTATCATACTCAACATGGTCAACAGACACATCAGACGAGAAAGAGGACATATTGGAGGAAGAAGGAATCTACAGATGCAATACAAACCAACCTGAGATTCCCAAAACAGAATCAGCAGACATACTACCGAAGAAGAACCGCACTCATCAACAAGGTGGAAAATACAGTACATTCCATCCAAGTGAAGCAAGTTTGGATGCCGAAAGACAAGAAAAGCTGCATGCATCAAGAAACTACTTCCAATTGCACACATGAGGAGTTGTCAAGATCCAGAGTATGCATGATAGGGCCACATTACAAGGCCAAGCATTCGGCACGTCCTTCTTCTATTTTCGGATAGTCATGCACATTTTCCCTTTGGAAATAGGAGAGCACTTGTACATACTTAAAATATTACTCCAAAAAAATTTCACTAACCGCTTCGGCTATGTACTAACTTTTATGTTTTCTTTTCAGCAAAAAATATAAAAATACATGAAAAATTCAGGTATTACCTTTCTCACACCCACGGGAAAGGGACGGCACCATGCACTCGGAGCAACATCGAATTATTAATCAACATATGGAGGAGGATTTCTGAAAAAAAAAAAAAAAAAAAAACATATGGATACTAATTCATCCTCTATATTGAGTGCAGATGACATCTTCTGACTCAGAAGCTACACAGCAGGAAGAGGAACTACTTCTTCCATTGGGGTCAATAACCAAGGTCAGAGGACATTGGTTTCGAGATGACCAACCTATCTCGGAACTTCTCTTTATGGCAACCATCAAGATTATGGACAGGGATCACTATTTCCCTATTATGTCACAAGATTTCAAGACCATAATACAAGGGTTACCACACATCGAGGAAGTATGGACTCAAGCTGGAATTGAAGCATTTTTGAAGATACCTATATGCGTACCAGACTTCCAAAGATGTACGCAGGTAATGAACACCATGCAGCCGGCTGCTACAAAGATTTCGGTTCCAGAAGCAAAGGTTTTGGACAAGGTGGGCACATGGAAGACACTTCAATTCACTCACGAATTGATCAATAAAGCCTTTGGATGGAATCAAGAAGGAATTACTAATGTCAAAGAGGAATGCCATGACCCCAAGAAAAGATCATTCCTGGAGATTAACTGAATAGATATTGAAGATGCAGTACGTTTGGTACACCAACACTTTTGTTTTCCTGGCATGAACAGATACACTGCACCACAAAAGATTGTAGTACAACTCCTATCGCATGCCATGAGACAGATAGGAAACAAAGTGAATCTCACAGGTTACGTACAAGAACGATTGTTTGAAGCTCAGAAGAAATGGGGGCAAAAGAAGTTCCTGAACGGTCGTTCAGCTTTAACTTTATTGATATATGAAGCTCTAGACATGCAACACTGCTTACGGGAGATGCCGACATCAGAAGGGCTAGCAAAGTATGCAAAATCCGCTTCGGTCCCTAAGAAGAAGAAAGCAGTAGTTGTGGTTGAAGAGGCTGGAACCAGCACACAGAAATCCATGAGGGGTACGAAACGCTTGCGAGAAGAAGAGGCTCAAGCAACACCCCAGTCTAAGAGAACGCATCTCTTGCCTAAGATCACGACGGCTCAAATGCCGATTTCAAAAAGAGATTTGTCTGCTGCCCTTGAGCAAACACACCAGTATATGCAAGGGCAGGTGAATCTAAATGTCCAAGGACATCAGTATAGACAAGCAAGTCAAGTAAAGCAAAAACAGAGTACAGAAAAAACTCCAAAACAACCTGGAAGGTACAAAGAATTGGGCATTGATGACTCTAGTACGAATACAGAATCCAGTCCTGAGAAAGACACGCTAGATACTGATATCAAGACAGAAACCTATGAAGAAGAAGGACCAGAAATCAATCAAATGGAAGTGACACCGGACACCCAAAAGGAAAAAGAAAAGATGGTGGATGATGCTAAGGAACAGGAGCACGTCATTCAGTTGAATGACACTACAAAAATGAGCATCAAGGAAGATACGACTACTGGGGTTACACATGTCAAAGCACCTATTAAAGAGGAAGAACAAACCCCAGTAAATAAGGAAACGGGAGAGCTCCAACAAGAAAAACAAACCATAATCGAGGTGCCTGATGACACACCTCAAGGACATGATGAAAACATGGGGGTTGAGCCAAGGATCCAGCTTCAGATCAGGCAGCCCCATGATACCACCTTACACATTGCTCAAGGCAAAGACGTGACTACCGGAGAAGAACCCACAATACCTAAAACATGGCTCAATGTGGATGTGACTCAACTGAAGCCTGTGGTAAAGCAAATGATCCAGACAGCCATGGATACGCAACAACAAATGATGGACATAGATGCAGACTACGACAAAGCCGTGAAGGAAAAGAATCAGTTTCAAGTTATGAGTGAACAGTTGTCTGCACAATTAATTCAGGTACAAAAAGAGATAGCCACCAAAAGCACTGAGCTGTTAGAAACACACATGCAATATGAATCATTAAGCACTCAGCATCACCAACTGTGAAACCAGCTCGAGGGCCTACAGAAATTATATGATGCTACTGCAGCAGAAAAAGAAAGAATGAAGACCAGAAGTACTCTACTAGAGACACAGCTGAAGTTATATCTGGATGAGAATGATACTTTACGCAACAGAAATAAAGAGTTGATGAAATCATTGTTATATGACCAACCAATACAGCAACAGGAATCAACTGAAAGTAAAGAAAATGAATTAAGAGATCAACTTGCACAATATGAAGCTTTGCTAAAACAAGAGCGCGCAGTAAGAGAAGAAGCAGAACATAAGCACAATCAGGAAATATGTGAGCTCAAAAGGCAGCTGAATTCAGCACAGGCAAAACTGGTACAGAGCTACAGTGAAAACATGGATCACGTAGCTGACATAGGTAAGGAGCTCCTAACCACCAAAGAAAAACTCGGTGAAGCCCTACAAGAGATAAAGGAAAAAGAAGAATGCATTGAAGAGCTAAAGAATCAGCAGAAAAACAAAGGACCGATCGGGACATCAGTAGTGCCTGAGACAGAACATCCTACTGACGAGGTAGAGGTAAGCCCTCTATCTCAACCGATCTATCATTCTCCAATACATGAGCAGATGGCGGATATGCATGATGATCATCCAATGCCATACACTGCAGAAATAAGTCAGAAGGAACGGGCACTAGTGGTGTCCCGATTGACGGAAAATTTTGAGAATGAAGTCATCAAGGTCATGAAGGAAGCCAAAATCAAAGGTAAAGACTTGGAAAAGATCATAAAGCCTTTCAACATTCCATATGGATTATTGAAAGAGAAAGCAAGGCAATATATAAAGAAGGTCACACAAAAAAGTCCAGACGACCAGCTCAATTTCAAGAATGACACATTCATGTACACTCAAGCAGAGTTCGAGGCTGCACAACCAGTGTGGCGGAGAAAATTTTTGGAGAAACATCCCACACTACGGGTGCACTGGGAGGCCGCACCTTATTTATTACAGGTAAACCCTTCGTTTTGTCCAATACCACGCAGAAGGGATACAACAGAATTTTTGGCTTTACAACGCAGCAGCACTATTAATAAACAGTGGCTAAATTATCCTATGTTACCTAGCCCGCCACATAACTATTTGCCAACAGAGGATTATATGATCAAAACAATAGAATTTTGGCTACAAAACTATGCGACTGTACCAGATTTAGCAGTTAAGATGACAAATAAAATCCTTAGTATGCTACTTACAGTTTTGAAGGTCTTCAAACATGCAGTGTATACATTTCTGAACTTCATCGGCATTAATCAAGGCACCGATATACTTATTTTCGATCTATCAGTAATGCCGAGCCGCCCCACAATAATGGCATATTATTCTAGACTCATGTTTTTGCCAAGCCCGTATATGCAAACATTTGAAGAAGCATTTTTTACAGGATTTTTTGAAATAGATTCGGAGATTTTTTTGAAAATGTCATCCAATCTGAATGCCAGACTTGTGGCATATGAATTAAGCTTCTTCGCAGATCACAGACAACCGCCAAACGATGGAGTAAAAGCAGAACAATGGAAACAGATCATGATACGTGAAGCCAATCTGCTAAATGATACAGAGCAACAAGTATACAGAACATATGCCCGGCGCTTATCAAAGCCTGTCGGGGACGACAGAGTTCAGGAGGGGGGCAGTGTTGAGGGCGAGACGAGTAAGAAGAGGAAAAAAAGAAAGCAACGAAAGAAACAGCTTCACTAAAAGACGAATCTGAAGATGCATCTCTGCAGGAAGCCCCGCAGGGGCGCACACACTAAGGAAAAGCACGCAGCTGGAAGAAGGGATCAGGGCCAACATGTATCACTTATGTGGATGCTTCAACCTCTTGAGTGGCAGAGGTTTCAGATCAAGGCTTATGAGCTACATCCGCATATGTGCACTAATGGCGTGCGTGACAAACCGAATCAACCAGGTCCAAAGTGTGCAACCAGGACAAACCAGAAGCACCTCTAAAACGTAATGCAAGATCAAGATTCAGACAACACTCACCACTGGGCGCGTGCGTAAAGCAAAGTCTGTCAAGGGACGACAGAGGCGAAGAGGGGGAGAGTGTTGCAGAGCTAAAGAGCGCACAAAGCAGAGAAAAAGATGGGCCCCAAAATTTTTCTGATTTGGACCACATATTTTTGTAACATATTCATTTTTGTAATATATTTCCCTTTGTAAAGGCACTAGAGGAGTCCTCTAGATGCATTCCCACAGAAGAATAGAAGCTTACCCATGTAAAATAGTAGGAAATTAGCTCTTAGTGAATAAAGTGCCGGTCACTTGTGTGAAAGGACCATTTTTAGGGCACTAGTATATAAGTCAAATGTGACTCTTTGTAAGAGACTTTTTGCCATTGTGAGAAGAGAGAGCACAGAAATTCGAATTTGTGTCTTCTTCCCTCTTCATCTTCTTCTTCGTGAGCCTGTATGCATGTGTATTGCTTGGAAAGAGTGCTTGTGAGTGTTGTCTATCCTTGAGAGTGTTCCTTTGCTGTAGGAGAGGTGTGTGCGAAGTGTAGGAAGTGCTGAAGCATCGGAAAGTATTTTCGCGATTCAGTATTTCTGTCATATCTTGAAGTAGGAGCGTCGGAATTGAGTGAAACCACTGCCATTGGATGCGTCTTCTCGAGAGCTTCGAAACGCATATGCTATTCGCTATGTTTGGAGCTCCGAGCTAGGAGAAAAGTCCAAAATACTGACGGCTACTGCACCAAGTATCGTTTCGTCTTGACCTACAGTTGAAGCTTGTTAGGATAAGTATTTACCTCATTTTCATTCTTGAGTAGTTCATTTGCATTGACCATTACGTGATTGCATGTCTTCATACACTCGGCTAGGTTAGTATACTCTTCGGATTGATAAATTAAAAGCGTGTATCCCCACTATATGCACTTGTGAGGGGATTGAGGTATAGTCTCTTTCTCCGCAAATCCCTAAGTTCGTGCTTAGGTCAACACATGTAAAATGGGTAACCTCCGTTCTGATCGAGGTGGGAAATATATGTCTTTTGACTCTAATGCATTTCTACTTGAACGTGGGATAAAACATCAATTTACAATGCCGTATACACCTCAACAGAATAGGGTTGCTAAAGGAAAGAACAGGTAACTCATGGAGATGGGGAGGTGTATGGTCAAGAGTCAGGCTTTACCACATAGTTTCTAGCTTGAGGCTGTCATGTGTGCATCATATGTACTTAACAGGTATCCCACTAAATCGCTACAATCTTTCACTCCATATGAGGCTAGGCATGCTCGCAAGCCATCTATTGCTCATCTACGTGTTTTTGGTTGCTTGGCATATGCATTAGTGCCTGAACAACATCATAAAAAGTTAGATGATAAAGTAGTAAAATGTATTTTTTTTGGGTACAGTTCTGAAAGCAAAGGCTATCATCTGTGTCATCCAAAGGCTAAACGCATTCTGGTTAGTCGTGATGTTGTTTTTGTGGAAGATGCTATTCAACGCTTACTTTCATGTACTAAGGAGACATATGTTAGCTCCAAAGACAAGTATGATACTTTTCTGCCTCTTTTTACAAGTGGACAGTCTAGTGCTGGTCCTAATGAGGCAACTTCTGAGCCTTTGTTGGTTTCATGTGATGATGCAGATCATTCCATTTTGGATGCAGATTTACATGATGCACTTGTTGATGTGAGAGCTGATATCGAGCAGGCAATAACTATCCCAAAATGGTTGGTGTAGACTTTGTGTGACAAAAAATTAGATGTACCTCTATCATATCCTACTCGTTGAGGCTCTCATACTACCTTTTTTGCATCAGATTGCTACGCTATGGCTGCCACTAGTCTTTGTGGTGAGACTGAACTTGTTTTTTTTGATGAAGCACAAAATTGAAAACATTGGATGGTTGCAATGCAATCTGAATATGATGTTATCATGAAAATTGGTACATTGTCTTTATGTGACTTGCCTCGTGGCAAGAAGGCCATTGGCACTAAATGGGTATACAAGCTCAAGCCTAAACCTGATGGAATAACTGACGGGTATAAGGTTAGGCTTATTGCTAAGGGTTATGCACAGGAAAGGGGCATTGATTTTGATGAAACCTTTGCTCTTACTTGCCGAATGACTATTGTTCATATCATATGTGCACTTGTAGCTCATCATGGTTGGAATGTACATCATTTGGACATTAAAACAACATTTTTTACTGGCGACTAAAGAAGTGTATGTTTTTTAGCCCCGTGGCTTTGTGTAGAAAGGGCATGAAAACTAGGTGTGCAAGTTAAAGAAGGCATTATATGGTTTAAAGCAAGCACCACTTGCTTGGCACGAAAAAATACATGCCTATCTGATTGCACATGGTTTTGAGAACAATCCAACTAAAAGCACCTTATATGTTAAGGGTGCTAATAATGTGCTTCTGATCATTGTGGTATATGTTAATGACATCCTGCTCACGCATCCTCATGATACACATATTGCTGATTGTAAGGCTGATTTGCATGCCTCATTTGAGACGTCTAATTTAGGGCATTTGCATCACTATTTGGGCATTCAGTTTATGCAAGTTGATGGTGGAATGGCTTTGTGTCAAACAAAATATATTGACACATTATTGCAACATTTTGGCCTTGAAGGATGTATGCCTATTGTCGCTCCTATGGGGATAGGTTTACGATTGAGTCTTCATGATGCTGGAGATGCATTCAATGTTGTTCTCTATGAGCAGGCTATTGGATGCTTGATTTACTTATGCATTACTCGGCCAAATATTCAGTTTGTTGTCTCACAGATGAGCAAGTTTATGCATTGCCCAAGTGTCAAGCATTGTAGGTGGTTAAGCGCATCTTTCCCTACTTGAGTGGTAATCTGCTAGGTTGCATTATTCGTTATTTGACAATTTGTTTATTCGTGAATAATTACGGAATTTTGTGGTAAGCTCTTATTATTCTACCGAATTATTTGGTGACACATCAACTTATTCGGATATGCCCAAATAGTTTTTACATGGGAATTTGACAGCTTTCAATTGAAAGCGCTTTTGATCGAACATTTTTCGATCGAAAAGTTTTGGATTGAAAAGTTTTTGGATCCAAAATAATTCGATCGAATAATATTTTATAAAAGAGTAGAACTATACTTATTTTTTCATAAAAGGGTGATTTCATCTTCTCTCATTCGATACATGGGAGAGCACACAAATTCTGCTAAAAAATTTTTCTCCTGCTTGTTTATTTAACCTGCCATCTGTGCAAAAATAAAAAATGGACTATCAGTAAGTGTATGGATAAATAAATCAATAGTATGTGTACACAAATGATAGACATATGCATAGTTAAATAAGTAGATTTATAATTAAATAGAAAGTGTAATTATAATCTTGAAGTGAATCTTGTAACTATTAAGCATGTAAGAGACAAAGAATCAGACATTTATAATAGTTCATATACATTCAGTATACTATGTATGAGTTTTGTCACATAATTGTATATAACTATTGTGATAGTAAGAGTCAAAGAATCAGACAATCACAATAGTTTCTATACATCTTGTGACCTACACTAAGTATTCTCATCGGAATCTAAATGACTATTGTGAGAGTAAGAGTCAAAGAATCAAACAATCACAATAGTTTCTATACACCTTGTGACCTACACTAAGTCTCATCTGAATCTAAATGACTATTGTGAGAGTAAGAGTCAAAGAATTTGACAATCACAATATTCCCTATACACTCCCTATACTATTGAGAGAGTAGGAATCAAGGTGGCGATTCAAACAATCTCAATACATCTATTGTTGTGTCATATACTACTGTGAGAGTAAGAATCAATGTAGCGAGTTTGACAATCATAGTAGTGGTTTATTTTTAAATGTTTTTCATCGATGTATACAAGTAAGAAACGCTTTTGGGAGTCGAACATGTATACAATTGATGATTAAAAGACACAAAACAAATCATATAAATAGAAATCAGGCACATGTAAGAGACGCATATGCGAATCATACAATATGCATGATACAATGAACAAAACAATAAAATAAACAATAAATAAAAATTAAATCAATACCTCAATGATACGGTGAAGGAAGCTCTATGATAGAAATTGCACGATTAAAGATCTCTAGAATACCAATGAAGCATGTGCAGAATGAGATTTTCGATCCAATGTAAAAATATATTTTTTTTGCTAGAAATTGCTTTTCGATCGAAAGCGCTTTCGATCAAAATTCTTTTCGAATCAAGTGATTTCTTCTGAAAATTTGACATACACTTCTTGGAGCTCCCTACTTGCTCCTTCTTCTTGTGTGTCCACCTCTTTGATGTGCTCTTGTGCTTTGTCCTTAACCTTTAGCTTCAACACTCCCCCCCTCTCGAGTCTGTCGTCCCTGACAGACCCTTGTTGTAGTGGTTGTTCCAAGTAGTGCCTTGAGAGGGAGTGTCCATTCTGTATGAACAAAAGTCGTCTGACTTCCAGATGTGTCTGGTTCTTCATCTATCACTGCGAGTCTTTGCAAGTTGTAGTCTCTTTGTATGTGCTTCTTCCTTGGATTCCAGCATGACTGTGTCGTTGTGAGTCTCCGTTGATGTTTTCTAGATCTTCCACAGTTGATGTTCATAGTAGTCATGCCAAGTACTCATAACCCATATTGAGTGATGGGTAAGTGTGTTCGTGCATGGGTTGAGGAAAATATGTGCCTTGTGCACGGCCTTGTAATGTAGCCCTATGAATGCTTACTTGGGAAATGCATTGGAAGAAGTATGGTGCAAAAATTGGGGGTCTTGAGCTAAGTGCTCAAGGGTATGCCGACGAAGAGGTTTCCTAAGCTATCATGGTTATGATGTTTCCAAGGTAAAGATACTTACCATGGAGAAGGTCGATGGATGTTCATCTCTTCGTGTTGTACACTTGGCCTTTGGGATGGAACATTGTTGATGAATGTCCATGTTGATGGTCCAGTGATGAGATCTTTTGAGTGGCAGATCCTGTCTCCTCCTTTCAACGCATCATTTGCCAAATACTGAGAATTGAATTTCTTTATATTCCTTGACAAACAACGTTCGATAACTACACCAAGCTTAGTTTCACATATTCTCTTTAGCTCACCATAAGCAGGAGTCTTCTCATCTAGTATACATACAAAGATTTGTAGGGTACCAGAACTACCCCTTGCACATATTTCCGTGGATGCTCTCGGACATGCAATAGTTAAGCATCCCTCAAGTTGCGGACCTTCAGAATCTTCACTCCTACCATATTAAGAGGGAACCATAGTTGTGGATGCCATGTTCAGGCGAAGTTCTTGACATCTACCAGATAAGGTAGCAATAATATCATTCTGCTAGCTGAGACACACTTCTATCAAAGCTGATAAATGTCCAATAATCAATGGTTCCTCCTACAACTAAGCAAGACTCATTCATGTTCCATGAGCCAAACCTTGGAACAAGCTCTCTCTCGCTTTTCTTTTCTCTCTTTTTTTTTTTTTGCGAAACAATGTCACAAAACAAGAAGACAAAGGTTGGTATCAATAAAAATATTTGACATATGTCAATGTGCTCTTGTGCCTCGAATTCTCAAGTGTGTCTATGCACAGCCGTGTGATGTGGCCCTATATCTATGCAAACTTTGGAAATGCAAGACCTGAATGGTGCAAAAGACAGGGTTGTGCAACGAGCACATGGTTGTCGCTCGTCGAGGCTTTTGATGTTACTTGTGGATGTTGATGCCATCTTTGTTGGAGGTATCCCTTGGATCTCGAGATGACAATTGATCGTGCCTCCTTATGGGGATCCATTTGAGAACAACATTTGGCACTGTAGAGATCACTTCAGGCGTTTTCCTCTTTGGATGCTTTCTGAACTGTGGTATCCAATGTGGTTGGCGCATTGGTTCGGTGGAGGCTACTTGTACTTTTGGCTTCCAAACCCATACCCTTTTTACATGTCTTCCGACTATTGTTGAAGAGGTGATTTGATCTTCTTTCAATCTTTGTATGCGGTTCTAACCCTTTTCTCTTTGTGGCTTCTCTGTTGAGACCTTCCGCATGTGGGAGAACATAGGTTGTTGTGGGTGTAAGAGCTTCTTAGGTACCCACATCTGTAATTGCCCTTGTTGAGCTGCAGCTAATTTCTTAGGCACCCAAACTTGTCCGATACCTTGTGGTTGAGCTTGTCCGAGCTTCTTCCTTCGTCTTCTACCCTGGTTGGCTTGCCTAGATGGGATTTGTGGGGGCAATGCTGGTGGTTGCTCTCCTTTTCGTACCCAGATCTACTTCATGCCCGGTATTACTCTCTTTTTAAATGGTGTCCTTTGATTTGACATAGCAGTTGTCATGCACTGTTTCGCTTGCCTTTTTGGTTGAGGGGTTGTGACGGCATCAATCCTTGCACGAGAGGAGGAGTCTACTTGTCTTTGAGCCTGTTCTTCCATGATAGAGTTCTCCTGCAACATAGAGCTTTTGATGCATACAACATCTCTGTTGCTAAGATTAGTCCTATGAGAACTACAAGATGCGACATCTGGATTTGTGAGCATGCCATTTTCTAGTTCTAATGTAAAACATTATCCCTGGACCCAAACTTGAAGAAGTTGACTTCTTAGGTTCAAGTTGACTGCATTGTCATAAATCCAATCTTGTCCTAAGACAAGTGGTTCTATAAGGTTCTCATCTTGACACGCTAGCGCTTTGACTTTCATTGGAACATCTTGAAGGTAGATGGGAAGTTCCACCTCGCCCAAACAAGGGGTTTCCACACCTACCAATCCTATGAGATAAGCTTCTATGGGATTGATGTTCAACTGCAAGTCTTGGCAGTAGGAAAGTCTAACTACACTACTTGTTGCACCTGAGTCAATTAATGCTTTCACAGTCCTTGCATCCTTCCCTTGTCCTATCTCTATGGTCACAAAGGGTCGTCGGTCAATGACTTGAGAAGTCACTATGCCTGATTTTTGGCACATATCCATGTGATATTTTGGGGCTTTTGAGTTGACATCTAGGCCTAGTCGCCGTAACTTATTTCGCCTTATGTGCTCTCTAGCCTCTGCTTGTGCTTCTTCTCTCACCCTTGACTCCTCTTCTTTTCTCTTCTTAGCAGTGTTGAGTCTCGTAAGCATATCCTCTGTAAGAGGTTCTTGGTATAACTTGACTCTACATCCACTAATATAGTTGGGCAAGATATCACCTTCTAAAGTAGCTGATTGAACCACACCGCTAGTGGAAATTCTATTAATGATCATGGGTCCATATCCTCTTTTTTCCAACTTGCGGGCATGTTGTTTTAGTGTATAAACCAACACTAGATCTCCCTCTTTCAGTCCCTTATCCTTGATGTGTGCATCAAAGTATGCCTTTTGCCTTTTCTTTGCAGCATAGATACCTGCTGCCGCTCGTAGCCTCGTCTCACCTAAGCGTTCTAGGTCAAAGATCCTAGAGGACAATTCATGTCCATTCCACTCATGCTCTTGTGCTACCTTTAAAGCTGGAATTAGGAAATCCAATGGTAGCACAGCATTCTGTCCAAAGACCATCTGAAATGGGGTGGCGTTGAGTACCGTTTTGTAGGCAACTTGATAAGCCCAAATAGCATGATGAAGTTGCTTGTCCCAATCAGAGCGTTTATTATTTACCAGTTTTGTCAATACGTTACAGAGGATCTTATTGGTGCTCTCGGCTTGTCGGTTAGCTTGTGGGTGATAGGGGGCAGACTTCTTATGTATCACCAAGAATTCTGGAGAAGATTTTCAATGACTTCATTTAAGAAGTGTGTGCCTCTATCGCTCACTAACTCTATTGGTAGTCCATATCTCGTGAACACTGCTGGTTTATCCTGTTTTAATGCTTGTGCCCTAGTAACTGCCTGTACAGGTGCCACATTATTGCTACTGGCACTTGAATCCGCCACTAAGCCTACCACATTAATGTGTGTAATCTTGGGTGCACTGGAGGGGTTTCTTGGACAATCTCTGGGGAGATGGTCTTTGCCACATTCAGGACAAAAAGCTTGTATTGTGATAGCCTGTCCTTGACTCGGAGATGGTGGGTAGGGACAATCACGAAGGAAATGGTCGCCCTGACATCTGACATATGGTCCTCTAGGGGCTTGTGGTCTCATTTGTCTCAATTGGGGCCTAGGGTTAGGATTTGTGTACATGACATTGGAGTATTCTGTCTCCCAAGTTTGCTCCATAGGTGGTGCCTCATATTGATACGAGTAAATCTCACTATGCTCAGGCGACTCAATGTAATAAGCATGTGGACTACCTTCATGGAAGTAGTCTGAACTATGAGCATGAGAGTCATTATCTGGTATCAATGGGGTTAGTGGCACCAATGCTCTATTTGGATTTTCCTCTCCCACAGCATACTTGACTGGAATCACGTTGGCAAGAGCTGGTGGTTGGTTTCCCAAGACTAGTTGTGGCCTAAATTGTGCCTGATATTGCTGTTGTGGTCGATAATATGGCTGTTGGTATTGGTTCTGATACCTACGTTGTTGGTAAGGTTGTTGATAAGTTTGTCTAACAGCCTGCCTATTGTAGGGACAATCTTGAACCGTGTGGTTCATGTATTTTCTCTCAGTAGTGCAATATGGAGCATTCCTTTCTCTAATGTTTTGGTTTTGCATTGGGCATACGTTAGCCATGTGGTCCCCTCCACAGGTATAACATCGGTTCAATGAGATGACTCTTTGTGTTTGTCTGTTTTGGACTCCCAGCTTCTTGGCAACTTGCTCAGCTATCTCTTCTATTTCCGTGGAGATTTTTGAAGTATGACTAGTAGAACTATCAGAATCCTTATAGAGTTTGGACAATCATAACTCCTCACTCAAGTTATCTTCTATGTCAATGCACGTCCGCACACACTCTTCTATGGATCTTGGCTCTTTCAAGTACACATATGATCTCAACTTTGTGCTCAGTAAGCCATCTAAGAACAAAGCCACTTGTTTGGCTGGTGTGGATAACTCAGGAGCAGGGCATCTCTCTAAATATTGTCTGAATCTTCTACCTGCTAGTCGCACTGTTTCTTGGGGTGTCTTCTTGAAGCTGTGGATCAGGGATGATGTGTTATGCCTGATACCACTCTTGGAAAATTCTACAATGAATTTCTCTAGCAGTTGACCTATATCGTGATAGTTGCGACTACTCAGTGGCTGAAACCAAGCTAAGGCAGTGCCCTTAAGAGTCAAACCAAATGCCTCGTACTGGGTGAACAAATCCTCAACCTGTTCAGCTCTTAACACTTGTTTGAACTCGGCCACATGATCATAAGGATCTCTTGACCCGTCAAAATAATTCTTCATTGCCTTGATCACTTGAGTGGGTCTAAGGGTTCTTGTGTGCTCCCGGGGTCTAGGCAATGGAAAATCATGTTCATCTCTTTGTTGCCTATGTGCTTGATGTCTCTCTCTTTCAGGTCTTTCATTTTCAAATCCTGCTCTATTTTTGCCCACAGGGTGTGCAAAACTTACCTCAGTTCTCTCTCTATTTCTTTCTCTTTGGGCTTCATAAGCTTGGGATGATAGTACTCCTTGGAGGACATGGGAAACATTGGATCTTGATGGAGGGAAAATCAATTCACTCTTCCAAGTATATGCATGTCTATCATGTTCTGTTACCAAGAATATCTTCTCTGATGTGTTATCCAGGTAGACAACTTTTCTTGGTATCTCTGGGTCCTTGAACTCATAGATGATGACTATGCCCAATTGGCTAGGTTGATTTGGCTTGAATCTCCAAAAGGCTTCCTCTGTTTCTCTATTCAAGAATAGTTCTATGCTTTTGTTATCTTGAGGAATCCAATCTGGAGTGATCACTCTGGTCAAAACTGACTTGCCTCTAGGAGTCTGGGGTCCTTGTCCTACATTTCCTTGTTCTAGGTCTCCTATCTTCTCAGGAATGATATTTCCAAACTCATCAGTCCTATCTGGTAGGTTGGTGACCACATACATGGTTCCTTCCTTATCAATGTATGAACCCTCTTCGAACTTGACCACTGGGTGTTCCAGTCCAAAGGGTTGATCTGGATTTTTGAGTTGGACCACTGATCGCCTCAAGCCATCCTCATAGATGCGAGCACCTAATCGGTTGGTCCGAATATATTCCAATTGTGTTTTATAGGGTCCTTCTGGTGTTTCTAGATGGGCAGTTCCTGAGCCACCTGCAGGTTTCCCCATGCTAAAAGACATTTCTGAGTCACTTGTGTCAGAGTTTAGTACGTAAGGACAACCACTTAGTTGTTGTGCCCAAGACTTAACTGTATGGTTGACACTAGACTGAGAAGATCTAATGCTTTGTCTATCCTTGCCTAGGTGTCTACCAGATCTCAAGTTCATAAGCTTTGGCTAAGAGTCCAAAATTTCCCCTTGGTATGGTTCACAAATCCTTTGGAGTCCCCTTGGGTTCCTATTCCCACCTGAGGGTCAACTTCAAAATATCCTGTCTGAAAATCAACGCATTATTCTTATAAAAAACAGTTGAGGCCGTGTAGGATTCGAAATGAGCTTTCCAACGAGCTATAGAGCTCAAAAAATGGACTTTGGATGAAAAAGTTATGTCAAATCAGGCTCCTGGGGGTCAAAACAGGCAAACAAGACCTTTTGGAAAAAATCGCGATTTTGTGAAATCAAGAGAATCGCGATTTTGTGAACTTCAAGAGAATCGCGATTTTGTACCTTGAGAATCCTGTTTTCACAGAATCGTGGTTTACAAAATCGTGTTTTAGAGAATCGTGTTCTAGAGAATCGCGATTTTGTCTTAGAGAATCGTGGTTTTCAAAATTTAGAGAATCGCGATTTTGAGCAAAGAATCGTGTTTTTGAGAATCGCGATTTTGAGTACAAGCACAGAATCGTGTTATTTAAAAATTGTGATTTTGAGCACAGAATCATGTTTTAGAGAATCGCGATTTGTCTAAGAGAATCGTGTTTTCACAGAATCGTGTTTTCACAAAATCGTGGTTCTCAAAATCGTGTTTTTTACAAAATCGTGGTTCTCATAATCGTGTTTTTTGACATGAAAATCGCGATTGTGAACAAAGAATCGTGTTTTCACAAAATCGTGTTTTTGGCTGAAAATCGTGATTTGAGAATCGTGATTTTTAGCACAACCACAGAATCGCGATTCTGAGAATGACCACAGAATCGTGTTCTTTTCAAAAGGGTTTTAGGCGGGAAAGAGAGAATCGTGATTTTCAAAAAAAAATTGAATTTTCACAGAATCGCGATTTTCATCACATAATCGTGTTTTTTGGCGAGAACTTCAAATTTCTGAGCGTCGAGCAATGGCGAGCTCCGTATGTGCAGAAAAGTATGAAAAAACACAGCGCTTGCACTCTCTTGCACTTCCTAACTCCTCCTCGCACAATAATGCATGAAAGATGGTATGAAAATGATGAAAATGCACTAAAAAACAAGAAATTTCTATGAAGAAGAAGAAGGAAGAAGATGGAGATGGAGATGGTGATGATGATGAAGATGAAGAAGAAAAAACAGAAAATGAACAAAAATGACAGTTTTTTTACCTTCCAACGTCGCAAATCTACGATCTTACCATCACAACGCTCGTCCTCGAAGCTCTCTCCCCGGCAACGGCGCCAAAATTTGGTGTAGCTCAAGCGTAAGCACCACCTCCTTTACTTGTCAATCCGCGGAGACGTGAGGACCGGTATGAAGACCACGAGCAAGTGAAGGCACAAGTGCATGAGTGAAAGCACACAAACATGCACACACACACACGCGCACAAAGTAAGATCAAAGAGAGGAACAATGGAAAGCTTAGATTGAAAAAGAGTTCTCTTACAAAAGCTCTATTCTCTAACAAGCTAACCTCAAAAATGAGCTCTCTAGCTCTTTTTATAGTTTTTTGAGTAGTTTTGGCCCTGTCCAGACCTAGTGTTCGGCTTAGTTAAAAATTAGGTTCCAGGGCTTATTTGAGGGCTCAAACGAAGTCTAAAAATTATGAAAATTGGTACGATGGTACTTCTAATACTCCTCAAGCTCGAGGACTCCTCGGCTTGAACAAAATGGAGTTATAAAAATAGTAAATAGTATTTACAATGGTTTTTTGTGATGAAAATCACTATTTTTGTAGGGATTTCTTCTTAAAATTTGACATACTTCTTGTGTGTCCACCTCTTTGATGTGCTCCTGTGCTTTGTCCTTAACCTTTAGCTTCAACACATGCCAATCCTCATATGGAGTGATCAACTATAGTACTTTAGTGGACACTTGTTAAGTATATATCCTACAGATTATTAGGAAAAAAATGAACCTTCCATGGGTCTTTTAGATTAAATAGTTATTAGTGATGGACCAGTCAAAAGAGGGTGGTTGCCACTCTATAGATTACTAAGCCGAAGGGGGAAGAGGGAACAAGATTCTCCTAGGTTCACAGTTGTCTTCTAGAGAGAGAAGAAATCTCGTAATCAAGTTGGGCCCAAAACTTCAAAAGTTTTTAAAAGTTATTAAACTCATCATAATACCATTAAATGACCCCCCTATCACGTTTCTCGATCAAAACTGCTATTTTTGACTTCTAATTCAAAATTTGTGCATGGTTAGAGCTCAAAAAATTGTTTTTTTTAATAACTAAAAAAATCTCTTTTCCCTCCTCAAACTCCCATTTTCATATCCAAAACCCAAAAATTCCTATTTATACCTCGAGTTCCTTGCTACCATACAACACAACATCTATGTCTCCTCCCACCTTTATCATCCAACTTCTTTAGCAAGACAACAACTTAGACTCCCATGGAAACCTCCTTAGCTTGTAGGCGACCAAAAGATGAAGTTCACACAATGACATACCACAACATCAAAATGATCGAAGGAAGTTGGCTACCATAGAAGTTTTGCAAAGGTGCATGGGTGAACATGCAACTATCTGGATTTGGTCCTTATCATGTTTGAGATTGTGGGAATTTGGATCTTCATTGGAAGGTTAAGCTCTTAAGGTTTAAGCAACAAACACATCGTGGGATGGTTGCTATTGTACATCATGTCTTCACAGTGTCAACCATAAAGTTGGAAAACTCTAATATAATTAGATATCCAATCCATTGTGAGTATTTACTATTTTCAATGCTTCATTGTGTCAAATGTCTTACGTAGTCATCTCAATATGTTTTTCTTTGTTATAGTCATATTTCCTTCTTGTTTAGTGGAAAAATAACCACTTCATAGTCTTACAGGCACTTTCAAAGCAATACATGTAGATATTGGCATATTAGTGTAACTTATTCATGATTTAAGGATCTACACTCACAAATACATTCTTCCCTCTACAGTTGATGATTATGGAAGGTTGGATATTATTGAATTTGATTGTCTTCTTAGTCTAGAGTAGCCACAACCTGATTTGTGGTCCATATCATCTTCTAAGCGTAAGATGGTAATGGACATACATAACTCTTTGATAATTCATGGGAGTGTCCATATCAATAGGTCTACATTGGAATCTACAAATCCATTGCTCTGTGTTCATATTTCAAGGTCTTCCTTTTGTAGAAACTCCTACAATGTTCCTATTTAAAGATATTACATATGAGGTAGTAGAAGTTTTACTAGGAGAAAACTAGGGTTATGTAGAAGGATTGTCAAAAAGGGATAGATATCATTGTAAAATTGGTGATAGAGAAATAGGGTTTCTCTATTTGAAACATTGTACCTCTTTGTACATTATATATTATTATGATCATTGGATGTGTAAACTTGGAGAGTGGGTACCTGTACAGAGCTATGAAGGATCTTTAGTTTCATTTGAAATTAATGTAAAGTTACCCAACAATGATATGGAGGTGGTTTTAGTTATGAGCATTGGAACTTGGCTAGCTTGAGAGAGCACTTACTTATCATGGGATATGAAGATCTTCATGATATCAAATTTCCCATACGAGGGAACAAGGTAAGAGTTGGATTCCATTTATATATATCTTATTCTGTCATTATTGTTCATGAATTTTATAATGTTTTACTCTATTATAAAATTTCCATAGATTCAAAGAAAAATTCAAGGTCCTCGTGGATTGGAGCATGGATGGAATTGATATTCCATTGTCATAGTTGTTTTGCCACATTGTTATCAGTTTTTATGTAAAGACAATGTGAAACTTGTGTACAAACCTATTTTTGCAATGGAAATACTTTCATGTTTGCTTCAAAAGATTTTGGCCACATTTTACTTGTATCTGTACATTCTCAATATTTGCTTGTAAGAGCATTCTTGTTGTTTTTTTTCTTTGTTGTGATGTCAAATGTCATTTTTTTCTTACTGAAACTCAATTTTATTTTAATTTTAAGAAAATAAACTTTTGTCAAAAAGTGGGAACCATCACTTAAAAATCCTAGGAAATCTATACCTCCTAAGAGCGTTTGCCAATTGTTTCTAGAATATTTATAGGATTCATATTATAAAGGTCAACATGGCCTATATGATCTTCTCTCCAAACTTCTTGACCTCGATGCTAGCGTGCAAATGAACAGAGGTAACTTGGAGGAGCTACTTCAATATATGAAAGTTCATATATTGCATTTCTTTATGGAAATACCACCATATGATGGGAAATGGGTTCCTTGTGACCTTCTCAACTCTATTCACAAAGGTGATAAGGAATTTGCAAAAAGTTTGAAGCAATTCCAAGCAATTACAAAGGAAGCAGGGGACCTCCTTGATGAGTTTGTGCCACCAATAAAGAAATTAAATTGGAAACACATGATGGGTGTAAAATACCTATCTCTCATTGCTACCACATTCTTCATTGTGAATGAAGAACTAGATGCAAATCTTCATGACATCCCTCATCTTCTTATGGGTGTTTTTTTAATGATAAAAAAGGAACCATCCCAAGAACCCTTGAATCTCCTACTACAAAGAGAAAGAATTGAGAAAACTTATCCTCATGGTGTGGATTATAAGTTGGAAGAAGTACATGCACCATCCATGTCTTTGGATCCGAAAGGGACTATCCAAGAGGTGGAGGTCAAAGCTTTTTCAATGGTTCTTTTTGAGGGACAAGAATAGTTATTCTTGCATGATGTCGAAAAGGCATTCCATTTAGTAATTGATGAACTTCTTAGTTTACTTTGTACCGTTCCATAGTGCTCTTTGGATAGAAGCTTTGAATTATCGGACAAGAATTGTTTTCCATTTGGCAAGTCAGTGGCAGACACAATAAAATTGGTTTGTGATGACATACTTACAAGTGAACATCAACAAAGCAACAAAGAATAATTCAATCATGCCCAAGCAAGGATAGGAATCAAAGGTTCCTAGCTCACCAATCATTGACCATAGTGCGATGTCCCACTCCAACATTAATTAACATCTTCGAGAGAAGATAAGAAGAAGATAGAGTTCAAGATGTAAGTATATTAAATTGATGCCATTCATTCTTACAACCACATGCAGGTACTAATCACAAGACTTTATGTAGAAGTTGATCGAAGTCAACTATTGAAAATGTGAACTATGCAAGCTTTAGGTGGATAAAAGAGTTAAAAGACCTTAATGTGGACAAAATTCACGACTCAAATCACTTAGGGAGGTCTCAAGGTTGGGCAAGGTAGTCCTAAGGTGGTGACAAAGTTGGAAGAGGCATCCAAAAGCTATAAAAGAAGCTGAAGATTCATGAAATGCATGGAAGTCTTCTAGGTCATTGAAGAACAAGAGACATATACTCAAGGAGGCTCAAGAAGAGAGTCACACAAGGCCCAAGGAGCTAAAATGCAGATTTCCAAGCGAGGAAAAATGTAGAGGATGGCATTATATGCATAGAGGAGGAGCAAGGAGGAGCTATCAAGCCCACACCCCCTCTAGTCTCCTCTAGGTATAGACATAGTTTGCTTATAATAGTTGTAACTCTTTGTGTACATATCCAATTCAAGAGATTTAATGTTCACTCTCTAGCTTATATATGTTTCGTACTTTCCCTAAGAGGGCTTCCTGAAACCACTTTTATGTGCAGAGAAATTGGTGTATCTTTGTAACCCTAATTTTTTCATATCCTACATCTCAGCATAGACTATTTTGTATAGTGTTCTTGGTTGACCTAAAGAGATCCATTTGAGGTGTTCTAGAGCTTGTTATAAATTTATGAACCACACTAAGTGTGGTGAAAATTGTAGGTGATTTGGAGCATTGTAAGGTAGGTGAAGTAGCGTTTTTCTATAGGGTAGCAAAAAAGGTGTATGAAGGGACCTAGGTATTGGGTTCATTTCACTTCTAGTGTGCAAATCTGAGGGATTAAATTCCATCAATTGGTATCAAAGAAGAAAAAATCCTTTGAAGACTCTAATAGGACACAAAAGCTTGGGCATCAAGGCTAAGAGGTACATTTCTGTTATGGAGCCTCATAGTTCAGAGGTGAGAACCTCCTCTTATGATGGATAAGAAAGATAATTACATGATTGCCAAGTGGCACTCATATGTGTAATGTGGAGCTTGCCCTTTATGGGTAGTGAGAGAGGGAGAATTAAAATAGAGCTATCACGCGGTTGGGCGGCAGTCTTTAGAGAAGAACTCCGTGTATGATCTGCACTTCACCAGTTTTCGAGATGCGTGCAAAATGAGGGAATTCATAGGGATCTTCAACATTGGTTTGAAAGCCAGACGACGAACGCGACAACAATCACAAGCGGAACAGAACCGCATGTGAACGCATGAACAAGTGGTAGTAGAGGGACACTAAGATGTGAGAGCAGCAGCCGACGGCTTAAGCTTCCCTCCTCCCCTCCTCTTGGGTGATGGAGTGAATGTTTCAACCTTGTATATATCTTCCTATATGGTTGTAGCACGCGCCTATGTGGGATATTACAGCCCTGCGACGTTCACTCTACAGTGATTCAAAATTACAACCAACACAAGTTGAAGGTTAGAGATAATTTTGAAAAATTTCTTGGATTTTGGGGGAGAAAAACTCTACTATGATCAAGAGATTGGGGAAAATCATGATGTACACATGTAATATGGCTGTGGAGATGGAGTATGGGCCTTGGGTTGATTCAAAAAAGCTTCAGTCCCTCAGTTTTGAGCTTCTCAAAGTCACTCCTCCAAGAAGATTAGCATTTTCACTTCCTACTCTTGACCTACCCGACTTCTTTGCACCATAGCTTGCTCATACGATATCGGATTTTAAAAATTTTGGTCATGTTACGAAGCTGCACCCCTAAGCTTTGCTCAAAGATCATTGATGTTGGATTTGGATGAGATTTGCCACACCAAAATCTCTCTGCAGTTCTTCAGTAGGAACTACATGACCACTCGCGGGCCTAGTTTTTCATCATCCGGTGTCCAAATTCACTTTTTTCATTTGGGATAGTCTCAAATTTTTGAAGTACAGGTCCTGGGCTACATCTCTTGGACTGGCGAGGACTTTCAAATAACAAAAGTTACTCAGTTTCACTCAGTTTTCCCGGTTGGGGCTATTCCCACGTGGTTTAGGCATTATTTTGGATGGTTTTTGGTGTTTAGAACCTCCCGGGACCAACCGGATATTTCCAAATTTTGTTTGGGCCTAGTGAGGATTCAAAATCAGTGACCTAAAGCCTTAAGGATTACTTGGATATCGCTTCCGCGGCCTTACTTTGTAACAGGGAAGTGCTCTTGTGATTTATTTCTCTTCTTCTTGCATATTTAAGCTTTACTTCCATTCATTTTCATATACTCTAGTTAGCAAACGGGGGAAGGGAAGAAAAACATGGAATCTAAAGGCAAACAAGTAGTTGAAAACACTTCTCCATCTAAAGAGCAACTAGAGGATCCTGGTTCTAGAATGGAAGAAGTAGAATTAGGGCAAGAAATAGAAGAGAACTTAGAAGAGAAAGAGCCTCAACAAGAGGAATATACATATGAGGAACTGTTAGATGAGTTTGTCACTTGTGACCAATTCATAGACTTGAAAGAGCAAACCATTAAATTAGAAAGAGGTCTTGGTAGCATCACATCTCTCATACAACAACTTAAGTCTCAAATTATCTCACTTGAGACTATTGTCACCTCTTTCCTAGCTAGGAAGGAAAGAGAGGTTCTTTTTTGCAAGAGTGTGTAGTTAAAAGTTTTAAGGATCTTATGTTTGAGTATAGAGATGTTTTTCCCACTGACTTACCTAGTGGGCTACCACATGAGAGAGGGGACATTAACCATGCCATTGAGGTTGTTACTAACACTAACCCTATTTGCAGACCACCTTATAGGCTTAGTGTTTCTTAGCATGAGGAGGTTGAGAAGCAATTGCAGGATTATTTAGATAAGGGCTTCATTAAACCAACGGGCATCACCAATGCTCCTAGTAAAAAAGAAATATGGCTCTATGAGATTATGTATAGATTATAGAGCACTTAATAAGGTAACTATCAAAAATAGGTTTCCAATGCCTAGATTGGAAGATATATTTGATCAGTTACATCAAGCTAGGTATTTTACCAAGCTTGACCTTAGATCAGGATATCATCAGATCAGAATTAGGGCAGAGGATGTCCTTAAGACTGCATTTAGGACTAGATATGGGAACTATGAGTTTTTGGTGATGCCTTTTGGTCTCACCAATGCTCCTACCACTTTCATGAAGCTTATGAATAGTGTTTTACAGCCTTCTCTAGGACACTTTGTAGTAGATTTTCTAGATGACATTCTGATCTATAGTGCATCAGAAGAGGAGCACTTGGAACACTTGAGGAAGGTATTTCAAGTGCTAAGGGAAAATTCACTCTATGCTAAGGAATCAAAGTGTGAATTTTTCAAGACAAAGGTTAAATACCTTGGGCATATAGTCTCCCAGGATGGAATCCAGATGGATCCTGGAAAAGTAAGGGCTATTATGGAATGGCCACATCCAAGGAACTTGGAAGAGCTGTAGATCTTCCTAGGTTTATTAGGTTTCTATCAAAGATTCATTAAGAACTATGCCAAGATTGTTGTCCTGATGATGGAACAGCTTAAAGAGAAAGGGAAAGCCTTTCATTGGGGAGACGAACAAAAGCAAAGTATGGAGAAGTTGAAAGTAGCAATTGCTACGGCTCCACTTTTACATATAGCAGATCCCAACAAACCATTTGTGGTTGAGACTTACGCGAGTGACTTTGCCATAGGAGAGGTTTTAGTTCAGGATGGTCGAACAGTAGCTTTTGAGAGTAAGAAACTAGAACCGGCTCAGAAGAATTACTCCGTCTATGAGAAGAAGAAGTATGCAATTGTCCATGCTTTGAAGAAGTGGCGTCATTATTTATATGGTGCCAAAGTAACAATAGTGTTTGATCAAGAGAGCATCAAGTGGATCTCTAATCAAACAGACCTTAAAGGTCGTAAGGCCCGATGGGCAAAGACCCTTCATGAGTTTGATTATGAGCTTAGGTATATGAAGGGAAAGTTTAATGTAGTGGCTGATTCACTTAGCCGCATGCCTATGCTCAATAGACTGAGTTTTACTCAGATCACTAGTGAGCTACTTGAGTCCCTTAGAGGGAAATGTAGGCTTGATCTTGCATATTCCGAGATTTGGGAAGCCATTGAAAATGGGAATCGTGATTATGGGTTTCCAGTGAGGATGGAGTATTGACGGGTACTCAAGAAGGATTCAAGTGGAAGAATTACAGTGTCCAGGATGGATATCTGTTATACAAAGGTAAGGTGTGTGTCCCTAGAGATATTGAGATGATACAACATATTTTCTATGAGTATCATGACACACCTAGTGCGGGACACCCAGGAGTTAACAAGACTTATGATCTTGTTAAGAGGCAGTTTTATTGGCCTGGACTTCATACGGATGTCCTAGAGTATGTGCTTAAGTGCAATAAATGTCAGGTCAACAAATCACAGAGGGCTACTCCACCCATTTGATATTCATGATGGGAAGTGGGAGAGTATCTCCATGGACTTTATAGTCGGATTACCTAAGACAAAGAGAGGGCACGACTTAGTCTGGGTAATGCCAGGTTGAGGATTGGAGGGCTACTCCACCCATTGGATATTCCTAATGGGAAGTGGGAGAGTATCTCCATGGACTTTATAGTCGGATTACCTAAGACACAGAGAGGGCACGACTCAGTCTGGGTAATTGTGGATACGTTAACCAAAACGGCTAGGTTTATTCTGACACGTACTACAGTGAAGACACCAGAGTTGGCTAGATTGTTTGTGGAGAACCTATACCGGTTATATGGTCTTCCTTTAGACATAGTTTCTGATCGGGATAGGAAGTTTACTAGCCACTTTTGGAGAGTAGTCTTCAAAAGGTTGGACACGAAACTTAGCTTGAGTACGGCCGAGGATCCACAGTCAGATGGGCAAACAGAAAGTGTTAACCAAATCCTAGAGGATATGCTTTGAGCATATGTGAATCAAAGGCAAACTAATTGGGAGGAGTACTTACCTAGAGTAGAGTTTTCATATAATAGTGCCAAGCACTCTTCCACTAGGCATAGTCCATTTATGCTTATGTAAGGGGTTTCAGCCAAGAGCTCCTTATGCAGTAGGCTTGCACAATGAGAAAGTTCAAGCTGTGAAGGACTTCTTGGAAGAGATGAATGATATGCTTAGACTTGCTAAGGACAGCATTAGGAGAGCTCAGGATAGAGCTAGAGCCTATGCTGACCCTCAAAGGAGAGATATCAACTTTGAGGTAGGAGAGCAGGTCTATCTTAGAGTTCCATCTATGTCTGAAACCATGAAGATGGGACCCTTTCCAAAACTATCTCCTAGGTATTGTGGACCTTTCCAAATACTTAAGAGAATAGGAAAGATGGCTTACCAGCTCCAACTTCCAAAGAATAGTCAAATCCATCCACTTTTTCATGTTAGTCGGCTTAAGAAAAGGCTGGGTGAATCTGACAACCTCATTCCAGATAGTGAGGTAGTACAACCTATTTCTGTTCAATCTATTCCACATGAGCCTGAGAGCACACTACACTCTTGAGAGAAATGGACGAGAAGTCACTTATATATAAAGAGTGTCTAGTCAAGTGGAAAGATAGTTCAGAAGATAGTGCCACATGGGAGCGGGTTAGCACCCTTCAGAGATGGTTTCCCAACTTTAGATTACCTTCCCAAGAGTCTTCTTAAGGGGAAGGATAACGGGAAACAACACAGAGATATGACCATGTATTGCTATACATGGGGATATAGTGGGAGTGGTAGTTCTAATATTTCTCTCTTTCTATTAGACCTTCCAATACCATTTTTGAGGACAAAAATGGAACTAAGGGGAAGGAAATGTTATGGAGCCTCATAGTTGAGAGGTGAGAACCTCCTCTTATGATGGATAAGCAAGATAATTACATGATTGCCAAGTGGCACTCATATGTGTAATGTGGAGCTTGCCCTTTATGGGTAGTGAGAGAGGGGAATTAAAATAAAGCTATCACACGGCTGGGCGGCAGTTTTTAGAGAAGAACTCCGTGTATGATCTACGCTTCACCAGTTTTCGAGATGTGTGCAAAATGAGGGAATTCATAGGGATCTTCAACAATTTCAGTGTAACCCTAATTTCCTATTCATTATGGTAGATCTAGGTCAAAAATAGGAGTTGCTTAACAAAGAGAATTACCAGCCATGGAGGTTCATGATCATGAACTACCTCATGATGGGGGAAGTATCTCAGCCCCTAAGCAACGATGAAGCGCGAATGACCTCCACAGGTATCCTTCTTTGACCTCTGCACACCAAAAATGCTCTTACTCAGAGCTTATGCAGAGAACTCCAGTGAGCTTTTGTAGACCTGTAGTAGACACCAAGGGCTTTCCAACAAAACAAATTTCACTTGAAATGGATGCTTACACAAAGAGAAACAATGTCTACAACATGAGCTAGTTGAATGCTCACAACTGCTAGTCAAGCAGAGACCTCACTTCACTCCAGCAAACTTTTCTCAGAGATTATACAGAGCATGAATCTCAAACTTAAGTCAACTTTAGAGGACTCTAATAGCTACCCAATGACACCAAAATCATAGCAAATGGATACATAGAGAAGGAGAACCAGCCCTTACAACAGAGAGCAAAATATTTCCAACAAAGCCTACACAAAGAGAGAGATATCAATCACACAACTTCACTAAAATGACTGTTGCTCCCAGCTTACTCAGAGAATGCTCCAGAGAATTGGTAAGCATAAAATAGACTCTTATAGCTATCCAATGAGACAAGAATTACATCAAATGGATACCATATGAGGGAGAACCAATGCTAACAACTCAGGGGTAGAGAGTTGCAACACTGCCTGCGCACACACATAGATATGCCTACTAAAAGAAAACAAACAAGCAAGCAAGGGGGTTGCTTAAGCAAGGGGCTTGCTTATCACAACTCCAGCACTTAGTGCTCACTTTACATGAGCTAAAACTCCAAGAAGATGACCCAAAAGAAGTCGGGATACATGCTCCTTTTATAGTGAGAGGTGTGCCCCTAAAATCTAGGAACTACCTTTCCAAATCAGCCTCCTAACTTGGAGGAATTAGTTGAGATGACTTGGGGAGTGGTTGAGTGATTTTTCTTGATGGAATCTCGTGGCTTTTGGCTTCCTTTGATTGCTCCACATGTCCATAAAAGATTCCCCACGAATTTTTAGCTTGAAGCTTGACTTTTAACACTCCCCCTCAAGCTTCAATTCTTCATCCTCATCCAAGCTCCTTCATGTTGATGCATTGCTTGAATTTTGAAATCTTCATCCCATCCAAAGCCTTTGTAAACATGTCCGCAACTTGGTCCTTGGTACCAATATGATGTACTGAAACTTCCTTGGATATCACCTTTTCCCTTATGAAGTGATAGTGCACTTCAATATGCTTGGTTCTAGCATGATAGACAGGGTTCGATGCTAGATGAATGCTACTCATGTTGTCACAAAAAATTGGATATGTGTCAACCTGCAAATTAAGCTCCATAAATAACTTCTTAATCCACATTAGCTCACATGTGACTTGAGCCAAAGCTCTATACTCAGCCTCGATGGAAGATAATGCCACCGTGGGTTGCTTCTTTGAAATCCATGAGATGATCTTGCTACCTAGCATGACTAGGTAACCACTTGTACTCCTTCTATCTTCCTTCGAACCGGCCCAATCGGCATCGGAATAAGCTTTGACCTGCATATCATCATCAAATGAGTAGAACAATCCTTCATTTATAGTGGCTTTGAGATATCGCAACATTCTTCTTGCAGCTTGCAAGTGTGTAGTCCTTGGACTATGCATAAATTGTGATAACACTCCAACTCCATATGCTATGTCAGGCCTGGTTATTGTGGCATAATTGAAAGAGCCTACAATAGATCGATACAAAGTTACATCCTCTAATGGCTCTCCATCAATGGAGCTTAGCTTTACATTAACTTCCATGGGATTTGAAATAGGCTTGCAATGTAGCATCTCAAACCTCTCAAGTAGGTCTAGAATATACTTCCTTTGTATGAGCATAATACCTTCTTCTTTGTATACAACTTCAATGCCAACAAAATACCTAAGATCTCCAAGATCAGAGATCCTAAACTCCTTTCCAAGCTTTGCCTTGATCTCCTCAATGCCCTTTGTATCATTACCTGTAATGATAAGATCATCTACATACACACACATGTAGACCACAAGTTCTCCTCTTTGTTTGATGAAGAGAGATGGATCCGCCTTGCATTGATTGTAACCACATTTGATCAAATAGTCCACCAATCTTTGGTTCCAAGCCCTTGGAGCTTGCTTTAGGCCATAAAGTGCCTTCTTCAACCTACAAACATGATGTGGAAACTCTTTATGAACAAAACCTAGTGGTTGCTCCATGTATACCTCTTCTTCCAAGTCTCCATTGAGAAAGGCATTCTTGATATCCAATTGGAAGAGCTTCCATCCTTTGCTAGCAGCCATTGCAATGAGTGTCCTAATGGTGCTCATCTTTGCCACGGGGCTGAATGTCTCTTCAAAGTCCACTCCATAGGTTTGTGCAAAACCCTTGGCCACCAATCTTGCTTTGAACCTAGAAATAGATCCATCTGAATTCCTCTTTACTTTATACACCCACTTATTACCTATTACCTTCATGTTCTCCTTCTTGGGCACTAGAGTCCATGTTTGATTTTCCTCAAGTGCGTCGATCTCTTCTTGCATTGCCTCTTTCCATTCGGTGTACCTGCTTGCATCTTCATAGCAATCGGGCTCATGATCTTCTACTACTTTGTTCATATATGCATAATGTGTTGCCATGTATGAATCATAAGTAAACCTTTGAGTTGGATACTTAACTCTAGAAGACTTCCTTTCTTCACCTTTTGGAGGAATAAACCTCCTTTGCCTTGGGAACTTGATCTCTTTCTTTGACGTGGCTTCTTTCTCCATCATGTGTCCTTCATCATCTTCAACTTCATTACCTTCTTCATCCAACTCCACCAATGTTGCTTTGCCTTTGTTGATTGATTGTGCTTCATAGCTTGATGAAGATCTCCCCCTCCATGGTGAGTTCATGCTTGAACTATCTTCATTGATGGAACACCTTGGGCCGCTTAGCTCTAGGTCGATTTGTTCTTCATCATGTCCATGCTTTTCTTCTTCATAGTCCTGCATACAATCATACTTCTTATACCAAGGGAGTAGCTCATCAAATGCTACATCCCTTGATATCCTCAAGTCCTTTGTATTTGGGTTGAAGCACCTGTAACCTTTATGATCATTTGAATATCCTAGAAACACACACTTTTCTGCCTTTGGTTGTAGCTTGTGCCTCAATTCACTTGGCACATGTACATAACAAGTACATCCAAATATCTTCAAGTGGGAAAGATCAGGTTTCTTACCATAATAGGCTTGATATGGTGTCAAGCCATGGATCCCTGAGGTAGGAGCCCTATTCATTAGATACACGGCGGTATTTGCTGCATCACTCCAAAACATGTTAGGTACATTCATCTCATTAAGCATTGCTCTAGCGATCTCGGCAATGTATCTATTCTTTCTCTCTGCTACTCCATTTTGTTGGGGTGTGTACCTGCATGTTACTTGCCTCTTGATGCCTTGATCCATTAAAAAATCAGAAAACTCATTTGAGAAATATTCTCCCCCTCCATCGGACCTTAGCTTCTTGATATATGTACCTGTTTCCTTCTCTACCATTGCCTTGAATGCTTTGAAACATGTAAACACATCTGATTTGTTTTTGATGAAATAAACCCAAACCATCCTTGTGCAATCATCTATAAAAGTGACAAAGTACTTGTTACCTCCAATGGATTGCTCTTTCGTTGGCCCCCACACATCTGTATGTATCAACTCCAATGGATGTTGGCTTATGTAGCCACTCTTCTTGAATGGAAGTCTCGCTTGCTTCCCTAGTTGACAAGATTCACATAAATGCTTCATACCTTGCCCTTGGAAGTTGGGAAGACCTTCAACCAGCCTCTTGAATTGCATTTCCTTCATTCTTTGTATGTTGATGTGACCTATCCTCTTGTGCCACAAGTCCAACTCCGAAATCCTCTTGTTTCCATATGTGAAGTAGACATGTTGAGTAGAATGAGAATTTACCTCCAAAGTGAAGAGTCTCCCTTGCTTCTTTCCTCTTGCTATGACCTTGTAACCTTGCTTAGGGTTCTCCACAAAGCATCCACCTTTGTTGAACCTTACTTGATAGCCTCTTTCAACCATTTGCCCAACGGACACCAAGTTCTTTGTGATGGTAGGTACATGCAAGACATCCTTGAGACATCTTCCTTCCTCCTTGTCATCCAAAGCTACATCTCCAACATGGGAGATCTCATGGGCTGTATCATCACCTGTTTCTACATGTCCTTTACCTTTGGGAACATGTAGATTAGTAAACCAAGAAGCATTGCAACTCATATGGTTGCTACATCCACTATCAATATACCAAGTGTTATCTACTTTGCTTGAATTCCCATTCATGTGCATCATCAAGAGATTGTCATTTTTTGAACTTGTAGAAGCATAATTACCTTGGCCTTTGTATGAAGAACCTTGATTATAGTTCCTTTGGTTTCCTCCTTGGTAGCAATCTCTAGCATAGTGGCCAAACTTGCCACATATGTAACATCCTTCGCCATCTTGATTCCTGTTTTGTTGATGTCGTCCTCCTCTTCCTCTTGATCTTCCTCTCCCTCTTTGTGATGAGGTGCCTTGGTCATGTCCTTGATTTCTTGAGTGGCCTTGCCTTCCTCCAAACCTTCCTTTGCCCCTTCCTTGTCCTTGTCTTCCTTTGCCCCTTTGATTACCTGCATAAAAAACTTGTGCATCTTTGCTTTTAGTTGAACTTCCACCTATGTTCATTTCTTCGGTGACCATGAGAGCAACCAATTGCTCAAAATCGGGAAGATTATCCCTTACATAAACTGAAGTGGTAAAGGGTTTCCACTTCTCATCATCTCTCAAACCATTGAGAGTATAAGCCACAAGATCGTCATCGTCTACGTGGCTTCCAATGGATCCCAATGCATCTGATAACTCCTTGACCTTAAGTATGTAGTCATTTATGCTACTCCCTGAGCTCTTCCTAAGGTTGTTGAGCTCATTCTTAAGTTGGATCTTCCTTGCTTTGGTGCTTGTTGAATAAAGCCTTTCAAGTGTCTCCCATACCTTCATGCTTGAATCCAGGTCTTGGATATGGCCGATCATGCTATTGCTAATGTGTTGGGAAAGAATAAAGATAACCCTCTTGTCTCTTTCATTCCATTCCCTAAAGGCCCTTCTCTGGTCATTGGTTGGATTCTCATCCAACCTAGGTCTTGGTTCACTTCCACTAATCAACCCCCAAAGGCCCTTGCCCATAAGATAGTTGGAGACCCTAAATCTCCATGGTTGATAGTTACCTTTGTCTAGCTTTTCAATTTGAGTGTTGAAGTCTCCCATATCTAGTCTTTGATACTTGACCTAGTCCTTGGCTAATGCTCCAATGTGTGTAAAATGAAAATGAGGCTCTGAGGTTACCTCAATCCAAAGCTTTCCTTAGATGGACACCTTGTGCTCTTGCAAATTTGAGTAGAATAGCTCCCCCTTGATGTGAGCTACCTCCAAGAAGCTTTTGTTGATGCAAATCTTCAACCACCAACTCCAAGAGGTCTTCTTGCTTGTATGTGATGCCTCCAAGATTCCCAAATGCTCTGATACCACTGATGGGGGAAGTATCTCAACCCCTAAGCAACGATGAAGCGCGAATGACCTCCACAGGTATCCTTCTTTGACCTCTGCACACCAAAAATGCTCTTACTCAGAGCTTATGCAGAGAACTCCAGTGAGCTTTTGTAGACCTGTAGTAGACACCAAGGGCTTTCCAACAAAACAAATTTCACTTGAAATGGATGCTTACACAAAGAGAAACAATGTCTACAACATGAGCTAGTTGAATGCTCACAACTGCTAGTCAAGCAGAGACCTCACTTCACTCCAGCAAACTTTTCTCAGAGATTATACAGAGCATGAATCTCAAACTTAAGTCAACTTTAGAGGACTCTAATAGCTACCCAATGACACCAAAATCATAGCAAATGGATACATAGAGAAGGAGAACCAGCCCTTACAACAGAGAGCAAAATATTTCCAACAAAGCCTACACAAAGAGAGAGATATCAATCACACAACTTCACTAAAATGACTGTTGCTCCCAGCTTACTCAGAGAATGCTCCAGAGAATTGGTAAGCATAAAATAGGCTCTTATAGCTATCCAATGAGACAAGAATTACATCAAATGGATACCATATGAGGGAGAACCAATGCTAACAACTCAGGGGTAGAGAGTTGCAACACTGCCTGCGCACACACATAGATATGCCTACTAAAAGAAAACAAACAAGCAAGCAAGGGGGTTGCTTAAGCAAGGGGCTTGCTTATCACAACTCCAGCACTTAGTGCTCACTTTACATGAGCTAAAACTCCAAGAAGATGACCCAAAAGAAGTCGGGATACATGCTCCTTTTATAGTGAGAGGTGTGCCCCTAAAATCTAGGAACTACCTTTCCAAATCAGCCTCATAACTTGGAGGAATTAGTTGAGATGACTTGGGGAGTGGTTGAGTGATTTTTCTTGATGGAATCTCGTGGCTTTTGGCTTCCTTTGATTGCTCCACATGTCCATAAAAGATTCCCCACGAATTTTTAGCTTGAAGCTTGACTTTTAACACCTCATGGGCAGAAATTTATGGCTTATTTTGTGTGGAGAAGAAGACAAGTCCAATATGGATCCCAAACATCCAAAGATCACCAGTCAAGAATTGAAGATGTTGAAGGATTGGGAGGAAAGGAATAAGGGAGCTATCTTCTACATATCACAGGTAATCTCTAACACTATGAGTTGTCATATATGATAGTTTGATCATGCTAGAGATGTTTGGGAGGCCTTAAAGAAGATATATGCCACTTCCACAAGAATTAAAAAGATGTAGCTTAAGAATGAACTCCATTCTTTGAAGAATGGTAGTGGCCAATCTATTGTTGACTACACCTTGAGGGTGGAACTAAGGGAGCAATTGGCATCCATTAGGTGCAAAGTAGATGAGGAAGACCTTGTGCAAATTACTCTCAATGGGCTAAGATGGGAAGACAATTAGAAACCCCTCATTACTATCATCTTGTATAGAGATCCTCTACCAACTCTTGAGGAGTTGATCCCAGACCTAGTGGTAGAAGAGGTTGCATTAGGAGACACATCCAAAAAGGATGGTCACTCATAGGTCCTATATTCTAGCAAAGGCAAAGGCAAGAGTGGAAAGAAGGAGAAAGGAGGAAAAAGCAAGTGGAATTAGTCCAAGGAAGAAGATTCAAATTCAAAAGGAGATAGCAATGAATCATCTTCAAGGAAGGGCAAGAATGGCAAAGGGAAGAGCAACCCTCATTAAGGTAACACTTGTGTTATATGTGGTAAGCAGAATCATATTTATCCAAATTTCTAGTTTAGGGATGACAAAGGCAAGAAGAAGAAGGAGCAAGGGAACTATGCTAACAACTCCAAGAAGGATGATGAGAAGGAAACCCTCCTAGCCATGAGACATGGCTACACTAGTGATCCCAAGGATACAAAGTGGTACATAGACTCTAGATGCTCTAATCACATGTCATGTATGGAGGAATCTTTTGTTCATATGAAGGTCCCAAGCTCAAAAGGTTGTGTGGAGATAGGAGGAGATGACACTCAGCATCCCATTACACATGTGGGAGATGTGAAGTTAGGTGAAAGTAGATCTATCAAGACTCTTAAAGATGTGCTCCATGTTCCATCTATTTCCAAGAACCTTGTCTCTATAGGATAGATGGTAGAGAGAGGTATGCACGTTATATTTGATGCAAAAGGGTGCATGATGAAGCAAGGAGGCAAGGTCATTTCCAAGGGAAGGAAACAAGGCAGATGGTTCACACTAGATGCCACTCCTACACACAACAAGGTATGTTATGTGATTATTGGTAACAAAAGGATTGCAGAGATTGATCTTTGGCACAAGAGTATAGGACATATCAATATTCCCAAGTTAAAAAGAATATGCAAGGTAGGTGTGTTGGAGGGACTACAAAATCTTGAAGGTCAAGGTCTACATGCATTTTGTGATACGTGTCAGCTATGTAAGCAAGCAAGGAAGCCATTTCCAAAGAGTGAGTATAGATCCTACACACAACAAGGTATGTTATGTGATGATTGGTAACAAAAGGGTTGTAGAGATTGATCTTTGGCACAAGAGTATAGGACATATCAATATTCCCAAGTTAAAAAGCATGTGCAAAGTACGTGTGTTGGAGGGACTACAAAATCTTGAAGGTCAAGGTCTACATAAGTTTTGTGATGCGTGTCAGCTATGTAAGCAAGCAAGGAAGCCATTTCCAAAGAGTGAGTACAGATCCTCTAAGCTCTTGGAGCTTATACACTCATATGTATGGGGCCCTAGCAGAGAGGCTTCATTGGGAGGAGCTAGGTACTTTTTCACTTTCATAATGACCACTCAAGAAAGATATGGCTATATGTTAGCAAGGAAAAATCAAATGTGTTTTCATGCTTTCAAAATTTTAGGTCGCTTGTTGAGAAACAGTGTGATGCACACATCAAGACATTGAGGTCAGATGGAGGGGGAGAGTATTCCTCCAAGGAATTTACAAAGTAATTTCAAGACAATGGCATAAAGAGGAACTTTACATGTAGGTACACCC
Source organism: Ceratopteris richardii (assembly GCA_020310875.1). Classification (NCBI taxonomy): domain Eukaryota; kingdom Viridiplantae; phylum Streptophyta; class Polypodiopsida; order Polypodiales; family Pteridaceae; genus Ceratopteris; species Ceratopteris richardii. The sequence goes on from CM035443.1 coordinate 63,253,331, forward strand.
CTCAATAGAATGGTGTTGCAGAGAGGAAGAATAGGCATTTGATTGAGATAGCTAGATGTCTCATAAATGAAGGTATGTTACCAATCTCTTATTGGATTGAGGATGTGCTTACAACTTGTTACTTGATTAACAAGGTTCCAACAGGTGTTGTGCCCAGCTTGACTCCACACAAAGTTTATTGTGGCAAGAAACCAACCATGGAGCACCTCAAGGTATTTGGATGTATATACTTTGTCCATGTTCCTAGTGAAGTGAGAACAAAGTTGGAGCCCAAGAGCACGAAATGTGTGTTCATTGGCTAATCAAATGAGCAAAAAGGCTAGAGATGCTACAACCCTCTCAGCTATATGAGTCAAGAGATGTTGTGTTTGGTGATTCAAGGTCATGGTATGGAGACAAGGGCAAGGCACAGTTGGATGAAGAAGATCAACATGAGTATGTAGACTTTGATGTTTAAAGGAAAATCCTAAGTGGATGATTGCCATGGAAGAAGAGATAGAAGCTTCACAAGAGAATGAGTCTTGGGAATTGGTACCTAAGACTCCATCTATGGAAATCATAGGTTAAAGATGGATATATAAGATAAAGAAGAATTTTAATGGTTCAATCAATAGGTATAAAGCAAGGCTAATGGCCAAAGGATATGCACAAACACAAGGTATTGATTATGAAGAAACGTTTTCACCTATTGCAAAGATGCCTACTATTAGAGCACTCATGAGTGTAGCATCTTCCAAGAATTGGAAGATCTATCAAATGAATGTTAAAAATTCTTTTCATAATGGATGGATATCAGAGGAGGTATACATGGCTCAACGTGTTGGTGATTGAAGATATAAAAAGCTATTAGAGTCTTGTTGGAAGCTTAAATTATGGCACACTAACTAGAGTGGACATTTGTTATGAAGTTAGTGTATTAACTCAATTCATGCATACTCCAAGGAAACTTCATATGCAAGCAAGTAACGAGAACGCTCAAATATTTGAAGGGTACAATCAATGAAGGTTTGTACTATCCCTACACATCTAATATAGATATCAAACACTTCAATGATGTTGATTGGGCAGGATCTAAAGACGATAGGAGAAGCACTTCCAAATACCTCACTTTTGTAGTACAAAATTAATTTCTTGGCCTTCCAAGAAGCAAACAACTATATCACTATCATCAACAGAGGTTGAGTATATAGGACTTGCAAATGCTACACAAGAGTCAATTTGGATTAGGACCTTATACATTGATTTAGCACTTAAGTCTTCTACTCTACACATTTTTGGAGATTATATTAGTTCTTTACATCTTTTTTGCTAACCCATTCATCATGTTAAAACCAAACACAAAGAAGTACATTATCATTATGTCAAGGAAAAGATCACAAGCAAGGAGATTCAACTTTCATATGTGTCAACACATCAACAATGTGTAGATATGATGACAAAGGCATTGGATGAAAGTAAATTAAAGAGACTCAAATCAATGATTGGATTATAGGAGATCTTGAAGGACTGAAAAGTCAAGCTTCTTAGGCTTGAGTGAGAGCTATTGCTGCAATTATCAAGCCTAAGATCTTTGCTAAGATTCAAGGACTAGTCTGATAAATTACTCTACTCAAAAGAGCTCACATGAGAACACATGCTTGTTAGTGTTCATTATCTTTACCTTGGATAATTGTCAAAGATAAAATAAGAAGTGGAACCTCATGATATTAGGGAGCCTATTCCATGACTTCAGTTGACGAGAATAAAATTCAAACCATCCCCAAACATAGGATCACTTTTAGGTGAGCTATCTACCAAGTTCAAATTTTAAAATCATATATAAATACATAGCCCTCTAGTTGTAGGGTAATGACATCTATTTGAGTGAAAGTGAGCTGCATTCTTGAGCATACATTATGCTCACTTCATGAAGGAGTAGTCCTTTGTACTTCCCATGTATCATGTGTGTAATACAATACACAATTTGAATCATAATATTGAGTGAGTTCTTCTCTACATGTTGTTAGTAAAGTCATGTACATAGTGAATTTGTTTTTCCTATTTCTCTCTTTCTGATTACCCATTTTCTATAAATTTACTTGGATTAGTTATCTCAGAGTGTCCTTCATTTATATGTGAAGTTTCATCATCATTGATTTAGTAAATCTTGACATATGAAGCCCTAAAGCTAATTGTGTTTGCACATCTTCATGTTCCTAAAAGTCAAGGTGACCCCCAAGACTTGTTAAATTCATTTCATATTTTATGGTGCAAATAAATTCATCAGATAACTTACTTTAGTTTACTATACACTTTAATTAGATATGTGCAAAAGATAGTTGATTAATTCATACCAAGTCCTAATCTTTAAGCACAATAGTGAGATCTTCTCATCCCAAAATAGAAGGTTTTTCTCACTCTTTGCATAGTAGAAGCTATTTCTTTTTATGCAGACATTTGGAAATGATGTTCCAAAGGACTTGATGGTTTCTTATACATTTTTTTGGACTCTAAAGAATTCTAATAAGCCTTCCTAGAGTCACCTAGGTTAGCGTAGAGCAAGTTGGTTGCAGCACAAACTCATCTCTCAACTCATCCCATCATTGCTTCATATGTAGGACCTTACCAAAGCATCCTTTGCACACCACTTATTCCACGTTTCCTATTGCTCTTGAGTTGATTGGCCTTCATATTAGAGTACAGATATTCTCTCATCTCCTAAAATATATCCATATAGGTTCTACCTTGCAAGTAAGAATCCATCCTTAGAGATCATGTTGCATAGTTGCTTCAATCCAATTTTTCAATAGATGAGGGGAATCCATCACCCATAATGTCTAATCTTTCACTAAGCTCTAATACCACTATGAGGAGTGACGGATAGTGTATATAGATGAGAGGATCTTGGCCAAATCCTACTCTAGATTAGCCTAAATAACTCTAGAAAACCTTAATAGACTCCCTAAGCCTCCAATATATGCATGTAGACCACCATAGTAGTTTGCTGCATCATTGCTAAAACACTATTTCAAAACAAAGAACTTCTTGTACAAAGTTTTTTGAGAAAACCTGCTATTTATGGAAGCAGACACTCAATGTTTACTCAAATCGCATAGCCTAGTAACAATTGACACAAGATCTTTTGCACACTTTCACATGAAGTTTTTAGTGAGCTATACCAAGTTATTTAATGAATATATATTTAGAGAAATGTGCTAAGAAGTCAAGGAGGGGGGACTCTCGACTTTTTAGGAAGATGATGATACATAGGCACAATCACATTGAATTACTCATAAATCAAGATCCATAGATCCAATGACTATGAAACTTTTTAGGCATGCTCAGTAGGGGCATATCTTCATATTCAAATGAGTAGATTGCATGATGCATACATACCTAGAGAGAAATGACTCAGAGAACTTGATAGTCTTTACTCAATGTACTATGATAGTGAGCAAAGATACATGCAAAAATGAGAATGAAGTATAAAAGTATTTCTAATTGACATATGGTACAATAAGAGAGTAGAGGACTTCTCTAGATTCAAGGCACAACATAAATCACTCAAAATGAGTGTGATGATCAGCATAAACTTTTGCTTGATGATTGTTAAGATTCTTATGCTTATAAGTGATCCACACTTACAGGGAGTGATTTGAAATTTGAACTCAAATGGATTCATGACATTTGACTCCCAATAATTCGAAAATCCATTTATCGTGTTTACCCTCTATCTAGATAAAATTAGATGTTTAATCTTTGAAACTCGGTAAGCATATGACGTAATGAGTGTACATTTATGCCTCATATATCAAGACAAATCCTAAGTGCGTTAGTAAAGCAATTAGGCTTGCTTCTTGCACCAACAAGCACACTTAGGGCAAGGAGGGCATTTTTTCCCCTTTAGGAGGTTTTTTTTCTTTTTAGCTTGTATATATGACTACAACCCTAACAAGTGGTTGATCTTTTGTACATTCACTTAGTAATAAATTCTATATTGTGTTGTGCTCCAAGCTTCTTCATCTTCCTTGTGTTGTTCGTGTGCTTTTGTAGACCTTGAACTCCAACATCCACAACCTCTAGACCTTCACATCTCATCCAATCTTTGATCAACTCCTACTTCATTTCCTTTGCATGAATGTCCACCTCCTTATTGACCCAACTCATTTTCAAGAGGGATTCGCTCCTCTCGAAAAAAAACCTTAGGATGAATGTCATTTTTGTATCTCATTCATATAGGATTTTATTTCCACAAGTAGAGTTATGGTTCCCAAGGAGGATAAATCTCCATATTTCGATCTAGGATGAAACCTTCCAAAAAAATCCATATATTCATTGCATGATACTAGAGGTCCAATGCATTTTAGATTTTTAGCTTTCTAGCTATCTCCGACCTAAGTCAAACCTATGCTAGTTCTTTGAACCCATCTATAGTCTAAAATGATTCTGATATGGTCTTTCATATTTTTCAATGTCTAACAAAGGCCTCTGGAAACATCATACCCCTCCAGATTGATCTTAAATGAAGAAAAGAAGACACTACTTTTTTCATGATCTCTTCGACATGCTAATTTTAGGTGCACCCATGAGTCTTGTTCATTTATCCAAGCTTTTATAAACTCTTTGCTAACCATGTTTATTTAGAATCCCGTCATGTTAAGAATTCAAATGCAACCCCTATATGTATGGAGTTATTGAATATTCAATTTTATACATGAGATCTATTTCATAAAGAATTTTAACGCTCAAAGTAACTTTTCATGCTATTTGTGTGGACATCTTTAGCATTCATGGAAAACAGGGTGGAAGGAATTATAAAGTCCTAATGAATATAATTATTTTAACCTTTTTATATTGGAAACCCCTCCATCAGTTCAGCCTCGTTTTGAGTTTGTTGAAAAATACATAGGTAATTCTAGAAACTTCAAAATATACCTCAATTTAATAACTTGAAATTCATGATCAAAGATATCTTTAAGTTCACAAATTACTGTACATCAGTACCATTGTATTTTTATGCTTGATTGTAGAGTTTGATAAATCTATAAGGTTTCAACAAAATCCAAAATTTTTTACCATATAAATCCTTTTTGTGTCTGAATTTGTTTGTATAATCTAGAAGTAATAGAAGGATTATTTTTTTGACTAGCATTATGAAGTTTAAGGCACCTAGCGTCCCCTTGAAAAGCCGTCCTATCTACAATGAAACATAATCAATAAATGACATGAGATAGCTATTTCTCATGAAGCTTTTTGTTTCTTTCCAAATGAGGAAGTTTGATCGAGGCCCAGTTTTCCTATCGAACCCTGAACTTCACCACTATTGCATCTTTGGGCAATCTTACCACTACTTTGTGGGATATGCGGGATCCCAAGGGCAATATGCCCCTTCACTGTACTACTGTTTTTCTAATTGATTCAAGTGATCGAACATTTATCTCAAAGGGGTTTCAGAACATTTATAATTGATTGTACTTGTAGCATTCTTAGTCAATACAAACATTTGTGCATATCTATCTAAGCCTGATTCTTTAAGGTATTGAATAATGAAGTCCCACTATAGCCTATCATAAGCCTTATTTAGATCACTCTTGATGAAGATCAGATCTTCATTGAACTATCTAGCATATTATTTACCTTCCCCCACACCCGAAATTGCTTCAGGAATAGATCTATTCTTAGTTTCTTTCTTAATCCACTTATGCATTCAATTTCACAATTCTATTGGATCACCTTTTTGGCAGTATTATGTAGCTTCTTTGAAGCATAATGAGAATGAAATCTTTAATATTTTGAAACTTCATTAGATTTCATACTTCTTTGCAGGGTCTATTAGTTTTATTGCCCATCATTCTATAAAAAGGATCTTCTTTTGTTGGAATAATAGTTCTACTTCAATCTCAAGCCTTGCTCTCAAAACGAGACTTGATTTTGAAGGCATTTCCACCTTGCTATTCACTTTCTCTTTCTTCTCTCTATGCAAGGTTAGTGAAAGCTCTCTTCTCTTCTCTCTCTTCAACCTTTGACCACAATCTCCAACAGTGGACAAGGGAAGCACTCAACTTAGTACTATCTAACCACACAACCTCGTTTCAAATGGAATTCAAAACAATTGGGATATTAATATGAAATAATAGCACCTCATACATATTGAAATTGTTGCTTCTAAATACTCATCCATAGAATATAAACAAGTGCAATATTCAGAAAGCTTTCATTGAGAAATTCAGACCCTTTTAGTAATTTTGGAGAGGAGAAATAGAAGAGTTTGGTCTACCATGGATCTCACAATAGAATGTTAATATATCCTAAATTTACTTCTCTACACCTTAAATGTATTTTCCTTTCCTTTTAAATTATTATTTTAAGCTCTCAACCATATTGAAGTCACCCACATAAGCATGCAATTAGTGTAGGAAAAGCTTTGAGAGAATTCCAACAATCGTTCCTCATAAAGTGATAGTTGGGCATGTGAGATGATAAGATTGCAAAAGGAAATGGGCCATCAAAAGAATCCATATATTATTTACTAAAACATTCCTTAATGACAGTCCATATGAGTTTTTCACAATTTGGTTTACACAATGGTCCAACCCAACCACTCTTCCTTGGTGAGTATTGAATATACAATTGTGTTGGTTGGATATCTTGTTGAATGGAGTCAATAGAGTGACGCTTGAGGCATTCACTTCTTGTAGGAAATTAAACCCTAAGACTTCAGCACTCAACTTGCACCATTGGTTGATGATAAGTTCCTTGTTCAAGTTTCCAAGGCCCCTAACATTATAGAGATGATATTTATCAACTCTTTGGGATGATGCCGTTTCTATTCTTCTTGTATTTTTATGTTTTTTTCTTCTTCTGTTATCCTCATGATTGTTTTGGACCAATTTCCTTTGGTGATTGCTGTCTCCCATAGGTCTTTCTTATCGTCTATGGGAGAAGAAGGGTTCCCTCATAACTTTATCTCCCTTCTTTCCTCATTGATAGAAAAACTTTACAATAACAATGCACACGATCTACCATCCAATAAAAATTCTGACTTGTTATTGTTGACATTGATAGCTTTGTTAGAGACCATTCGGTGGCTAAAAAGAGTTCTTATTTCTACACTTTTTTCCTAATTTTATTAGAACATTGCCTTCTTTAGTTTCTTCTTCTAGTGTGTTTCCTACATTAACAACTGCTCTATCAAATGATAATTAGAAAAAAATTGATTTTTTAACTACTATATCATTTCATATGGTGCAAGCCTTCATGTAATTGGTACATGTCAAGGAAAAACTAAACTTCGGACTTTTGGTTTGTATCATGGAAAGTTACTTATAAACAAAGTGGTAAGGAATTTATATCATCAATACATTTGAAGTTGAAGTTCAAGTAGCACCTTTTTGGTGTGTGCCATGTCCATCTAATTGTAGTTAACCTTTTTGGTGTAACTTTGTTGCATAATTGTAGATATATTTAATTAGTGATGTGTTTGAACACACTAGGACCGTCGGGGCACTTTTTTCCCTCTTTAGGAGGTTTTTCCCCCCGGCTTGTATATATGCCTATTGCCCATTACGGCTACTTATCTTCGTACATTTTAGTGGTACTACATTCAATATTGTGTGTTGTGCTCCAAGCTTCTTCTTCTTTGGTGTGTTGTTCACGTGCTTGTGTAGACCTTAAACTCCAACACTTGGTATCAGAGCAAGTCACCCCTTCATCTAGGGAGTCCTCAACACCTCTTTAATCATAGTCTCAAAATCACATGAAATTTGGTGACCATACTCAAGGTGATTAGGAGATCAAAACAACTTCCATTTCTGGTGTCAAAATCACGATCTAGGCTCATTTTGACCTCCAAACGCACTATCATAGTGCTTGTGGAGGTTATTTCATCTTTTTGTGCCAAAGATATATACAAGTTTTGGCTCGCCAGTATAAGCATATCAAAGACCACTATAGGTTTAGCAGAACCTATCATGGTAGTTTTGTTCAACTTTTTCAGATACAGTCATTTTTCTCCATCACGGTATTTTAGTCAATGGTGTTCGAACATCAAGCTTACACTATGCTTGAGGTGGATTTGATCTACATCAAAGGCTATCGCATCCAAAGAATATCCATTGGAGACTTCTTTTTCTTATGCTCACTTATTGTATTTTAAAAAAAAAAGATTTTTCATGTATCTTTTACCATTGTAAAAGCTTTGAGCTTTAAACTTGTACAAGTAGAAAGATAGAGCCCAGATCCTACTAATTTGTGGTGGTTGAGTTGCAATCAATCAAGCAATCAATCATTTAAAAGTAGATCAAACTAGATCTTCACTTTTCCTAGATTGTAGGAAAGTGAATTTATTCCCTCCAACAACCATTCCCACCTTCATTTGAATTCAAAATCCACTTTTACAATACATGGAAGCACTATACATACACTTGTGACCATCGTTGTCTAGCTCCTTCAATTTTCTGCATCATCTTCCTTGCCAATAGTAATCTTGCAGAGGTTGTTGTTGTGTCTCTTTAGAGCTTCACATTTGATGAGAGATGACTCATTTGAAAGTTATAGTTTCTAGTTTATGTCTAATTGTTATCACCATGGTTGCTATGAGCATTTGAAGTTCATTGTCTCTTCCATAATAGAAAGTTTTTTGAGCTAGTCGACATGCGAACCTATCTGTTTTGCATCGACTCCTCCTTGATGCTCAAGTACATAGTGCATTTATTTGCACTTATCACATGCCTATAAGGTCTATTTGAGTCTCCATAAGCTCAAGGGTTGTTCTTGCATAGGTTAGCTGGACCGAACTTTGTCGCTTTGAAACACACTTTTCTACCTCCTACAAGCTTCTCCAAGTTCTTTCACTGGTATTAGAGCTAGATCAAGATGGGTGATAGCTTTCCCTCACTGATTGAAAATCTTGATCGACACAACTATGCACCTTGGCAAATCAGAATGGAGGCCTATTTGCAAGGTAGAAATCTTTATGGAATTGTAGCAGGTGATGAATCTATGCCCATTCCAAGATCCAAAGGAGGACCTACACAAGAGGAGATAGATAACCCCACATTTTGGTGCGCAAGGGATGCTCAAGCAAGGTCGTACATATTAAACTCTATCTCTGACTTTCTATGAACACATATTAGAGGATGGAAGACATCTCAAGAGACTTGGGATGCCCTTGAGACTTTCTTTTCTACTAGTACCAAAGCAAGAAAGAATCATCTTAGGAATGAGTTCAACCAAATGAAGAAGACATTTAAACAAACCATCACGGAGTTTGTTACCAAGGTCAAGGAGGTTGCGGATCAGTTGGCATCCATTGGAGAGCTGATTGAAGAAGAGGCTATAATGAGGCAAATTCTCAATGGGATTTGAAGTGATAAGCAATGACAATCCTTCACGACAGCTTACGATCTCATCATGGATGTGCAAATTCTAGACTTCAACCTCTTTCTTGGACAAGTCTTCAATCAAGAGGCCGACAATAGCATAAAGGAAGGTAACTCCTATCATGGTAATTCAACTAGTGCTTTATATGTAAATATGAAGGATAAAAAGCGGAAAGGCAAGAAGAAGGAAGAAGATGAAGAGGAGACTTCCCAAGCCAAGTTCGCAAGCAAGAGCAAGTGGAAAGGGAAGAAGAATAGACCAAAGCAAGACAAAGCCAAAGGTCAGAATGTTCAACCTTGTGCCATTTGCGATAAGACCAATCACACCACTCAGAATTGCTAGTTGAATGGGAAGACCCAAAAAGGAAGTGGAAGAGGTGGATATGGCAGCAATAGAGGCAGAGGTGGACACAACTTCAACAATAACAATCGAGGCTATAATAGAAGGGACTTCAGCAATTATTCAGAACATCAACCACATGAAGACTCATTGCTTCTCATGAATCTAAGCCGCAAAGAAGGTAAAGAAGATGATCATTTGTTCTACATAGATTTAGGATGTTTGAGTCATGTTGCAGGCAACATTTCTCTTCTATCTGGTTTGGAAAGTCCAAAGCATAGACATGAAGTACAAACAAGGGATGATACAAGGCACAATGTGGAGAAGATTGGTAATGTCAAAGCTTCCAATGGTAGGACAAAGATTCTAAGTATGGTTCTCTATGTACCCACTATCACTAAAAACCTAATAAGTCTAGGCCAAATAGTTGAAAAAGGCTTGCAAGTTAGGTTCACCCAACATGGAGCTTTTGTGGAAGATCCATGTCAAGGCTTCAAGAACATAGCCAGAAGTGAGAAGCATGGTAGTCTCTTTACTTTTCAAGTAGGAGAAACCAGGAACATAGCTCTATTCACTTTTTGGTCTCAAACCCTAAGTGAGCTTGAAGTGTGGCATAAGAGACTTGCTCATGTGAATGAAAGAACCTTGAAGGATATATGCAGGGATCAAAGTGTTCAAGGACTGCCAAACATATCAAAGCAACACATGATCAACAAGTGTGATGCATGTCAGATTGGGAAGGCACAAGGACAACCATTCAACCACGAAGCCTACATCCACAACAACTTATTAGTCTTAGTAAATATAGATGTATGGGGACCAAGTCAAGAACCTTCATTGGAAGGATCAAGATATTACATCTCATTTATTGATGACCATAGTAGATGGACTATTCTTTACTTTATTAACAGTAAAAATGAAGTATTTGATTGCTTCGAGAAGTATCTAGCACATGTGGAGAATCATACAAGTAGATCACTCAAGAAGCTTAGATATGATGGAGGGGGAGAATACTTCTCCAAAGAATTTGATGAGTTCTTGCAAGAAAAAGGTATCAAAAGGGAAGTGACTACCAGGTATCTCCTCAACTGAATGGAATCGTTGAGAGGAGAAACAAGACATTGGTTGGATCAGCCAAAACAATGCTTGAAGAGAAGAAGTGCCACATTATCTATGGGTAGAGGCTATTTCAACTGCTATGTACCTTGTCAATAGACTACCATCCAAATCACTTCAAGGTATGACTCCTTATGAAGCATGGCATGGAAGAAAACCTAGTCTTGGACACTGCAAGATGTTTGGTTGTTTAGGTTATGTCCATGTACCATCACAAATAAGAGGTAAGCTAGATGTAAGGGCAATAAAGGTAGTGTTTATTGGATATGATTCAACTCATATGGGTTACAGGTTCTATAATCCTTCAACCAAGCAATTCACTACAAGTAGAGATATTGTGTTTGAAGAACACAGGTCTTGGTATGATGAAGACAAACAAAAGGTAACTCTACCATATGATCTTGATTCTAATCCTCATCAATTAGGAAGCAAGCATGATATATAGGTCCAAGATCCAAGAAGTGATACAGACGATGACCAAGATGAAAGAGAAAGTTATGGATATGATTCCATGCTTCTTATGAAGCATTCAACCTACTTGGCAAAAGATTTGATTTCAGAGGAAGCCTCAACCTATTAAGAGGCAAATGGAAACCCTAATTGGGAAAAGGCCATGAAAGAAGAAATAGATGCATTGAAGGACATGGGCACTTGAGATTTGGTTCCAATGTCACCAAATCAAAAGGTAATTTATTGCAGATAGGTGTATAAAGTTCAAAGAAATTCAGATGGATCAGTTTGCAGGTACAAGGCAAGATTACTTGCCAAAGGATGCTCACAAAATCATGGTATAGACTATGAGGAGACATTCTCACCAGTTGCAAAGATGACTACAATCAAAACATTGATAAGTGTAGCTGCAGCAAGGAATTGGAGACTCCTCCAACTTGATGTGAAAAATGCATTCTTAAATGGTTGGATAAGTGAAGAGGTATACATGTCACAACCACCAAGTTTTGAAAACCATAATCATGCATCTTATGTTTGCAGACTTAAGAAAGCATTGTATGGATTGAAACAAGCTCCTAGAGCTTACAAGTTGGTTACATATCTTCAAGATCAAGGGTTCAAACCTAGCTTCTCAGATCCTTCTCTACTCATCAAACACGATCAAGATGAGGTTATCTATCTATGTGTATATGTAGATGATATTATTGTGATAGGTGATGATGTGAATGGCATTCAAAGGATCAAGAGATACATGCAAGAGGAGTTTAAAATCGGTGACTTAGGTGAGCTCACATATTTCCTAGGTATGCAAGTGATATACATAGATAAAGGAATGTATTTGACTCAGAGAAGATACATTCAGGATCTACTTCTCAAGTTCAAAATAGAGAACACAAAACCTGTAGGTACACCTTTGGAGATGAATCTTAAACTTAGTGTTTATGAAGGTGAGAAAATTGAAAACATTAAAGAGTATCAAAACTTGGTAGGTAACTTGATATATGCTACTCATACAAGGGCAGACATCCAATATAGTGTGGGAGTGCTTAGTCAATTCATGCACTCACCAAGAAGACCATAGGTGGATGCGGCTAAGAGAGTACTTAAGTATCTCAAAGGTACAATAAAAAAAGGTATATTCTATCCTTACTCTTCAGATTTGGATATCAAAATCTATTCAGATGCAGATTGGGCAGGAGCTAAGGATGATAGAAGAAGTACTTCTGGTTACTTAGCATTTGCAGGTTCAAAGCTAGTGTCATGGAGCTCCAAGAAGCAGCCAACAATTGCTTTATCCTCGACTGAAGCAGAGTACAGAGGTTTGACCATAGCAACTCATGAGGCAATATGGTTAAAGGCATTGTATACAGATTTGGGACTTGTGAGTTCCAAACCTCACATATTTGGAGATAGTGTAAGTTCCATGCATCTAGTGGCAAACCCTATTTTCCATGCGAGAACCAAACACATAGAGGTTCATTACCACTTCATTAGGGAGAACCTCATGGCAAAGGAGATTGACATTTCATTTGTTCCTACTAAAAAGCAAGTAGCAGATATGTTGACAAAGGCACTTGATGGAATAAAGTTTTGTAGATTCAAACCTATGGTAGGTATTCAACCTATCAGAGAATGAAGACTCAAGCATACTTTAGCTTGAGGGGGAGTTGTTGGAACATCAAGATTACAATATGCTTGAGGTGGATTTGATCTACATCAAAGGCTATCGCATCGAAAGAATATTCGTTGGAGAGTTCTTTTTCTTATGCTCACTTATTGTTTTTTTTTTTAATTCATGTATCTTTTACCATTGTAAGAGCTTTGAGCTTAACACATGTAAAAGTAGAAAGATAGAGTTCAAATCCCACAAATTTGTGGTGGTTGAGTTGCATTCAAACAAGCAATTAATCATCTAAAGTAAATCAAATTGGATCTTCACTTTTCCTAGATTATAGGAAAGTGAATTGATTCCCTTCAACAACCATTGCCACCTTCATTTGAATTAAAATCCACGTTTAGGAGTCATGGAACACTCCTAGAGTCTATATAAAGACTTAAAATCACTTTTACAATACATAAAAGCAATATACATACACTTGTGACCATCGTTGTCTTGCTCCTTCAATTTTCTGCATCATCTTCTTTGCCAACAGTAACCTTGCGGAGGCTGCTTCTCTCTCTCTCTCTAGAGCTCCAAATTTGATGAGAGATGACTAATTTGAAAGGCATTAGTGTCTAGTTTAAGTCTCTAAGTTTTCATAGCATTTAGTTCAGTAGATCAGAAGAAACTGCAGTTTGGCTGTTTCAGGCTCAATCTCTGCGTATTCTTGAAAAATAGGAGGTACCACCATTGAGTGTCTGATTCATTCCTATAGCATATTTTGCTTATTCCTTATAATTTTGTGCATTATATACACTCAACCCTATATGTATCACTCCCATAAAAGGAGTTTTTCTAATTGTAATCACTCTAGTTGCTATGGGCATTTGAAGTTCATTGTCTCTTCCATAGATAGTAAGTTTTTGGAGTTGGTCGACGCGCCAACCTATCTGTTTTGCATCGACTCCTTCTCCTTGATGCTCCAAAGTACATTGTGCATTTCTTTGCACTTATCCCATGCCTATAAGGTCTATGTGAGTCTCCATAAGCTCAAGGACTAGTCTTGTGCTAGTTGGCTGGACCAAACTTTGTCACTTCGAAACGCACTTTTCTACCTCCTACAAGCTTCTCCAAGTTCTTTCAAATGGCCATGGTTGAAAGCAATGATGTATTTTCTATGTTGGATGTTGAGGATAAGTTGGATGGTACGAATTACCCATTGGAGGATTATATAATGCATCATGTATTGGTTGCTAAATGACTCTGGAACATTGTGCAAGGTGTTGAAAAATCTCCTATTACACATGTAAATATAGGTACGAAAGCTGATGCAAATGGTGTCAAAGATGATGATATTCTATAAATTCTTGTTCGTGCTATAGTTCCTGTTGCACCTACTATAGAGAAAATTTGTTGGGATGGCAGAGATGCATAGGCACATGCATTGATAGCCTTGTCTGTCAAACATGCCATTATTCCTCACATTTGCTCTTGCAGAATAGCTAAGGATGCTTGGGATACACTTAGCACATTGTACCAGGCTAGGAATGAGGCTCCTGTCTCTTACCTCTGAAAACAATTGGAGAGTGAACACATGAACTGAAAGAACTTGGAGAAGCTTGTAGAAGGTAGAAAAGTGCATTTCGAAGTGACGAAGTTTGGTCAAGCCAATCTGCACAAGACCAGCCCTTGAGCTTATGGAGACTCAAATAGACCTTATAAGCATGAGATAAGTGCAAAGAAACACACTATGTACTTTAGAGCATGAAAGAGAATGAGTCAATACAAAATAGATAGGTTCGCGGGTCAAGTAGCTCAAAAAACTTACTATCTATGGAAGAGACAATGAACTTCAAATGCCCATAGCGACCAGCGTGATTACAATTAGAAAAAATCCTTTTATGGGAGTTACACACATAGGGTTGAGTGTATGGAATGCACAAAAGTGTAAGGAATAAGCAAAATATGCTATAGGAATGAATGCGACATTCACCAGTGGTACTTCTTATTTTTTAGGAATACGCAGAGATTGACCCCGAGACACAACAAACTCAGATTTCTCCCAATCTACAGATTCAAATGCTATGAAAATTTATAGCCTAATACCTTTCCAATGAGCCATCTTGCACTCAATTTGCAGAGAATTGAAGGAGCAAGACAATGATGGTCACAAGTGTATGTATATTGCTTCGATGTATTGTACAAGTAATTCCAAGTCTTTTTATAGAATCTAGGAGTGTTCGAAGACTTCTACAAGTGAAATTTGAATTCAAATGAAGGTGGGAATGGTTGTTGGAGGGAATCAATTCACTTTCCTACAATCTAAGAAAAGTGAAGATCTACTTTGATCTACTTTTAGGTGATTGATTGCTTGATTGAATGCAACTTCAACCACCACAAATTCGTGGGATTTGGGCTCTATCTTTCTACCTTTACATGTGTAAAGCTCAAGGCTTTTACAACGGTAAATGAACCATCAAAAATCTCTCAAAAAATACCATAAATGAGCATAAGAAAAAGAACTCTCCAACGAATATTCTTTCGACACGATAGCCTTTGATGTAGATCAAATCCACCTCAAGCATAGTGTAAGCTTGATGTTCCAACAGCTCCCCCTCAAGCTAAAGTATGCTTGAGTCTTCATTCTCTGATAGGTTGAATACATGCCATAGCTTTGAATCTACAAAGCTTTACTCCATCAAGTGCCTTCATCATCATATCTGCTACTTGCTTTTCAGTTGGAACAAAAGAAATGTCGATCTTCTTTGCCATGAGCTTCTCCCTGATGAAGTGGTAATGGACTTCTATGTGCTTGTTTCTCGCATGGAAAATAGGATTTCCCATTAGATGCATGGAACCTACATTATCTCCAAATATGTAAGGTTTGGAACTCACAAGCCCTAAATCTGTATGCAATGCTTTTAACCATATTGCCTCTTGAGTTGCTATGGTCAAGCCTCTGTACTCTACTTCAGTTGAGGATAAAGCAACTGTTGGTTGCTTCTTGGAACTCCATGACACTAGCTTCGAACCTGAAAATGTTAAGTAACCAGATGTACTTTTTCTATCATCCTTAGCTCCTACCCAATCTACATCTGAGTAGATTTTGATATCCAAATCTGAAGAGTAAGGATAGAATATACCTTCGATGATTGTACCTTTGAGATACTTAAGTACTCTCTTAGCCGCATCCATGTGTGGTCTTCTCGGTGAGTGCATGAACTGACTAAGCACTCCCAAACTATATGAGATGTCAGCCCTTGTATGAGTAGCATATATCAAGCTACCTACCAAGCTTTGATACTCTTTAATGTCTTCAATTTTCTCACCTTCATAAACACTTAGTTTATGATTCATCTCCAAAGGTGTACCTGTAGGTTTAGTGTTCTCCATTTTGAACTTGAGAAGAAGATCCTGAATGTATCTTCTCTGAGTCAAATACATTCCTTCATCTGTGTATATCACCTGCATACCTAGGAAATATGTGAGCTCACCTAGGTCACTGATTTTGAACTCCTCTTGCATGTGTCTCTTGATCCTTTGAATGCCATTTAGATCATCACTTGTCACAATAATATCATCCACATATACACATATATAGATAACCTCATTGTGATCCCTTTTGATGAATAGAGAAGGATCTGAGCTGCTAGCTTTGAACCCTTGATCCTAAAGATATGTAACCAACCTGTAATTCCAAGCTCTAGGAGCTTGTTTTAATCCATATAATGCTTTCTTAACTCTACAAACATAAGATGGATGATTAGGGTTTTCAAAACCTCGTGGTTGTCACATGTATACCTCTTCACTTATCCAACCATTTAAGAATGCATTTTTCACATCAAGTTGGAGGAGTCTCCAATTCCTTGGAGCAGCTACACTTATCAATGTCCTGCTTGTAGTCATCTTTGCAACTGGTGAGAATGTTTCCTCATAGTCTATACCATGAGTTTGTGAGTATCCTTTGGCAACTAATCTTGCCTTGTACCTGCAAACTGATCCATCTGAATTTCTTTTAACTTTATATACCCATTTGCAACCAATTAGCTTTTGATTCGGTGACATTG
Source organism: Ceratopteris richardii (assembly GCA_020310875.1). Lineage (NCBI taxonomy): Eukaryota > Viridiplantae > Streptophyta > Polypodiopsida > Polypodiales > Pteridaceae > Ceratopteris > Ceratopteris richardii. The sequence goes on from CM035443.1 coordinate 63,270,263, forward strand.
GAACCAAATCCCAAGTGTCCATCTCCTTCAATGCATCTATCTCTTCTTTCATGGCTTTTTCCCAATTAGGGTTTCCCTTTGCCTCTTCATAGGTTGAGGGTTCCTCTAAAATAGAGTCTTTTGCCAAGTATATTGAATGCTTCGTAACAAATGTGGAATCATATCCATACCTTTCTGGTTGTTTCTTCTCTCTTGATGATCTTCTAGGTGTTTGTTTGGAGCATTCTCCAACCTCTTGCATCTTTGCTTTGCCTCTTGACTCCATATCTTGTAATCATTTTCCCTTTCATCTTGGTCATCATCTGTATCACTTCTTGGATTATGGACCTGTGTTTTGCTTCCTAATTGATGAGAGTCAGAATCAAGATCATATGGTAGTGTTACCTTTTGTTTGTCTTCATCATTCCAAGACCTATGTTCTTCAAACACAACATCTCTACTTGTAGTGAATTGCTTGGTTGAAGGATTGAAGAACCTGTACCCCATCTGAGTTGAATCATATCCAATAAACACTGCCTTTGTTGCCCTTTCATCTAGCTTACCTCTTATTTGTGATGGTACATGAATATAAGCTAAACAACCAAAAACCTTGCAATGTCCAAGACTAGGTTTTCGTCCATGCCATGCTTCATAAGGAGTCATAACTTGAAGTGATTTGGATGGTAGTCTATTGACAAGGTACACAGCAGTTGAAATAGCTTTTGCCCATAGATAATGTGGCAACTTCTTCTCTTCAAGCATTGTTCGGGTTGATCCAACCAGTGTCTTGTTTCTCCTCTCTGCAATTCCATTTAGTTGAGGAGAGTACCTAGTAGTCACTTCCCTTTTGATACCTTTGTCCTGCAAGAACTCATCAAACTCTTTAGAGAAGTATTCTCCCCCTCGATCAGATCTGAGCTTCTTTAGTGATCTACCTGTATGATTCTCCACATGTGCAAGATACTTCTTGAGGCAATCAAACACTTCATTCTTACTCTTGATAAAGTATAGAACAGTCCATCTACTATGGTCGTCCATAAATGAGACATAATACCTTGATCCTACCAATGAAGGTTCTTGACTCGGTCCCCATACATCTATATGTACTAAGTCCAATAAGTTGTTGTGGATGTAGCCTTTGTGGTTGAATGGTTGTCTTTGTGCCTTCCCAATCTAACATGCATCACACCTGTTGATCATGTGTTTCTTTGATATGTTCGGCCATCCTAGAACACTTTGATCCTTGCATATATCCTTCAAGGTTCTTTCATTCACATGAGCAAGTCTCTTATGCCACACTTCAAGCTCACTTAGGGTTTGAGACCCAAAGTTGAATAGAGCTATGTTCCTGGTTTCTCCTACTTCAAAAGTAAAGAGCCTACCATGCTTCTCACCTCGAGCTATCTTCTTGAAGCCTTGACATGGATCTTCCACAAAAGCTCCATGTTGGGTGAACCTAACTTGCAAGCCTTTTTCAACTATTTAGCCTACACTTATTAGGTTTTTAGTGATAGTGGGTACATAGAGAACCTTACTCAGAATGTTTGTCCTACCATTGGAAGCTTTGACATTACCAATCTTCTCCACATTGTGCTTTGTGTCATCCCCTGTTTGCACTTCGTGTCTATGCTTTGGACTTTCCAAGTCAGATAGAAGAGTAATGTTGCCTGCAACATGATTCGAACATCCTGAATCTATGTAGAACAAATGATCATCTTCGTTACCTTCTTTGTGGCTTAGATTCATAAGAAGCAATTAGTCTTCATGTGGTTCATCTTCTGAATAATTGTTGTAGTCCCTTCTATTATAGCTTCTATTGTTATTGTTGAAGTTGTGTCCACCTCTACCTCTATTGCTGCCATATCCACCTCTTCCACTTCCTTTCTGGGTCTTCCCATTGAAGCAACAATTCTGAGTGGTGTGGTTGGTCTTATCGCATATGGCACAAGGTTGAACATTCTGACCTTTGGCTTTGTCTTACTTTGGTCCTTTCTTCTTCCCTTTCCACTTGTTCTTGCTTGCGAAGTTGGCTTGGGAGGTCTCTTCTTCATCTTCTTCCTTCTTCTTGCCTTTCTGCTTCTTATCCTTCTTATCTGCATATAGAGCACTAGTTGAATTACCATGATAAGAGCTACCTTCCTTTATGCTATTGTTGGCTTCTTGATTGAAGAGTTGTCCAAGAAAGATGTTGAAGTCTGGAGTTTGCACATCCATGATGAGATCATAAGCCATCGTGAAGGATTGCCATTGCTTATCACTTCAAATGCCGTTGAGAATTTGCCTCATGATGACCTCTTCTTCAATCAGCTCTCCAATGGATGCTAACTGATCCGCAACCTCCTTGACCTTGGTAACAAACTCTGTGATGGTAGGTGACTTCTTCATTTGGTTGAACTCATTCCAAAGATGATTCTTTCTTGCTTTGGTACTAGCAGAAAAGAAAGTCTCGAGGGCATCCCAAGTCTCTTGAGATGTCTTGCATCCTCTAATATGTGGTAATAGAAAGTCAGAGATAGATTTTAGTATGTACAACCTTGCTTGAGCATCCCTTGCACAGCAAAGTGTGAGCTTATCTGTCTCCTCTTGTGTAGGTCCTCCTTTGGATCTTGGAATAGGCAAAGCTTCATCACCTGCTACAATTCCATAAAGATTTCTACCTTGCAAGTAGGCCTCCATTCTGATTTTCCAAGCCGCATAGTTGTGTCGATCAAGCTTCTCGATCATTGGGGGAAAGCCGACACGCATCTTGATCTAGCTCTGATACCACTGAAAGAAATTGGAGAAGCTTGTAGAAGGTAGAAAAGTGCATTTCAAAGCGACAAAGTTTGGTCAAGCCAACCGACACAAGACCAGCCCTTGAGCTTATGGAGACTCAAATAGACCTTATAGGCATGAGATAAGTGCAAAGAAACACACTATGTACTTTGGAGCATCAAAGAGAATGAGTCGATACAAAACAGTTAGGTTCGCAGGTCGACTAGCTCAAAAAACTTACTATCTATGGAAGAGACAATGAACTTCAAATGCCCATAGCGACCAGCATGATTACAATTAGAAAAAATCCTTTTATCGAAGTGATACACATAGGGTTGAGTGCATGGAATGCACAAAATTATAAGGAATAAGCAAAATATGCTATAAGAATGAATGCAACATTCACCGGTGGCACTTCCTATTTTTCAGGAATACGTAGAGATTGATCCTGAGACAAAAAAACTCCGATTTCTCCCAATATACTAAAGCACATGCTATGAAAATGTATAGGCATAAATAGACACTAATACCTTTCGAAAGAGCCATCTTGCACTCAATTTGGAGCTCTGGATAGAGAGCCGCAGCCTCTGCAAGATTACTATTGGTGAAGAAGATGATGCAGAGAATTGAAGGAGCAAGACAATGATGGTCACAAGTGTATGTATATTGCTTCCATGTATTGTACAAGTAATTCCAAGTCTTTTTATAGACTCTAGGAGTGTTCCACGACTTCTACAAGTGAAATTTGAATTCAAATGAAGGTGGGAATGGTTGTTGGATGGAATCAATCCACTTTCCTACAATCTAGGAAAAGTGAAGATCTACTTTGATCTACTTTTAGGTGATTGATTGCTTGATTGAATGTAACTTCAACCACCACAAATTCATGGGATTTGGGCTCTATCTTTCTACCTTTACATGTGTAAACCTCAAGGCTTTTACAACGGTAAATGAACCATCAAAAATCTCTCAAAAAATACAATAAATGAGCATAAGAAAAAGAACTCTCCAACGAATATTCTTTCGACGCGATAGCCTTTGATGTAGATCAAATCCACCTCAAGCATAGTCTATGCTTGATGTTCCAACATGAACATAGGTGATTCTATGGACAATTTTCTAACAAAGATCAAAGATTTGAAGGAATAGTTTATTTCCACTAATGAAGTCTTGCTTGATAGTTCACTTGTGCATAGTGTTCTGAATGGTCTTCTGGATTCATATCAGATTCTTGCTTCTACTCTTGGTTTGATGATGAAAGGGAATCCAAATGCCTTAACATTTGAGGAGTTAGTCTTTGTTCTATTGCAAGAAGATCAATCTAGGCAGAACAGGTCCATTATGCATGTTGTAGATCAAGCTTTTCTGGCTAGACAGAAGGGCAAAGGTAAATGGAGCTCTTCTACTAGTAAGCAGAAATATGCTAATTATGCACAATCAAAGAATGATGACAAAGACGACAACAAAATAGAAAAGTAGAAATTGTTTTGCAAGTACTATAAAGCAAACAATCATATCATAAAAAATTATCCAAAATTGGCTGCAAAAGAGGCAAAGAAAAAAGAGACTAGAATGGTTCTTCCAAAGGCCTCTACACCAAAAATAGAGTCTGCTAATCTAGTACAGAATGAAGACGGGGCATTTATTACTTTTTGCAATTTTGACCCACCTTCTCATGAGCAGTGTATGTCTAGAGTAGACTTAGATGTTTGGTACTTTGATAGTGGGTCAACCAAACATATTACCTCGTAGCTGAGTTTCTTCACTTCAGTTGAGTCTACCCCTATAGGGAATACTATCACATGCACGAAAAAATCCTCTTTTCCTATCATGGGAGTTGGTAAGATCATTTTGACTAGTGCTGATGGTAGTTCTTTTACATTGTCAGATGCTTTATTTGTGTCAAGGATCAAGAAAAAATTGTTACCAGTTTCTACATTAGCCAAGATTGGCTTGGTTGTGAAATTTATTGATGACAGATGTACAAATCATGATCTCTCAAATGGCGATGTGATTATTGTTTTAGACATCTTATGTCATGGGTTGTATAAGTTCATAGACTATGAAAAATGTGTGAATGATTTGGCATGTGCAATACATGATTCTCACGCTATGTTAGATGCAAAGATTTGGCATGATTTCTTTGGTCATATAAATTTTGGTAGTTTGCTATGCCTGTAGAAATCTGAAATCGTGTCCTCTATGCCCAAACTTGAGGCACCTAGTAAACATGTATGTGAAGGTTGTATTTTGGGCAAATTGTAGCATTCTTCCTTCTCAAAAGATTGTTCAGTTTGAGCTACTAAAAAATTGTAGGTTGTTCATAGTGATGTTTGTGGTCCTATGCAGACACCATCTTTTGGGAACTATCTTTACTTCATGACTTTCATCGATGATTTTTCTAGTCATGCATGGGTTTATCCATTGAAAGAAAAGTCCAAAATTTTTATGTGCTTCAAAGAGCTTTTGGTTTTGGTTGAAAATCTGTCAGCATGTAAAATGGGCACCCTTTGTTCTGATCGAGAGGGGGGAATATATGTCTTCTGATTTAAATGCATTTCTAGCTAAACATGGGATAAAACATTAGTGTATAGTGTCGTAGACACCTCAACGGAATGGAGTTGCTGAACAGAAGAATAGGTCACTCATGGAGATAGCGAGATGTATGGTCAAGAGTTAGGCTTTACCACATAGTTTCTGGCTTGAGGCTGTTATGTATGCATCATATGTACTTAACAGGCGTCCCACTAAAGCACTATAGTCTATCACTCCATATGATGCTTGGCATGGTTGCAAGCCATCTGTTGCTCACCTACTATTTTTGGTTGTTTGGCATATGCATTAGTGCCTAAACAACATCACAAAAAATTGGATGATAACCTAATGAAATGTATTTTTGTTGGGTATAGTTCTAAAAGCAAAGGTTATCATCTGTATCATCCACAAACTAAACACATTTTGGTTAGTTATGATGTCATTTTTGTGAAAGATGCTATTCATCCATTACTCTCATGTACTAAGGAGACATTTGTTAGCTTCAAAGACATGTATGATACTTTGTTGCCTCTTTTTACAGATGGAGAGTCTAGCACTGGTCCTAATGAGGAAACTTCTTAGCCTTTATAGGTTTCATGTGATGATGAAGACCATTCCATTTTATATGCAGATTTACATGATGCACTTATTGATGAGAGAGTTGATATTGAGGAGGCAAAAAATATGCCAAAATGGCTTGTGCAGGCTTTATGTGACAACAAATTAGATGCACCTCTGTCATATTTTACTCGTTCAGGCTCTCATAGTGCCTCTTTTGCATCAGATTGCTATGCTATGGGTGCCTCTAGTCTTTGTGATGAGAATGAGCCTATTTGATGGAGAGTGTTAATCTCCAAAAGAAAAAGCTATACTTGATGTTAGAGCACCTCTATATCAAGAACAACTCAAAACCTTTACCAATTTGGAGGATCAATACTCAATTATCAAAATCTTGAACAAACTATGAAGAGAGTTAATACTTAGAAAGTCTGCTGCACATAACTCAGATTGACTGATCAATTGTGTAATTTTTTTTATAAAACTTTGCATAAGGTGTTGTCTATAGATTGCGCACCTTCTCCAATTTAAATCATCTCAAAATATTAAGTATATCTTGAGAAATGAATCAAATAGTTCACATATGTCTAAAACTGTTCTCCTATATAATCGATTCAGACACCTGCAACACATTGTTCTCCCAAATTAGAACCCATTCAAGCAAATGCTTTTAGTCATAGATGTCTTATCTTCCAACTTAGATTTTGACTCCTCATTTGTGCAAAACTTTACGCTGTGCACTGAGAACTGATCAATTCTTTGACGATCAAGATTGTGCCTATTTCAGAAGACACTCAACACTTCTTCACATACAAATGTTCCTACACATAATTCTCTCAGCTTGTTTATAACTAGGCTCTCAAAATTTAACCATAGACTCAGTAACTATGGAATTAGACATGTACAAAAGGATTCTTGAAATGATCAATCACAGAAGAAGAACACTGAAAAATATCCATTGCAACTTTTTCTTCTATTCAGAAAACTTTACATCTGAATGATGAGAGATTTCTTCTTCACTTCTCATATGTCTAATGACTATTCTAACTTCTAATTCTTCTCATCTCATACTCTCTCATATTTGCCCCGACTTTTTACTTGTATATATGGGCATAGATGTACAATCTCATAATCATTACAAAGGTATAAGTGAGCTAACTATAGGTTTAATGTAAATATGTATACAAGTCCTCATTTCCTGAATGTGTACTATCTCCAAGCTTCATAAGCTACTCTTTTCTTCATTCTTTGACTTCAATCCTTCATTCAAAACATCAATTGGTGTTTGAATTGCACCAACATCTCCCCCTCAATCATCAATTGAGGTTTTCTCTATCTTTTTTATACCTGCCATGTCTTTGAATCTTTGTAGCTTTGGTCCATCCAAGCTTTTGGTTAACATATCTACAATCTGATCTTTTGTTGGAAGTATGTATGACTTCAATCTCCTTGTTAATTACTTTCTCTCTTAAGAAATGATACTAAATCTCAATATGTTTGGTCTTGGCATGAAAAATAGGGTTAGCAGCTAGATACAATGAACTCATGTTATCTCCATGAATAGTGGGTGTACTCTGAATGATATCAAAACTCCTCATGAGAGTTTTCAACCATATGAGCTCCTTTGCAGCTTCAACCATACCTTTATACTCTGCCTCTGTAGATGATAAAGCAATTGTATGTTGCTTCTTAGAGCACCAAGAGATTAGCTTATCTCTATCTCCCACATAACACAAGTATCCATATGTTGATCTCCTATCATCAGGATTACCTGCCCCATCTATATCACTATATATCTTAATATTTGTATCTGATGTAAAACCATAATACAAACCTTCCTTGAGTGTACCCTTAATGTACCTCAACACTCTTTGTCCTGCAATCCAATGTTCTTTCCTAGGACAATGCATGAATTGAGACAATATTCCAACTGCATATGACAAATCAGGCCTAGTTAGGGTTGCATAGATCAAACTACCGACCAAAGTTTGATATAACTTCATATCCTTAAATTCTTCTCCTCCATATCTGATCAATTTATGATTCACTTCCATTGGAGTAGGTGCTACCCTGCAATCTTCCATTTAAAAATTGATCAACAAGTTCTTCAAAGACCTTTCTTGAGTCTCATACACTCCATGTTGAGTGTATGAGATCTAAATGCCCAAGAAATATGACAAGTCTCCCAAGTCACTAATCTTGAACTCTTTCTCCATTTGCTTCTTGAGGCTTTGTATGCCCTTCTCATTTGTACCTGTAAGAATTATGTCATCAACATATATGCACATGTAAATGAACCCATCATCACTTGCTTTGACAAGCAAGCTACTATCTGCTTTAGATACAAGTTCCTTCAAGAACTTCACAAGTCTATAATTTGATGCCCTTGGGGTCTGCTTCAAACCATACAAAGCTCTCTTAAGCTTACATACATATTCTAGATACCTTTTATCTCTAAATCCTTCTGGTTGCTCCATGAAAACATCGTCTAAAATATAACAATTAAGAAAAGCATTCTTCACATCTAATTTACATAGTCTCCAACCTTTACATGCAGCAATGGCTATGAGTGTCCTGATAGTTGTCATCTTTGCCACAGGACCATTAGGAAAAAGAGTGAACCCTGCATGGGCCTTGTAAGGATCCCTAATTTTCAGGGATTAAGCCTCATTCTGCTGTTGTCTAAGGGGACAAAGTGCATTTAATAGGGCACTTTTTAGTAGGCTGGAGTAGGCTTTTTTTAAGGCTTACTAGGCTCCTCTCTCTCTTCTTTTAGAGAGAGAGAAAGGGAATCTACTTTCCACATCATCAAACTCGAGCATGTATGGGAATAAAAAAATGATTTTTTTTTTTAAAGTCTCAATTTCAGTGTTTATTTACTTGAAAGGGCTCATTTTTTAATATATATGTCAGAAGTGACCTTTTTTGAGTTTAGTTTTTAATTTTCCTTTTGAAAAAGCAATATTTTTAAAATCCCTCCAAAAGTAGAGTGCCACATCATCAAATCCGTAACTACTCTTCACCCAAAAAATGACTTTTTCAAAATTTCAACATTTTTGGCTATTCTCAGTGGAAAAACACACTGTGACCCATCCTCATCCAAGAAAACAAACTTTTCTTGAGAAAATCATGCTCTACCATCTCTTCCAAACAAATTTCTGGTCTCTTTCTCAGTATTGTTTAATTGTTGGAAAAGATGGTGTTGACACCTATTACAAACCTCACATTAGGACGTCCTCATGCCCGAGCATCAACAAGTATCCATGTTCGTGTGCCCAGAGAGTTTGCTCCAAATACACAATGCAACAATGATGTGAACTCTCAAAATGAGCGTCGTGAAGCTGGAGAAAAGAATATTGATCTTTGGACTCATGGTTCATTATACCCTCCTGATCCAATGTCTTCTTACCATCCAACATTCCATAACCTCTCAACTTTACTTCAGTTCATCGGTGCCGGTAAAGCTGGGCTCTTAGGTTATTGTCAACGATTATCTACACATTCAACTGCCATTACTAAGTATTGGATTCAACAATATCAACTAAATCATACAAGGTTGGTCACTTTTGAAAGCAAAATCATATCTTTACAAGAAAAGCTTGCAGAGCTTGAAAAGCATATGGAAGAAAAGGAGATAACAATTGAGAAATTAAAAAACACTGTCCAACACTTGAGAGAGACTCCACTTGGGATGCGACGTAGGAGACGATCATTAACATCCTTTGACTCTCTTTCAATTGGTGGTGGAGCACGCAAACGACGAGTTTTTGCAATAAGGTTTGGCTTGTATTTGTTTCTCTTTTTGGAAGACTTTTATATGTATATATATATATATATATATATATATATATATATATATATATTCTTGTTATGTAGGTCATTCGTTGAAGATGTTAATGCATCATCAACAACAGAGGATCAATTCAAGTTATTAAATTCTTGTTTGACCAACAAGCAGGTGGTTAGTATTTTGGAGTCACGGATAGGAAACCTTATCAAGAAGAAAGTGATTAAAGATTTCACAAAAAAGTTACAAGATATTATCACTCCTAGAGACATGCAGATGGTATGTGATGAAGCAGGAATTAGTACTAAAGGATACAGTGCATTGTACAACCTTTTGAAGCATTCATTAGAAAGAGAAGGTATTTTACAGAATATGTTTCCATCTCCTTACAAGGTATCGCTAAAGAAGTCAATGTCCACTGAAGATATAACTAGTATTCTTGGAAACTACTTATATATAGAGGATATTATGCCTATGTCTATTTATCATTTATCTACATCCAAAAAAGAGTTGAAAAGCGCAGTTGGAAATGGATTTCCTTACACAAAGTACAACAACATATTCGTGGATTTGGAGAGGCTTCAACAGGCAATGGTTCAATTTTACAAATCTACTATACCAGGTATGTGCACTATTGTTACCTTGATATACATTGTATTTTGATGTTATAAAGATTTTGCTAATTTATGCAGATTGTAATACCAAATTACAGTTTATATTGAAGTTAGATGAATGCCAGATTATAAAGGGATGACGAATGGAGAGATTGAGTTTGACACTCATGAATGAAGCTATGAGAAATGCCATATCTGATGAAAGTTGTAACTCTAGCTCTAAGTCTACATATAGTGTTCAATCCGAGAAAGAAATATGGTGGTTAGGTGCTATTGAAGTACCTAAAGAATCCAATGATGTTCTTTCATGGATTTTTAGTAGGACCCCATGGATCACTAAAGTAATACTTTCTCAAGTTCATGGTGCAAAGCTCCACATAGAAAACTTTGGTGATTTTGAGATAGATTGGCACTTGGGTGGGGATTTAAAAACTATCAAATGCATGTTAGGTTGCAAGCAAGGTGCATCTGCTCGTTATCCATGTCCATTTTGTACTCGAGGCTACAAAGTAACAAAGGGACAACAAAAAGTAATATCTAGCTTAGATGAATACATAGATGCACCTACTTCCACGAAATGGGATAGACCTTTGTTAAGGTGTCCAATGTTAGAAATACCTAACCGTGACACATTAGATAAAGATTGGAATCCCATTATTCCATTTCCATTAGTTAATGTTCACTTTTGCACATTGCATGCTTTCATGAGAATATTTGATAGATTATTGAAGCTCCACATAGAATATGCATTTTCCATGAAGCCAATTGATAAATCTGTAGAAGCAATCAAAAAATTGGAAGAGTTGCTTAATTCGATTGGTTGTCATGGTGGTAATGTAACTCTAGTTGTCAAAAAACCTGGTGAATCGCAAAATAGTTTGCAACAAGTGTCAATGACAGGGAAGAAGGCAAGAAAATTTTTCAGAACAGGTGTAAGCCCTAAGAAAAATGAATGCAGGGAGCTATGGAAAGACTTGTGCATGATCACCACTGATAATGATTCTCAAATTGACCTTAGTAATAGGTGAAAGAAGGTTTGGTCATGCTTAGATAAGTTGGTAGGTTTAATGAGTCTTAATAGCTCCAACAAAAATGACTGTCAATTGTTTCAAGATACATTAATGGAGTTTGCAAAGTGTTTCATCCTATCTTGGGGAGAGAGCAATATTACACATTACATTGTAAGTTTTCTTATTTTTTCAATTTTCTTGTTGATAAGATTGTGTTATATGTACTTATATCATTTCAGCATATTTTATTTGCACATGGAGCATTTTTTATGCATCGATATGGTTCATTGGAGATTTTTAGTACACAAGGAATGGAGAAGTCACATTACAAGGCTAGAGGTATTTACTCCAAGAACACACGACATGGTGGTGGTGCAATGCAATCAAACTATATGGAAGAGATGTTTAATTGGTTTTATCGTACTGCATTTTCAAGGACATATGCAATGGAACGAGCCAAGGAGTCGAAAGTTGCAAAACTTGCAAGATTTAATCAACACAACTTAGCTAGTGAAAAATGGAAGTCATCATTGGGACCTTTACGTCATGCTCAATGGCGGGCTACAAGAACACGACAGGGTTCATCATGGAAGTGAAGTCATTTAATACATTCATGGCATTTTCTGAATAATTCATAAGGTTTGCTACACACTAATCTCTTGTTTGCAATTTTTTCAGGTAATTTTTAATTTTTAAACTATTTTTTGTCCATTCAGATGTGAACAGAACCTTTTTAAGTGAAACATTATAAAAGGAGACTCATTGTCTCATTTCAACATTCTAGCACTATAGAGGATGGCACGAACAAAGCAAACTGCAAGGAAGGATCCCATTAACTTTCCTACCTATGTGCAAGGCACTCAGAAGCCACCATGGATGAATCACCACAGAAGGCGACGTAGTGTCTCGCGCTCTGCATCCCATCGCGAAACAGGTGGTGGCCATACCTCTGGGAGTGAACAATTGCATGAACAAGTGGAACATGGGCAATCCAGGGAAAAGGCCGCAAATCAACCCCAATCACCACCATCATCATATGATGAGCCTCCATCACCAAAGAGACCAACAAAGACAAGGGTGAAGGAGCGTGCTCATAGACAGGTAGTTTCTGATGATGATTTTGATGAATCGCATGAGGATGTGTCTCAACAACGTTCACAATCAAGTGATGAGAGTCAAACATTGCCACCATGGGGTAACGAAGAAATACCTACAAATCATAGGGTTACTGTAGCGGGAAAGATACTACCATCAAATCAGGGGGCCATACCCAATGATCAAGAGAGAGAGCAAAGCCAGCAACAACATCCTGAACAAGGAGAAAGCTCAAGACGCGTGCAACGGAAGAAGAAATTCTTTCAACCTCGTCGTAGACCACCCCAACCAAGACCACAAGAAAATGTCCAACGAAGACCACCACCACCACAAGCTAGAGCACCACAACGAAGAAGAAGATATACGAAGGCATTTGCAGAGATAAGGCACTATCAAAAGACAGCTGAGCTTCTCATACCCAGAAGACCCTTTGCAAGGGTGGTCAAAGAAGAGTTACAAAGGTATTGTGCAGGGTTAAGGATCCAAGCTCTAGCTTTAGAAGCTTTACAAGAGGCAGCTGAAGCATTTTTGATATCAATGCTAGAGGATTCCAACCTGTGCGCCATCCATGCTAAGCGAGTCACTATACAACCGAAGGACATACAGTTAGCTAGGAGAATTAGGGGTGATCGTAGCTAAGTTTTGTAACTGATCTCTATGGACAAGAGATTTTTTGTAAATATTGCCATTTTCAATGAAACATTAGCACTTTTCCTCTATTCCATTTATAATCTCATTATTTAGAATGAAACATGAGCAGTCATTTTACATTTCCATGTGTTTTCTTGTGATAATCTCTCATATATGAATGATTGTTTTCTTATCTTGTCATTTTGATCTAGTGATAATATCCCTGTACTGAAATTTCTTTTTTATTTAAGGTCATGTAGGTCTTGTAGGGCATTGGGAGGCCAAATAAGGCCCTGCCACAGAAACGCGGGAGAAGGCCCTGCAAAACGTTTGCAGGGCCTTCTCCCGCGTTTCTGTGGCAGGGCCTTATTTGGCCTCCTAATGCCCTACAAAACCTTTGAAATATGAAAGAGGGATCATGACTAGTAAAGCTAGTTCAGGGGTAGTTAATATGAACAAATTTTGACCTCCCTATACGTTTGAAACATATGAGCAGAGCATTTTGAAACTTAGAACATTTGCATTCTTGAAAATATCCATCTAGTGAAGGTTCAGTCTCATCTAAGGTAACCTTGGGCATGTCAGGATCTTGAGTTTCATTCTTTTGGACCTTCTTTATTCCATTTAAGGTCTTCTAGGGCATTGGCAAGCCAAATAAGGTTCTGCCACAGAAACGCGGGAGAAGGCCCTGCAAACGTTTTGCAGGGCCTTCTCCCGCGTTTCTGTGGCAGGGCCTTATTTGGCCTTCCAATGCCCTAGAAGACCTTAATGGGGGCCATACCCAATGATCAAGAGTCCAAAAGAATGAAACTAAAGGTCCTCCCAATGCCCTACATGACATCAATACATCACATGCAGGTCCAAAAGAATTTTAGATAATATACTCAAAAAGAAATACTTGAGACAATTGTAAATAAAGCAAAGTGAAAATTTGATATTAATTCAATTGTTTACATCAATTGGCTTTGAGTTTCTCAATGACTCTCTTTCGACGCTCCAAAGCCATGGGTAGGGTGTAAGTCAAAATTGAGTTTGCTATTTGATCAACATTTCTAACACCTAGACCTAGAGATATACCTATTTGGCCTAAGACCTTTCCACGGAAGTTGGAACCTAAGGTTGTAGTTACAAGGGATTTCTTAACTAAAAAGATACAATTACTCCCCTGTGTAATGGTTGATAAACAAAGCAATTTACTTAAGGCCTTTAGACACCATGTCATGAAGTGGCCCTGAGGACTGAACTCTTTATGGATAATTACAAAATGGTCTTTGGGAAGTTTCCCAATGTAGTTTGCAAGGGATGAGCCACCTCCACGAGCCACTCGATCACCTCCGCTCCTTGCTGCAAACTTGTCGACTTCAATCACCTCCTGCACAAAGTTTTATGATTAGTAGCAGCATGTGTTTGTAAGAATGAATGACATGAATTGAAGATACTTACATCCTGAACTCTATCTTCTTCTTCTCCTCTCTCTTGAAGTTGTAAATTAATGCTGGAGTGGGACATCCCACTCTCCTCGATTACTGGTGAGGTGGGAATTTTTGATTCCAATATCCTTTCTTGTGCATTATTAAATTGTTCTTCTGTGATATGTTCATGTTCACTTGTGAGTATGTCATTGCAAACCAATTTTATTGTGTCGGCCACTGAGTCACCAAATGGCAAACACTTTTTCTCCAACAACTCAGAGGTACTATCCAAAGGACACTCTGACAAAGTACAAAACAAACTTAGGCATTCATCAAGCCGTAGCCCAAATGCCTTCTCTACATCATGTAAAAACAAATATTCTTGTCCCTCGACAAGAACCACTGAAAAAGTTTCAATCTCCACCTCTGGAATAATTGCTTCTGGCTCCGAAGAGGTGGATGGCTTAGGCACTTCTTTCAACTTATCATCCACACCATGAGGATAAGTTTTCTCAATAGCTTCTCACTCTAATAGGAGATTCAAGGGTTCTTGAGGTGGTTCCTTTTTATCCTCGACAAAACCACCTGTAAGAAGATGAGGGATCTCATGAGGAATTGGTTCTGGTTCCTCATTCACAAAGAAAATTGTGGAAGCAATGAATGAAAGATATTTTGCACCCATCTTGCGTTTCCTATTCAATTTCCTTATAAGTGGCACAGTTTCATCAAGAAGGTGCCCTGCTTCCTCTGCAATTGCCTGGAACCGTTTCAATCATTTTGCAAAAGCCTCATCACCTTTGTGAATGTAGGTGAGAAGGTCACATGGAACCCAAGTTCCATCATATGGTGGTATTTCAATGGAGAAACGCAATATATGAACTTGCATATATTGAAGTAGCTCCTCCAAAGCATCGGCATTCATTTGCACGGTTCCATGGAGGTCAGGAACCTTGGAGAGAAGATCATATAGGTCATGTTGACCTTTATAATCTGAATCCTCCGAAAATTCTAGAAACTTGTGGCGTGCACTCTTAGTAGGTACAGAGGTGGAAGCCATAGCTTGCAAATGCAGACTGTTCTAACACTCAATGTGGTTGCAAAAGTGAGAAATGAGGAGAGAGGACTCCTATTTATAACTTTTCTAGAATTTTTAACCGATGGGTCCCACTTTTTCATAGAAGTGACTTTTCCTTAAATTAAAACAGAAGATTCTTGAAAAGGAAAACTTTGACATTTGAGATCACATCAAAGGAAATAAACAATAAGAATGCTCTTTCAAGAAAAACCTTGAGAATGTACAGATACAAGTAGAATGTGGCCAAAATATCCTTGAAGCAAATGTGAAAAATTTTTCATTGCAAAAATAGGTTTGTTTACAGGTTTCACAGTATCTTTACAAAAAAGAGTTATGACAATGAAATGTCAGTTCCATCCATGCTCCAATCTGCAAGAACCTTGATTTTGTCTTCCAATCTCTTTCCAATCTGTGGACAATTCATAAAAGAGTAAAACATTTTCAAATCATGAACAATAGTGATAGAATAAGATATATATATATATATATATATATATATATATATATATATATATATATATATATATATATATATATATATATATATATATATATATATATATATATATATATATATATATATATATATGTATATATGGAATACAACTCTTACCTTGTTCCCTCGTATTCGAAATTTGAAATCATGAAGATCGTCATATCCCATGATAAGTAAGTGCTCTCTCAAGTTGGCCAAGTTCCAATGTTGATTAACTAAAACCACCTCCATATCATTGTTTGGTAACTTCACATTAATTTCAAATGAAGCTAAAGATCCCTCCGAGCTTTGCAAAGGTATCCACTCTCCTAGTTTACACATCCAACGATCATAATAAAATCTGATGTACAATGAGGTGCGATGTTTTAAATAGCGAAACCCTATACCTGTGTCACCAATTCTACAACGATATCTATCCCCTTTTGACAATCCTTCTACATAACCCCAGTTTTCCCCTAACAATCCTTCTACTGCTTCGTATGTAATATCTTTACATAGGAACATTGTAGGAGTTTCTACAAAAGGAATGCCTTGAAATATGAAAACAAAGCAATGGATTGGTAGAGTCCAATGAAGACCTATTGATCTAGATACTCGTGTGAATTTCAAAGAGTTATGTATGTCCATCACCATCTTACGCTTGAAAGATGATATGGACCAAAAATCAGGTTTTGGCCACTCTAAACTAAGAAGAGTGTCAACTTTGATAATCTCCAACCTTCCATATTCACCATCTGTGGAAGGAACAATGTACTTGTGAGTGTAAAAGAAGATCCTTTCACGAATAAGTTTAGCAGGAGGTACATCTGGAAACACTAATGCCCCAGTGTTTGCATGTAATGCTTTGAAAGTTCCTGTGAGACTATGAAGTGGTTGCTCTTCCACTAAACTAGAAGGAAATATGACTGTAGCAATGAAAAACATATGAGATGAGTAATTAAGACCTTTAACACCATGAAGCATTGAGAAAATAGAAATACTCACAATGGATTGGATATCTAATTCTATTGGAGTTTTCTAACTTCATGGTTGAAACTGTGAAGACATGTTGTACAATAGCAACCATCCCACCATGTGATTGCTGCTTGAAGCTTAAGAGCTTACCTTTCCAATGAAGATCCAAATTTCCACGATCTCGAACACAATGAGGACCAAGTCCAGATGGCTGCATGTACACCCATGCACCTTTGCAAAACACTTGTGGTAGCCAACTTCCTTCCATTGTTTTGATGTTGTGGCACGTCATTGTGTGAACTTCGTCCTTTGGTCTCCTACGAGCTCTAGAGCTTTCCATGGGAGTAAGAGTTGTTGTCATTGCTGCAGAAGTTGGGAGAATGGTAGGAGGAGAAACAATGCTTCTGTTGTATGGTATGGAGGGAATAGAGGTGAAAAATATGACTTTTTGGGTTTCGGGTATGAAAATGGGAGTTTGAAGAGGGAAAATAGAGTTTTTTGAGTCATTTTGAAAAAAGTCACTTTTTTAGTCCACAAACATGCACGGATTTTGAATTAGAAGTCAAAAATAGCACTTTTGACCCTGAAAAATGATATGGAGGTCATTTAATGGTATTATGATGAGTTTTACAACTTTTAAAAAATTTTGAATTTTTGGGCCCAGCCTGATTACGAGATTTCTTCTCTCTCTAGAAGACAACCCTGAACATAGAGGAATCTTGTCCCCTCTTCCCCCTCCAGCCTAGTATTTTATAGGGTATAGACTGTGGCCACCACCCTCTTCTGATTGGTCCATCACTAATCACTCCTTGAGCTAAAAGGCCCATCTAGGGTTCACCTTTTTTCCTAATGCTATAGGTCTCATCATAATCTATACCATATGTCTGAGCATACCCTTTCACAACAAGTCTAGCTTTATACCTAGACACACTTCCATGTGCATACCTCTTTGTCTTCATCTGCTTTCACCATGTAAGCATAGTCTTTAGTAATAAAAAAAGAAGTGTCATAGTTATACCTTGTAGGTTGCCATTTGTGTCTTGATGACCTTTTGAGTTCTCCACTTCTTGAGGTTTCTGGTTCATCACATTCTGGATCAAATCTTGGCACTTCTTGAACTTCAACTTGCACTTCATTGTTCTCTTCTTCATCAAATATTTGAACCTTTGATTTACCTTTCTTCTGATGCACAACTTCTTCATCACTTGCATGAATATTGATTGTACCTACATACCAAGTACCTTGCTCATCAAAAGTAACATCCTTTGATACAAGGAATTGCTTTGTGGGTGGACTCCACAACCTATATCCCATCTGCTTATCATCATATCCAATGAACACATACTTTTCAGCTTTAGGTTCCAATTTGTGCCTCAACTGAGATGGCACATATGCATAAGCCAAACATCCAAATACTTTGCAATGATCTAAGGTAGGCCTCTTACCCCACCATGCCTCATATGGTGTCATACCCTGAAAGGCTTTACATGGTAATCTATTGACCAAATATGTAGTTGTATTTAGAGCCTCAGCCCACAAATAATTTGGACAATTTTTTCCCTTCATCATGGATCTTGCAAACTCAACAAGAGTTCTATTCCTTCTTTCTGCTACACCATTTTGTTGAGGAGAGTACCTGCAAGTAACTTCCCTTTTTATACCTGCATTCCATAAGTAATCATTGAACTCATTAGAGGAATAATCTCCCCCTCCATCTGACCTTAGTCTCTTCAACTTTTGACCTGTGATTCTTTCTGCATACACATGATAATGTTTGTATGTATTAAGTATATCTGATTTATTTTTTATCACATAGATAGTGATCCACCTGGTAGCATCATCAACATAAATCACATAATATCTTTAACCATTCATACTGAAATCCTTTGATGGTCCCCACACATCTGTGTGTACCAATTCAAGCTTCTCTGAATACATGAAACCATGCTTAGAATAAGATTTCTTATGAGCCTTACCTAATTGACATGCCTCACATCTGTATGGCAT
This sequence comes from Ceratopteris richardii, assembly GCA_020310875.1. Taxonomy (NCBI): domain Eukaryota; kingdom Viridiplantae; phylum Streptophyta; class Polypodiopsida; order Polypodiales; family Pteridaceae; genus Ceratopteris; species Ceratopteris richardii. The sequence continues at coordinate 63,289,169 of CM035443.1, forward strand.
ATGTTGACCTGGAACATTAGGCAATCCAAGCACTAAACCATTGTTGACCATATCTTCAATACCTCTTTCATTGAAATGTCCAAGCCTCTTATGCCAAAGATCTAACTTAGAGATCTTATGTCCTCCATAAGTGAACAAGGCATGACCAACATTACCTTGAATCTTCAATGTGAAAAGTCTTCCTTCCTTCTTCCCTGAAATAATTTGTTTACACCCATTGCTAGGGTCTTCCACAAAATCTCCATCATTAGTGAACCTTACTTCATAACCTTTTTCAACAATTTGCCCTACACTTATTAGATTCTTTGAAATTGTAGGAACATACAAGACCTTACTCAAAAGAGTACTTCCATCCTTAGCTTTCACAGATCCAATTGACTTCACATTGTGCTTTGTATTATCACCTATTTGAACTACATGATTAGTTACCTTATTTTCCAAATCAGTCATTAAGGCTATATTACCACTCAGGTGATTGCTACACCCTGAGTCAATGTAGAAGACCCTTTAGTCTTCACTTTGCCTTTCACAAGTTGCATTCATAATTAAGGTTCAATCATCCTCTGAATCTGAAGTATAATTGTAGTAGGTATTTTTGTAAGATTGACTTTGGAAACCTCTCCCTGCATTTCTTCCAAAGTAACCTCTACTACCTCTACCTTTGAAATTACCTCTTTGGTTTCTACCACCTCTTCCTCTTGAATTGAAATTCTGATTATATCCTCCATTATTCTGATTATTATGCCAACAATCATGAGCTAAGTGATTTGTCTTACCACAAATCCAGCAAGCTTTGGCTCCATCTTTATTGCTTCTACCTCATCCTCTACCTTTGCCACCTCCTCTTCCTCTTAGGAAGTTGGCTTGGCTAGTTGTACCTTCTTCTTCATTTGCTTGTTGTTTGACTTTGCTATTCTTATTCTTATCCTTTGAATACATTGCTTGACTTGCACTCTTATCACCATCACCTTTGACATCTTGCTCAAAAGTTATCATGTGTCCTAGCAACTGATTTAAATCAGGAGTGAAATGCCATTTAGTGACAACTCAGTAGACAAAATGAATCGCTTCCATTTCTCATCCACTCTCAAAGCTGTGAGGATTTGCCTTACCAATTTATCCTCCTCAATATCTTCATCAACTACTCCTAATGCATCTGCAATGTCCTTCATCCTTGTAACATGATCAGAAATGGATTGAGAGGCCTTCTTCTTGAATGTGGTAAACTCTCCCCACAAAGATGCCTTCCTTGACTTTGTAGTGTTTTGGAAATGCTCCTCCAAAGCATTTCATATATCACTTGCACTTTCAAGACCTCTAATATGACGTAGCAAGTAGTCATTGATTCCCATGTAGATAATGCTCCTTGCTTGAGCATCTCCCTTCATCCAAGTCTTTAAATCTGAGACTTCATCCCTAGTTGGAACACTAGGATCTCTAAATTGTGGTTTTTCTTCTTCACCTGTAATGTAACCTATCAAATCTTTGCTCATGAGATGAGCTTCCATCCTCATTGACCATGCTGGATAGTTTTCTCTATCCAATTTCTCTATCTGAAGAGAATCTCCCATCCTTTCTTCACTTGTGTATTAAATTCTTCAAGCTTTATGAGGAATAAGTGTACCTTTACTTTGAATGAAGTTCCTTTTGATCTTCTTGATGGCTTCTGGCCTCCTTCTCAAGCTTTCTCTCCAAGCTTTCACCTTCTGAACCTTCAAGTGTTGATTTCTATATAACTGCAGCAGTCGAGGTCCTCCTTTCTTCAATTTTGATGACTCTTGCTCTGATACCACTGATGGAGAGTGTTAATCTCCAAAAGAACAAGCTATCCTTGATGTTAGAGCACCTCTATATCAAGAACAACTCAAAACCTTTACCAATTTGGAGGATCAATACTCAATTATCAAAATCATGAACAAACTATGAAGAGAGTTAATACTTAGAAAGTCTGTTGCACATAACTCACTCGTTGACTGATCAATTGTCTAACGTTTTTAAACTTTGCATAAGGTGTCGGCTGTAGATTTTGCACCTTCTCCAATTTAAATCATCTTAAAAAATTAAGTATATCTTGAGAAATGAATCAAATAGTTCACCTATGTCTGAAACTATTCTCCTCTATAATCGATTCAGACACCTACAACTTCTAACACATGGTTCTCCCAAACTAGAGCTGGTTTTGAGCAAATGCTTTTAGCCATAGATGGATTACCTTCCAAATTAGATTTTGACTCCTCATTTATGCAGAACTTTACACTATGCACTGAGAAGTGATCAATTCTTTGATCGTCAAGATTGCACCCGTTTCACAAGACACTCAACACTTCTTCACATACAAATGTTCCTACACATAATTCTCTCAGCCTGTTTACAACTAGGCTCTCAAACTTTAACCATAGACTCAGTAACTATGGAATTAGACATCTACAAAAGGATTCTGGAAATGATCAAGCACAAAAGGAGAACACTAAAAAATATCAGGCGCAACATTTTCTTCTATTCAGAAAACTTTACATCTAAATGATGAGAGAGTTCTTCTTCACTTCTCATATGTCTAATGACTATTCTAACTTCTAATTCTTCTCATCTCATACTCTCTCATATTTGCCCCGACTTTTTACTTGTATATATAGGCATATATGTACAAGCTCATAACCATTAAAAAGGTATAAGTTAGCTAATTATACGTCTAATGTACATATGTATACAAGTCCTCATTTCCTGATGTGTACTATCCCCAAGCTTCATAAGCTAATCTTTTCTTCATTCTTTGACTTCAATCCTTCATTCAAAACATCAATTGGTGGTTGACTTGCACCAACATTGTTTTATTTGATGAAGCACAAAATTCAAAAAATTGGATGGCTGCTATGCAATCTGAATGTGATGTTATAATGAAGAATGTTACCTAGTCTTTGTGTGACTTGCCTTGTGGCAAGAAGGCCATTTGCACTAAGTGGGTATACAAGTTGAAGCATAAGCCTAATGGAACAGTTGACACATATAAGGCTAGGCTTGTTGCAAAGGGTTATGCTCAGGAAAGAGGAATTGATTTTGATGAGACCTTTGCTTCTACTTGATGAATGACTACTCTTCATAGCATCTGTGCACTTGCAGCTAATCATGGTTGGAATGTACATCAATTGGACATTAAAACCACATTTTTGAATGGATATTTGCATAAAGAAGGGTATGTTTTTTAGCCCCATGGCTTTGTGAATAAATGGCATGAAAACTAGGTGTGCAAGTTAAAGAAGGCATTATATGGTTTAAAGCAAGTACCATGTGCTTGGTATGAAAAGATACATGCCTATCTGATTGCACATGGTTTTGAGAACATTCCAACTGAAAGCACCTTATATCTTAAGCATGCTAATAATGTGCTTCTGATCATTGTTGTGTGTGTTGATGACATGTTGCTCATTGGTCCTCATGAGAAGCATGTTGCTAATTTTAAGGCTGATCTACATGCCTCATTTGAGATGTCTGATTTGGGGCATTTGTATCATTATTTGGGCATTAGTTTATGCAATTTGATGGCGAAATAGCTTTGTGTCAAATGAAATATATTGACACATTATTGTAGTGTTTTGGCCTTGAAGACTGCAACCTATTGCCAATCCTATGGAGAGAGGTTTACAATTGAGTCTTCATGATGTTGGAGATGCATTTGATGTTGTTCTCTATTAGCAGCATGTTGGATGCTTGATTTACTTATGCATTACTTGGCCAGATATTCAGTTTGTGAGTAGGATTATGTATTTCCGAAGTGTCAAGCATTGGAAGGTGGTTAAGTGCATCTTCCACTACTTGAGTGGTACCTAGCTCCTTGGATTGTTTTATCCCAAGGGGGGATCACTACTGCCAGATTTGCATGCTTTTTCTAACTCTGACTAGGTTGGCTGCTGTGACACTTGTGTGTCCACTAGTGGCTTTTCCTTCATGCTTGGTAGCTCATTTATATCTTGGTTGAGCAAGAAGTAGACTACTATGGCCACTTCCAATTGTGAGGCTAATTATAGGGTAGCTTTCACAACAACTATTGAGTGTGTGTGGCTCAAATACCTTATGGCTGATTTGGGTGTTGGTCAATCTTCTGCCACCACCATCTTCACTAACAGTCAGAGTGCATTGGTAGTTGGGAGGAACCTTGTGTTCCATGCTCACACTAAGCACATTGAGGTGCATTATCATTATGTCAGGGAGAGGTTCTTTGCTGGAGAGATTAGCTTGGCATATGTGCCCATGCAGGAGAACATTGCATACCTTTTCATGAAGGCTCTACCTAGGGAGAAGTTTGAAGCTTTTTGCAAAGCTTTGGGTTTACTTCCTTTTGTGGATTGATTCCACATATATAGCTTGGCACTTCCTTATATATGAGTACTAGCTCTATGTTCACCGCATCACTCCCAGGGGCGATTTGTTGATATATTTAGCTAGTGATGTCTGTGAACACACTAGGACCACCGGGGCACTTTTTTCCCTCTTTATGAGGTCTTTTTCCCTCGACTTGCCCTAAGGAGTTACTGATCTTTGTAAATTCTAGTGGTACTACATTCAGTATTGTCTGTTGTGCTCCAAGCTTCTTCTTCTTCAGTGTGTTGTTTGCATGCTTTTGCAGACCTCAAACTCCAACAATAATCAATGAGGATTTTGTCTAAGATAGTGGGTGTGTTCTATTAAGATACCCTCTTTTTATGTCTTTGAGACATCTAAGCAATTATAATACTCTCTAGTTTTTTATTTGAGTTATCAAAACCTTGATCTATTCATTATTTAATGTCCTTCATTTAACCAATTATGGTCTAAACTTTTCTTTGGCAAGATTTCAAAATATGGTGTGCATTTGGATCTTTATTTGGTGAGTGCTTCATGAAAACCATAGTGGTATTTCTAATGAATATCATTTCCAACAAGTGTGCTCATGGACCATAGTGGGATATTTAATCGAAATTTTACCTAAGGTGGACCTTTAGGTTTTGTTCTATTTGAGAATGACACATTGGTCCATTGAATTGTTTGATCTTGAATATGTGTGAGTTTTTGGACCATATAAAACTTAACAAGATCATGATCAAATGGGCACTTAACCATACTTGAATCATTTCATGCTATAATAAAAATTTTGCAAGATTTGCATCAAAGTTGACACTTTGAACAAACATCTAGTATATCTAGTCATGAATCATGGTCAATTATTTAGTGTAATTCGTGTCCAAGGTGGAGCTTTAAGAATTCATTAGGTATGGTCATGAATAATAGTGAGACATTTAGTGTGGTTTGTGTGTAATCGAGTGGTTATGCCATACCATGTTATTCCATTTTTTTACTTCAGAGATATTGTTAGTATGATGTTTAGAGTTGTATCATATTCCTTTTAATACACAACCAAAAGGTCCAATGGGCCTTGCCTAGAATTCCTTCTCACTATAATAAAATCTCATTTCTTCAATTTGAATCAAATATGGATCTATAGACCCTACTCATACAAACTATAATTTAATATTTTTCTAGCGAATCATAGATTACTTGAAATATATTTTTTATCACCTTCAATGTAAGCACAAAAGGATATTCAATATTTTTTATGAAAATAAATAGGGTGACTCACACAATTAGAGAAAAGATTGTTTCTTTTAGCTCTTACATGGTTAGAATATCATACTTGAAAACGTAAACCACCAATGGAATTTTCTTGGCCCTTGGGTAGATTTCGCTCAATGGTTGTAAATGAAAGAAGAGGGAAGGAAATCCTTGGATTGACAAAAGGAAAAAGTCAAGAACACATGGAAATGCAAATATAGTACTCCACCATTGATTTCCCATGCATCCAATGGTGTGTATGGTATTTAGATGGTTTTCTTAGAAGTCATAAAGCATTTCAAGCTCGAAAGTGTGGCAGCATGCCCCAAGTTTCATCTTCCACATCATCCGCAACCAAAGGAGAAATATTTCCACGATTTGGAGGCATGAAAGCATGTTTAGAATGGAAAGAAATCAATTAGAGAAGAAATAGGTCACCTCTTGATGTGATTGAACCTCATTTTTTGACATGTATATGTTTTTGATTGGTTAAAGAGGTCAGCACATGACCTCCAAAGCCTCTAATGAGTTTTATTATGACTTGTAGTCATGGAAAAGTTTCTCCAAGCTTCCACCTTGCTTAATCACACCCACTACTAGTTGTTCTCTACATATTTGCAAAAATTTCATTTTATACACTATCTTTGTAGATGATGTTGGCAGACCCCTGTTATTGTAATTGTATTTTTGCATTCATTCAGAATCCAGTTCTAGTGAGTTTGGTCTTTTGGAAAGCTTATAAGTTTAACTTGGAGTGGTATAAGTTTTGGGATCATGGTGAGATAAATGTCTATAGCATTTTCTATATAGTTAGCCAATACTTTGTGAAGAGATAACATAGTCTCTTTTGATGTAGCTGGTTCAGGTAGCATACAATGTCCAACTGGAGTGATTTTACTCTCATATAAAAGATTATATATCTAATTTTAGTCTCAAATTTCTCATTGAAATTTTATTTATGTACTTAGAGAAATACAGAAGACAAAGAGCCTCTTTTTGAAAAAAAAAAGCAAGATCCTTGGAGGGTTAATTTTCTTTCGTTTTGCACATAGGAGTGTATATCCTCCAATAGTGGTATCAAATCTCTAAATGTAGTATTAGAGAGAGAAAGAGGAGCTTCTGAAGTGAATTAAAGACTCATCAAATTTTGAAGAAAAGAAGCAAAGAACATGCATGTTAACAACAAGGGGAAGCAAATAAATCATCTAATCAAAGACAAGACTTCATCAAGAGAAGTAGCTCTATTTTTCGAGGTAATATCCATCTTTTGAAGCTTCATTCCATCAAGGAAGAGGTTAAAAATAGCTATAAGACATCATGTAGAATCTCAATGCTCATGTTGAGAAGCTCAAAGAGGGAAACTATCAACCATGCCAATTTAGAATAAGCAATTTTTGATGGGGAAAGCTCTGTGGGGATTTGTGACTAATGAAGAGCCAAAACCCTATATAAATGAGTTGAATCCAACCAATGACTAGATAAGGGGAGTAAGACAGTGGGATGAAAGGGACAAAAGAGTCACTTTTAGTTTATCTCAGCATAAAAGCAACTCCATGATAGGACATATTTAGGATTTACATAACCAAAGAAGGTGTGGGAGTGTTTGGAGAGATTGTACTCCACATCCACAAAATCTAGTTTTCGCTCAAGAATGAGCTAATTAATCTCAACAAAGGTCCTTCTCAAGGTTTTGATGATTACATATAAAAGGTTAAAGAGCTTCTAGATGCACAAGGGTCAATCAATTATGTTATAGATGATGACGATCTTGTAGCCCACACCCTAAATGGTCTTAGGGATGATGAAAAATGGAAGGCCTTCACAAATTTAGTTTATATAAGGGAGCCTCTTCCTAATTTCGATTAACTATACTCTCATGGTGATAGAGGAGATGAATCTTGGTGGCAATCATGCCAAAGATAGCCAAGGAGATTTTTGTACGTACGTAGAGGAAGAAGAAGAAAATATCAAGGTGTTATAAGAGGATAAGAAAGATATTAGAGCAACCAAGAAGATCAAGCACAACAAGAAAATGTAGATCAAAGAGGTGGAAGAGAAAAAACTAGACAAATAGGTGGAAGATTTGGTGGAAGATGACAACACACTTCAAATGGATGCTTTGTATGTAGTAAGCTAGGTCATTTTGCAAATGAATGCTATCATAGAGCTCAAAGATGAGGGAATGAAAGAAAAAACAACAATTATAGAGGGCAAGGTAACTATTTTTACATCTATCCAAGGGAATCATTATTTAGTAGTCATGAGGTATGGTGAAGATAGAACTCAAGCTAGTGAAGATGTATGGTATGTAGACAGCATATGTAGCAATCATATGTCATGATGAAAGATTTTTTTTTGTGATTTGCAGGTTCCAAGGCATTAAGGACATGTAGAAATCGCTAAAAACTTAGAGCATACCATTCAACATGTGAGAGATAGGCAAAGTGCTTATGAGAGATATTACATGTCCCTACTATTACCAAAGACTTGATTTCAATAGGCCAAATAGTAGACAAAGACTACCAAGTTAGGTTCAATGAAAGATGATGGTCTTTTGAGGACCCAAAGGTAGATTTTAAGCTCATATAGAAAGGAAAGAAGCAAGGGAGAATGTTCATAATGGACATAAATCAACTACACCATTCAATGTGTCTCACATATGGAGACAAGATGATATCAAAGTTGGACATATGGCATAAACGAATAGGTCACCTCAGCCTACAAAAGCTAAAGGAAATTCAAAGAAGGATCTTGTAAAGAGGCCTACCAAATTTTACATCTGAAATGGGGCATGAAATTTGTGTATCTTGCCAACAAGGACAACAATCAAGTCTACCCTTCAAGAAGAGTACCGATGTGATTGTAAATGTTTTAGACCTCATTCATATGGATATTTGGGATCCAAAAAGAGAAGCATCCCTTGCTCAAAATAGGTATTGTGTAGCCTTCATTGATGAAGTTTCATGAAACGTGTGGTTGTATTGCATAAAGAAAAAAATAGATGTATTCCACTACTTCAAGCAATTCAAGGCATAGGTGGAGGAGTCTTGCAAGTTTATCAAAACTTTGAGATTGGATGGAGGGGAAGATTAATTCTCCCATGAATTCTACTCATTTTTGTAGTTCAATGATATGAAAAGACAATTTACATTTAGGTATATCACTAAAAAAGAAGGGGTAGCAAAGAGAAAGAATAGACACATAAAGGTAGCAAGATATATGCTCAATGAAATGAATATGATGCATTATTATTGTGGAGAGGTTAAATATATAGCCACATACGTCATGATTAGATATCCTACATAAGTTATACATCATTTAACCCCTAAGGAAGCATGGAGTCGAAGAAAACCTTGCATTTCACATCTTAGAATCTTTGCTTGTATATGCTATGTGCATGTACCTCAAGAAATGAGGTCAAAGATAGATGCCAAATATAAAAGGTGTATCACTTTTGGATATTATATGGAACAAACGAGATAAAAATACTATAACCCCATCCCCAAGCAGCTGAAGGTAAGTAGGGATCTTGTCTTTTGATGAGTTGAAGCATTGGGATGCATGCACATGTTCATTGCATGTTGGAGAAATAGGTGAGAGATATAAGAAGAATGATGTTAGAGATCAAGAAACCATGGATTTAAGTGGTCCAAGCAGCTCATCCAACACAAGGGCACCTTCACCATGGAGTGGAAGGCTTATGAAAAGAGAGACAAACTTCGAGAAAAGAAAAATCAAACGCAAAGAGAAGAGTGAAATTGAAGAAGCAAGCTAAGTGGATGAGAACATGTAGGAAGATGATAAGATAGAAGAAAATCAAATCCCATGAATGAACAAACAAAGAAAGCAGATAGAAATCACACCTGAAGGAAGTGAAGGAAGCTCCTCACGAGTAAGATATCTATCTCAAAGGTTAACATATGATAATTTCATCGCAAAGCATTATGCATACATGACTCAAGTAATCAAGGACAAGAACTGACTAGCTATGAAGAAGCTAAGGATTGCAAGGATGTGAAAGAAGCGATGAAGGAAAAGCTCAAGGAACTTGATGAAATCCCACCTTGGAGCTTGGTATCATCTTAACAAGGCATGAAAGTGATAGGTATTAAGTGGGTTTAAAAAATCAAAAGAAATTTAGATGGTTCCATTGCTAGATACAAAGCAAGGTTGGCTGCGAAAGGCCTCTCCCAAAGCCATGGGATTGATTATGATGAAACTTTCAGACTCATATCCAAGATTCCAACAATTATGACTTTAATTGTAGTGGCCACATCAAAGGGATGGAGCTTATTTCATTTGGATGTGAAGAATTCCTTCCTTGATGGAGAGCTTGAAGAAGTAGTCTACATGAGCCAACCTCAAGGATTTGCTAATACTAGGTACCCAAATCATGTTTACAAGCTAAAGAAAGAACTTTATGGACTAAAGCAAGCCCCAAGGCACAACAATGAGAGGTTACTAGATTATTTATCAAGTTGTTGATACAAAGAAAGTTTTGTTGATCCATCACTTTATAGGAAGAACAAAGGAGACAAGATGGCATACATATGCATTTATGTGGACAATTTGATCATCACAGGAAATTTCATTGCATGTATTAAAGATATTAAATCAAAGCTTAGAAAGGAGTTCAAGATATGTGACCTTGCAAAACTAAAGTAATTCTTGGAAATAGAGACAATCTGTGCACACAATGGCATCTTCTTCATTTAAAGAAAACACTTGTTAGATGTCTAATATAGGTTTGGTATAACTCGTTGTAAGCCACTTTCGCAACCCATGGATCCCAATACAAAGTTTGTTGTAGGTCAAGGAGAGGCAATAGAAGACATTACACGGTATACAAGCATAACTGGTTAATTAATTTATTTTACATACACTAGAACTTATCTTGCATATGTAGTAGGTGTACTCTCTGAATTTCTACATGCACCCACTTATGATCATCTTATGACATCAAGGAACATGCTTAGATACATCAAGCACACCATCAAAAAAGTTCGATTTTACTCTTATAATCATGATCTAAGTATCAAAGGATATAGTGATGTTGATTAGGCAGGTTGCAAGGATGATCAAAGGAGTACATCAAATTTTGTTTTCATGATAGGTAGAAAAATGATCTCATGGAGCTCTAAGAAGCAACCCACTATGTTTCTCTTTTATGCAGAATGACTGAGTAGAAAGCTACTTCAACACCTCCAAGTGGAAGTGGAGGAGTTTCCTCTTTATGGAGACAACATTTCAAGCATCTACCTAGCTAACAATCCAATGTTTCATGCAAGGAGCAAGCACATGAAGGTTCAGTATCACTTCATTAGAGAAAAGGTGATGACAAAAGAGCTAGATATAAGGTATGTGAACACTAAAGCAAAGGTTTTAGACATGATGAAAAATTTTCTTTTAGGTAACAGTTCAGAGGATTCAAGGAAACAATCAACCTAAGAGACATAGGATGAAGCAATGAAGGAAAAGGACTTGAGCTTGAGGGGGAATGTTGGAAGTTAGAAAGCATTTCAATCTCAAGAGTGTGGTAACATTTCCCGATTTTCACCTTCTACATCAGCCATGATCAAAAGAGAATGATTTCCATGATTTGGAGGCATCAACGCATGTTTACAATGGAAAGACATTTATTAGAGAATAGGTAACCTTCTACTTAGAATTATATAATTCTCAAGATCAATTCCTACACAAGTTGAGAAAAATGTTGAGAACATTGTGTGTGTAATTAGCTAATACTATGTGAAGAGATCAAGCAGTCTACTTGCACTTGTTGAGGCATCATCCATTGTCCAAATGGAGTGTTTTTACTATCATATAAAGAATTATTAGGTCTACTTTGATTGTGCAAAGTTTCATTTACATTGCCTTCGTGTACTAAGAGATAATGAGAAAACACAGAGCCTCTATGTGAAAAAGAATCAGGATCCTAGGAGGGTTTATTTGCTTTCATTGTGCGCTTAGGAGCATTTATCCTCCAACCAATTTTACCTCCATGAAAAGGCATGTTCCCAAGATTGAATCTCTAGTGGAGGGCTAAGATTGGCGTTCCTATTTAGTCCTTCCATGAAATGGCATAATCCATTGTATTGATATATTTTGGTAGTGATGTGTGTGAAAACACGTAGGATAGTCAAGGAACTTTTGTTCCTCTTTAGGAGGCTTTTTCCCTATGGCTTGTATATATGCCTATAGCCCTAATTGGGCACTTGTCTTTGTACATTCACTTGGTAATACATTTTGTATTGTATTGTGATCCGAGTTTCTTCCTCTTCCTTGTGATTTTTGTGTGCTTTCATACAACTTGAGGTCAAACAATTGGTATCATTGCTTCATCTAGAATGTTATTGACACCCCTTTAGATAGTTTCAAAGTTGCAAAAAAATTGGTAAGCATACTCAAGATGACTAGAAGCTCAAAAGAGCTTTGCTATATTGCATCAAGATTTTGATTTGAGCTCATTTTAGCCTTTGAATGCACTATGTTGATCATTATGCAAGAAATTTTATCCTTTTCTACCGAACATATATATAGGTTTTGATTTGCCAATACAAGCAGGTCAAATTCTACTATCGAATTAGCATAGTTTGATATGGTATTTCTATTCAACTTTTCGAAATAAACTCATTTTTTTCATTAGGGTATTTAGTCAATAGCCAAGGTTGACAACAATAATTTATTTTGTATGTTGGTTGTTGAGGATAAGTTGGATGATACTTATACCCACTGTGGGAATATATATGCATCATGTATTGGTAGCAAAAGGGCTATGGAATATTGCATAGGGTGTAGAAAATTGTCGTACTACATTTGAAAATATAATTATTTAAGGTCATGTAGATGGTGTCGAGGGTGATGACCTTCAATTTCATGGTTGTTCTCTAGTTCCTATTGCACCTATTGCAAAGCAACTTTTTTGGGATAGTAGAGATGCTCAAACACATGCATTGATAGCTAATTTATTTTTCAAACGTGCCATTGTCCCTCACATTTTCTCTTGCAAGAAAGCAAAGGATGCTTGATATACACTTACAACTTTAGACTATGAAAGAAATGAAGCTCATGTTGCTTACCTCTGAAAATAGTTGGAGAGTCATCATATGAACAAAAGAGATTCTATGGACAATGGGTTAAGAAATATCAAAGACTTAAAGGAGTAGTTGATTTTTGCTATTGAAATCTTTCTAGATAATTCTCTTGTGCAAACAATTCTTAACGCTCTTCCAAATTCATATCAAAGTCTTGTTTCTACTCTTTGATTGATGATGAAAGGCAATCCAAATGCCTTAACATATTAGAATTCAATCTCATTTTTGTTGCAAGAAGATCATTTCAAGAAAAACAGGTCAATTATGTGTGTTGTAGACCAAGCTTATTTAGCTAATCAAAAGGGCAAACATAAATGGAGCTCATCTACTAGTATGAAATAATTTGCTAACCTTGTACAATTAGAGAAGGAAGACAAAGATGAAAAGAAAATAGAAAAGTGGAAACAATGATTTGAATACTCTAAAGCAAATGATCATTTCATAAAGAGTTTTCCTATACTAGCTACAAAAGAGACAAAGAAGAAAGAGGCTAGAATGGTTGTTCTAGAGGGTTCTACACCTAAAACAGAGTCTCGTACATCACTTTATAGGAAGAACAAAGGAGACAAGATGGCATACATATGCATTTATGTGGACAATTTGATCATCACAGGAAATTTTATTGCATGTATTAAAGATATTAAATCAAAGCCTAGAAAGGAGTTCAAGATATGTGACCTTGCAAAACTAAAGTAATTCTTGGAAATAGAGACAATCTGTGCACACAATGGCATCTTCTTCATTTAAAGAAAACACTTTTTAGATGTCTGATATAGGTTTGGTATAACTCGTTGTAAGCCACTTTCGCAACCCATGGATCCCAATACAAAGTTTGTTGCAGGTCAAGGAGAGGCAATAGAAGATATTACACGGTATACAAGCATAACTGGTTAATTAATTTATTCTACATACACTAGAACTTATCTTGCATATGTAGTAGGTGTACTCTCTAAATTTCTACATGCACCCACTTATGATCATCTTATGACATCAAGGAACATGCTTAGATACATCAAGCACACCATAAAAAAAGGTCGATTTTACTCTTATAATCATGATCTAAGTATCAAAGGATATAGTGATGATCAAAGGAGTACATCAAATTTTGTTTTCATGATAGGTAGAAAAATGATCTCATGGAGCTCTAAGAAGCAACCCACTATGTTTCTCTTTTATGCACAATGACTGAGTAGAAAGCTACTTCAACACCTCCAAGTGGAAGTGGAGGATTTTCCTCTTTATGGAGACAACATTTCAAGCATCTACCTAGCTAACAATCCAATGTTTCATGCAAGGAGCAAGCACATGCAGGTTCAGTATCACTTCATTAGAGAAAAGGTGATGACAAAAGAGCTAGATATAAGGTATGTGAACACTAAAGCAAAGGTTTTAGGCATGATGAAAAATGTTCTTTTAGGTAAAAAGTTCAGAGGATTCAAGGAAACAATCAACCTAAGAGACATAGGATGAAGCAATGAAGGAAAAGGACTTGAGCTTGAGGGGGAATGTTGGAAGTTAGAAAGCATTTCAATCTCAAGAGTGTGGTAACCTTTCCCGATTTTCACCTTCTACATCATCCATGATCAAAAGAGGATGATTTCCATGATTTGGAGGCATCAACGCATGTTTACAATGGAAAGACATTTATTAGAGAATAGGTCACCTTCTACTTAGACTTATATAATTCTCAAGATAAGTTCCTACACAAGTTGAGAAAAATGTTGAGAACATTGTGTGTGTAATTAGCTAATACTATGTGAAGAGATCAAGCAGTCTACTTGCACTTGTTGACGCATCATCCATTGTCCAAATGGAGTGCTTTTCCTGTCATATAAAGAATTATTAGGTCTATTTTGATTGCGCAAAGTTTCATTTACATTGCCTTCGTGTACTGAGAGATAATGAGAAAACACAGAGCCTCTATGTGAAAAAGAATCACGATCCTAGGAGGGTTTATTTGCTTTCATTGTGCGCTTAGGAGCATTTATCCTCCAACCAATTTTACCTCCATGAAAAGGCATGTTCCCAAGATTGAATCTCTAGTGGAGGGCTAAGATTGGCGTTCCTATTTAGTCCTTCCATGAAATGGCATAATCCATTGTATTGATATATTTCGGTAGTGATGTGTGAGAAAACACGTAGGATAGTCAAGGAACTTTTTTTCCTCTTTAGGAGGCTTTTTCCCTATGGCTTGTATATATGCCTATAGCCCTACTTCGGCACTTGTCTTTGTACATTCACTTGGTAATACATTTTGTATTGTATTGTGATCCGAGTTTCTTCCTCTTCCTTGTGATTTTTGTGTGCTTTCATACAACTTGAGCTCAAACAATTGGTATCATTGCTTCATCTAGAATGTTATTGACACCCCGTTAGATAGTTTCAAAGTTGCAAACAAATTGGTGAGCATACTCGAGATGACAAGAAGCTCAAAAGAGCTTTGCTATATTGCATCAAGATTTTGATTTGAGCTCATTTTAGCCTTTGAATGCACTATGTTGATCATTATGCAAGAAATTTTATCCTTTTCTACCGAACATATATATAGGTTTTGATTTGCCAATACAAGCAGGTCAAATTCTACTATGGAATTAGCATAGTTTGATATGGTATTTCTATTCAACTTTTCGAAATAAACTCATTTTATTCATTAGGGTATTTAGTCAATAGCCAAGGTTGACAACAATAATTTATTTTGTATGTTGGTTGTTGAGGATAAGTTGGATGATACTTATACCCACTGTGGGAATATATATGCATCATGTATTGGTAGCAAAAGGGCTATGGAATATTGCATAGGGTGTAGAAAATTGTCGTACTACATTTGAAAATATAATTATTTAAGGTCATGTAGATGGTGTCGAGGGTGATGACCTTCAATTTCATGGTCGTTCTCTAGTTCCTATTGCACCTATTGCAAAGCAACTTTTTTGGGATAGTAGAGATGCTCAAACACATGCATTGATAGCTAATTTATTTTTCAAACGTGCCATTGTCCCTCACATTTTCTCTTGCAAGAAAGCAAAGGATGCTTGATATACACTTACAACTTTAGACTATGAAAGAAATGAAGCTCATGTTGCTTACCTCTGAAAATAGTTGGAGAGTCATCATATGAACAAAAGAGATTCTATGGACAATGGTTTAAGAAATATCAAAGACTTAAAGGAGTAGTTGATTTTTGCTATTGAAATCTTTCTAGATAATTCTCTTGTGCAAACAATTCTTAACGCTCTTCCAAATTCATATCAAAGTCTTGTTTCTACTCTTTGATTGATGATGAAAGGCAATCCAAATGCCTTAACATATTAGAATTCAATCTCATTTTTGTTGCAAGAAGATCATTTCAAGAAAAACAGGTCAATTATGTGTGTTGTAGACCAAGCTTATTTAGCTAATCAAGAGGGCAAACATAAATGGAGCTCATCTACTAGTATGAAAAAATTTGCTAACCTTGTACAATAAGAGAAGGAAGACAAAGATGAAAAGAAAATAGAAAAGTGGAAACAATTTTTTGAATACTCTAAAGCAAATGATCATTTCATAAAGAGTTTTCCTATACTAGCTACAAAAGAGACAAAGAAGAAAGAGGCTAGAATGGTTGTTCTAGAGGGTTCTACACCTAAAACAGAGTCTAGTATATCACTTTATAGGAAGAACAAAGGAGACAAGATGGCATACATATGCATTCATGTGGACAATTTGATCATCACAGGAAATTTTATTGCATGTATTAAAGATATTAAATCAAAGCTTAGAAAGGAGTTCAAGATATGTGACCTTGCAAAACTAAAGTAATTCTTGGAAATAGAGACAATCTGTGCACACAATGGCATCTTCTTCATTTAAAGAAAACACTTGTTAGATGTCTGATATAGGTTTGGTATAACTCGTTGTAAGCCACTTTCGCAACCCATGGATCCCAATACAAAGTTTGTTGCAAGTCAAGGAGAGGCAATAGAAGATATTCATGATCTCTCAAATGGTGATGTTATTATTACTTATGGCATTTTATGTCATGGGTTGTACGAGATCATAGACTATGAAAAATCTATGCATGATTCAACATGTGCAAGATTCTTACATTGTCTCACATGCAGAGCTTTAGGATGAACACTTTGGTCATCTAAATTTTTCTAGTTTGCTTTGCCTACAAAAATTTGAAATGGTTTTTGAAGGTTGTATTTTGACAAAAATTTAGTATTCCTCCTTCCCAAAGATGTTTTAGTTTGAGTTGCTCAGTGATGTTTATGGTCCTTTGCAAAAACTTTCACTTGGGAACTACCTGTACTTTGGGACTTTTATTGAGGATTTCTCAATGAATCCATGAGTGCATCCATTTAAAGCAAATTTCTAAGTGCTTATGTGCTCTAAACACTTCCTTTCTATGACTTAAAATCTGAGCATGTAAATAGGGAACCCTCCATTTTGATAGGGGGAATACATGTCTTTTGATTTTAATGCATTTTTTATTGAGCATGGGATAGAGCCAAAATGGATTTCCTACACACGTCAACAAAATGGATTTTTTGAAAGAAAGAATAGGTTTCGCATGGAAATGGCAAGGTGTATGGTCAAAAGTTAGGCTTTACAATAGCTTTTGGCTTGAGGCTATTATGTGTGTTGCATATGCACTTAACAAGTGTCCAACCAAAGCACTACAACTCATCACTCCATATGAGGCTTAACATGGTCCCAAGTCATCTATTGCTAATCTGCTTGTCTTTGATTGTCTTGCATATGCATTAGTGCCTGAACAACAATGTTGAAAATTGGATGATAAAGCAGTGAAACTTATTTTTGTTGGGTAGAGCTCAAAAAAGCAAAAAATATTATATGTATCATCCACAAACAAAACATATACTAGTTAGTTGTGATGTTATTTTTGTGAAAGATGTTATTCAACCATTACCTTCATCTACCAGGGAGATGTGAATTAGCTCAAAGGATGTGTATGAAACTAAACTACCTCTTTTTACAAGTGGACAGTCAAGTGCTAGACCAAATTCCACATGATAATGATGCAAATAATTCCATTTTTTGTGCAACATGATGCACTTTTTTATGAGACGGTTGGCATAGAACATGCTAAAACTATGCCTAAATGTCTCATGCACAATTTGAGAGATAGAAACTTAGATGCATCTTTGTCATATCATACATTTTCTTGCTCTCATAGTGCTTCATTTGCATCCGATTGCTATGCGATGGATGCCTCTAGTTCTTGATGAGAATGTATCTATTTCTTTCGATGAAGCACAAAATTTAGAAAATTTATTGGTTGTTATGCAATTAGACTATGATACTATTATGAAGACTGGTACTTGGTCTTTATGTTATTTTCCTCTAGGAAAAAAGGCCAATTGCACTAAATGGGTGTACAAGCTGAAATGTAAGCTTGATGGAACAATTGATGGATATAATGTTGGGCTTGTTGCCAAAGGTTTTGCTCAAGAGAGAGGCATTGTTTTTTATGAGGCCTTTGCTCACACATGTTCAATGATCACCGTTGTAGCATTTTTGCACGCGTAGCTCATCATGGTTGGAATGTACATAATTGGACATTAGAATTGCATTTATGAATTTTAATTTACATGAAGAAATGTGTTTCTCAACCCCATGCTTTGGTGTAGAAAGGGCACCAGGTGGTTAAATAATTAGCAATCCTTGCATGCCAAGCACTAGGGGCTTGTTTAAGCCCATACAAAGCCTTCTGCAACCAGCAAACATATTCTGGGTGCTTTAAATCCTCATATCCTTGTGATTGGTCCATGTATACTTCTTCGTGCAACTCACTATGTAAGAAAGCATGCTTCACATCCATCTTATGCAAAATTCATCCATTCATTGTAGCCAATGCAACAAGTGCTCTAATACTAGCCATTTTACTTACAAGGTTGAAAGTTTCTTCATAATCAATGCCATATGTCTAAGCATATCCTTTTGCTACCAGTCTTGCTTTATACCTATTTATGCTACCATGAGCATTGTGCTTCACCTTGTAAACCCACTTGTAGCCTATGGATTTCTTTTCTTGTGGCAATCAAACCAGCTTCCATGTTCCATTTCCATAGCACAACCATTTTATCATCCATAGATTTCTGCCAAATGGCATTTCCAATTGCATCTTTAAAACAATAAGATTCAACATCTTGTATTACCTTGGTCATGTAAGCACAATGACGAGCCATGTAGCTATCATATGTAAATTTCTACATTGAATTATGCATCCTTCTAGATCTTCTTGGTCTTGGGTCACTTATTCTTGTTTTATCATCTACATATGCCTTTCTTACTCGTGGATTTGTCAGAGAGGTAGATCCAAGTTCCTCATCAAGGCTCTTTTCTGAACCACCTCTTGATTCTCCATCAATTTCTTCAAAACATGTGCATGTTTTGTTACTAGCAAAAACCTTTTTTTTACCTTTCTTGGATGTAGTAGATGAATTTGCTTGACTAAAACTTACATGCAATATTCTACTCCATGGGTTTAAGTTGGAACTATTGCTTGGTGACACATCTAGTCCACTCAAAACTTGAGATTCTCCACTTGTGTTTTCAGCATTTCCTTTGTCATTTGAGTCAAGATTAAATCCTTCTTTGGCATCTACATAGAAGCTTGACATTTCATCAAACACCACATCTCTGCTTGCCTTCACCTGTCATGTAAGTGGGTTGTAACATTTATATCCCTTTTACTCAATGAAGTACCCAATAAGGATGTTCCTTTTTTCTTTTAGATCAAGCTTCATCCTCATATCATCTAGAACATGTACATATGCAATACATCTAAATACTTTCATATGTGATAAATTTTTCTTTGTACCTGTGAACGTCTCTTCAAGTGTAGCTTGATGTACACCAATAGTTAGATTTTTTTTCCTGACGTATATAGTATTATGCATAGCTTGTGCCCAATAACAATGAGAAATATTTCTCTCAGCCTTCAAGACTCTTGCTATTTTTGCATTCTATCTATTTTTGCATTGAGCAATGCCGGTATCTATATGAAAATTGTCTTCAAATTCAATAATTTCTTAAAAAGATATTGAACTCATTTGACATGTATTCACCTAGTTCATCATATCATAATGTTTGAATATGCTTCCCTATCTACTTTTCCACCATAGCCTTGAAATTTTGAAATTGAGTAAACACCTCACTCTTCTCTTTCATGAAGTATATCCATACTTTTTGTGTATGTTCATCAATAAAAGTGACATGAAACTTGCTTCCTCCCTTAGATGTGGTCTTTGCAAGACCCTAAATATTTGTATGTGCTATTTTAAGCACATTCTCGCTAACATGCTTGTCATTAAAAAATGATGCCCTTGACTGTTTACCAAATTGACATGCTCCAGCTCTGCAAACTTTGTTCGCTTTGATGACCAACCTTCCATTCTGTTTGTGCTCTTCTATATATAAACCATCATCATTGAACCTAACTTGTAATCCCTAGTCAACCATTACTAGATCCTTTGTTATATTTGGAACATGGAGTACATCAAAAAGATTGTTTACCTTCTCATCCTCCATAGATAGTGTTTTGTTTCATGTATGCTCGATAGGATATGATGTGTCATCACCTATTTCAACAAATCTAGGAACATACAATTTTTGGAAACGATGAAAACATTCTACATGGCTTGTCAAGTGATTTTAGGCACTTGATGATGGAGAGTGTTAATCTCCAAATGACAAGCTATCCTTGATGTTAGAGCACCTCTATATCAAGAACAACTCAAAACCTCAAACAATTTTGGAAGACCAATGCCAAGTTATCAAGACTTTAGCTAATTGTGAAGAAAGTCATGACACAAAAAAGTATGCTGCACTTAACTCATTCATTGATTGACCAAATTTGTAAAGTTTCCAATGAAACTTTGTATAAGGTGTCATCTAAAGGTTGCGCACCTTCTCCAAGTTAAAACCTCTCAAAGGATATAGTAAATCTTGAGATATGCTTCAAACAATGTACCTATGTCTAAAACTGTACTTTTGTATAGTCGACTTTGACACCTGCAACTTCTAATGCATGGTTCTCCTAAAATAGACCCCATTTATTCAAATGATTTTAGCCACAGATGGCTTACCTTCCAACTTAGATTTTGACCTCTCATTTGTGTAAAACTTTACACTATACACTAAGATATGATCAAGTCTTTGATCATCGAGATTGAGCCTATTTCAGAAGACACTTATCACTTCTTCACATACAAATGTTGCTACTCAAAATTCTCTTAGGCTGATTACAATTAGGCTCTGAAATCTTAACCATAGATGCATTAACTATGGAATTAGACATCTACAAAAGGATTCCTTAAATGACCAAACACAAAAAGAGGAATGGAGAAAAGATCGACCCGTAATTCTCAGAAAACTTCTTCTATTCAAGTCATCTTACATCTGATTGATTATACTCACATAACTCATGATCTATTCCTCTCTATCTCATCTATTCTTCATCTCTCATATATATCATGACTATATACAAGTGTATATATACATATGGGTGTGGAATCGTCATTACTTCAAGTATTTGTGAAGTATTTACAAAACTAATATACATGTGTATATAGACCATCTCTTTTATGATCCTCTTCTTCACTTCATGCTCTTAGGCTTCAATTTTTTTTCTTCATGTCTTCACTCCTAAGCTTCATATAATCATCAGTTGTTGATTGTCTTCCTCCAAGAGCTCCCCCTCAATCATCAATTGTGATTACCTGCATTTTCTTTATCCTTGCCATATCTTTAAATCTCTGCAACTTGGGTCCATCCCAACTCTTTGTCAACATATCTGCAAGTTGATCCTTTGTAGGAGTATGCATGATTTCTATTTCTTTATCAACAACCTTCTCTCTCAAAAAATGATATTGGATCTCAATATTTTTGGTCCTGGCATGAAGCACAGGATTGGCTGCCAAATACAAAGAACTCATGTTGTCACCACAAGTGATAGGAGTACTCTGAATGATATCAAAACTCTTCATAAGAGCTTTTATCCATATGACTTCCTTGGAAACTTCTACCATACCTTTGTACTCTCCTTCTATGTATGATAAAGCAATTGTATGTTGCTTCTTAGAACACCATGAAATTAACTTATCTCCCACATAACACAAATACCCATGTGTTGATCTTCTATCATCAGAGTTACCTACCCAATCTCCATCACTATATATCTTGATCCTTGTATCTGAAGTAAACCCATAATACAAACCTTCTTTAAGTGTGCCCTTGATATACCTAAGCACCCTTTGACCTACAATCCAATGTTCCTTTCTAGGAAAATGCATGAATTGAGATAAAACTCCAACTGTGTATGATAGGTTAGGCTTTGTTAATGTAGCATAAATTAAGCTACCCACCAAACTCTAATAAAACTTCATTTCTTTGAATTCTTCTCCTCCATATCTACTTGGATAAGATCTACCGGCTCAATTTCTTGCACACGGGAACTACAAATAGCATTTTAGCGCTTGTTTCTTGTCTCGTTTCTACTTTGGATAAGGCCTGGTTGACTAATCTTTTTGCAAATTAATGCGCTTGTTGGTGTCTTAGTCCTAAATCCCGGTCCTATTTTCTTGCCCAAACCTAGCAACTGGTCGCACTTTTTTGCTCTCTTGGGAATCCCCTTTTTCTCTTCCAGATTTACCCTTCTCACATGCACCCTCCTATACATGCACACTTACAAGCATATGTACTCCTTTATGTGGTCTTAGTCTCAGTCTCATACCCACTCCCTTAGACTCTCACAGGTTCTCCCACTTGCTCTTTGCTTTGTGCTCGCGATGCCCTTACATCCTTAGGTCTCCAGTCCCTCTCTCTCTCTCTCTTGGGTTCCCTTCTCCTATCCTTCTTGATATTAGCAATGCCCTTATATCCCTATGCCCACATGCACACTCACACAAAAAGAGAAACAATTCTTGTATTCAAGACCTTCATTAATGCCAGTTACTATATAACAAAATTTACGAGTCGAAACACCTAAGCAAAATTGATTTGAATAATTGCTAGGATGAATCGAAGAGCAGTGCTGGGACTTACTTGGAGTAGCTCTTGTGGACGTTTAAAACCCATTTTGTAAAACAAGAACCAAGAGTTGTACAACTTTCAAAATGCAAGGCCAACAGTACATCCACGATAGTGAGAGGAAGGGTTTGAAAATAGGGAATAGTGAAGCAAGTGCTTCGAGAGTTGTACAGAAGCACGAGTTGAGTCGTTCAACAAAAACTTAATCACCTTCCTTCATTTCGGACTAGCTAGTGGTTGTACTCAACCCAACATCCATTTGAACTATTACTTGCAGCAGACATATGATCCATAATTTGCTTTTGCCTAAATTTTCTTTGTCAATTCACCTTCAGCAACCAACAACCGATCCCGACAACTTCAATACTGTTACTTTGGAGAAGAACCTGTACGGGCAGCCTTTTTTCTTGGCTCCAGCCCAATTCCATTCATTTGTCCTTGTCACCCTCTAGAAAAACTGAGACCCTTTTGCTTAATCATCAAGATACTAGTTCTCTATTCGATCTCTCCATTGGAAGTTGTCCCACAAACCCTAATTTATCTCATCCTAGACAAGCTTCCTCCATGAAGCAAGGGACAAAAAAACCTTTACCACCATAAAGTCATTGCATGTCAAACCATGAAATATATTTGAAGGTGCCATAAAAGAATTAGTGTGATATCCTAATAATCACTCCACACTAAGCGACTCAAAAATAAATGCACATCAAAAACCTGAACTAGAGTTATTGTACATGTGACAATCATTGACGCGCATCAAAAAATCATTATTTTCAGAATATCCTATTCATCATCATGTGTATCATAGCGCAACAAAGTTCAATATCCACGTTCATCACCTTTTAACTTCAATCCATACACAGTTTTTCTAATTACAGATTCATGATGGAGTTTTACTAGAGAATTTCAGCATTGGACATACTTCATGACTGCGCAACATAAGAGCATCAAACTTAAAACCTGAAATATATCTCGACATTCCAGATGGAACTAAACAGGAACTGGAGCTCAAAACAAATACTGAGAAGTGAAGAACCTTTATTTGTTTTCTTCAAATTTGTAACCTCTGAGAATTCCAACGTTTTTAATGGAAAGCACTTGATGCGCTGCTTCCTCTCTTCCTTTTCTGGATGGATTTTTAAAGCAATGATGCAACCCCTGTGCTAGGGCTGAAGCGAACCTTGAGTTCTCCTCCTCTATGTGATCCATGCTCCTCGGAATGAACAAAACCCTTTTCCCCCAACCACTGCGAGGAGAAAGCAAGGGCAAAGTGAAAGGGTAGCCCCAAAAACCAGAGATCTCCCTTTTTCGTGCACAAAACAAAAATAGAAAAAACAAATGCTCTTCCCTCCTTCCATGCCTCCTCGAACAAATGAATGAAAGTCGCTTCTCTTTTCCTTGTCTTCACAGGATAAGGTAGAAGACTCTCCAGGCTTCCGTTGTCCCTCTTGTCTATACCTGCACATGGACACACATAAATAACAAAGAGAGCACCCCCGTTTTGATAGAGAAGCAAGCCAGTACAAAACAACCTTCCCCGTTATCTGCACACAACCCACCCCCCCCCTTACTGAGGTTCGACAGCCAGAGAGAATGAGACTCCTCCCCCCCCCCCCCCCCCAAAAAAAAAAAAACTAGAGAGAGGCCCCATGACCCCAAATACCCCTTTTTTATCATTGATGCATAATTCTCCCCTCTTCCAATGGTTGTGCTCCCCAAGATGAAATACAAGGCATCCATTTTCAAAAATCTTCTTTGCCATAAAATGTCTCCCCTTTTAATATTCACATAAAGTTTCATTGCCTTCTTGTAGTACCTCCGTTGTCAAGGCATTAAACCCTCTTCAATCCACCCTACATCTCGTTAATTCTACCTGTACATCCATAAAAACACAATCCCAACAAATATTGGCCAAGCCATGCAATTTTTCCTTGAAAAATAAATTCACCATCGTAATGTTGGAGTTCCCCGGTCATATCAATTGGACCAACTTTTAGTGCATCACTACTCAATTTGTGATTCACCTCCATTGGAGTTGGTGCTATCCTGCAATCTTCCATTTCAAATTTGGTTAACAAATTCTTCAAATACCTTTCTTGAGTTACATATACTCCATGTTGAGTATATGAAATTTTCATGCTCAGAAAATATGATACGGCTCCCAAGTCACTAATTTTGAATTCCTTCTCCATTTGTCTTTTAAGCTTCTGAATACCTTTGTCATCTGTACCTATAAGTATTATGTCATCAACATAAATACAAACATATATAAATCCATCTTCACTTGTTTTGACAAGCAAGCTACTATCTCCCTTTGATGCTTGGAAACCAAGTTCCTTCAAGAACTTTACAAGCCTGTAATTCCATGCCCTTGGGGCCTGTTTCAAGCCATACAAAGCTCTCTTGAGATTACACACATAATATGGATAAAATTGATCTTTAAGACCATATGGTTATTCCATGTAAGCTTCATCTGAAATGTAACCATTCAAAAATGCATTCTTCACATCTAATTGAGATAACTTCCAACCTTTGCAAGCAGCAATAGTGATGAGAGTCCTTATGGTTGTCATCTTTGCAACAGGACTATAAGTCTCATCATAGTCCACACCATATGTCTATGCATATCCTTTTACAACAAGCTTGGCTTTGTATATAGAGACACTTCCATCTGCAAATCTTTTTGTTTTGTAAACCCACTTACATCCAATTATCTTCTGATTGATTGGTTTATTTACCAATTTCGAGGTCTCATTCTCAATGAGTGCATCATACTCTTCCTTCATAGCTCTTTCCCAATTCTCCTTTCCATCGGCTTCATCATATGTGAATGGGTCTTCATGTGCCTTTATCATATAGGCATAACCTTTATAGTCAATAATGAAGTATCATAGCTATACATTGTGGGTTTCCATTTGTGCCTTGATGATCTTTTGAGTTCTCCACTTCTTGAAATTTCTAGTTCATCACATTCTGGATAAAATCTTGGCATGTCTTCAACTTCAACTAGTACTTCATTATTCTCCTCTTATTCAAGTAATTGAACCTTTGATTTACCTTTCTTCTGATTCAATGTTTCTTCAAGACCTGCATAAGTATTATTTGTACCTTAGTACCAAGTACCTTGCTCATCAAATGTGACATCCTTTGATACAAGAAGTTGCTTTGTAGACGGACTCCACAACCTGTATCCCATTTGCTTATCGTCATAGCCAATAAACACATATTTTTTGAGCCTTTGGTTCCAACTTATGTCTTAATTGAGAAGGAACATAAGCATAGGCTAAGCAACAAAGTACTTTGCCATGATCTAATGTAGGTCTCTTACCCCACCAAGCTTCATATGGTGTCATACCCTACAAAGCTTTACATGGTAGCCTATTGACCAAATATGTGGCTTGATTTAAAGCCTCATCCCACAAATAATTAGGGCAATTCTTTTCTTTCATCATTGATCTTGCAAACTCAACAAGAGTTCTATTTCTCCTTTCTGCTACACCATTTTGTTGAGGAGAGTACTTGCAAGTAACTTCTCTTTTTATATTTGCATTCCAAAAATAATCACTGAATTCATTTGAGAAATACTCTTCCCCTCCATCTCATCTTAATCTCTTCAATTTTTGTCATGTAATTCTTTCTACGTATGCATGATAGTGTTTGAATGTATTAAACACTTATGACTTGTCTTTGATCACATAAATAGTGATCCACCTGGTATCATCATCAACATATATGAAAATATCTTGAACCATTTATGCTAAAGTCCTTTGAAGGACCCCACACATTTGTATGTACTAATTCAAGTCTTTCTTAATACATGAAACCATGCTTATTATATGATTGCTTATTAGCCTTACCTAATTGACATGCTTCACATTTGTATGTCATGTGTTGACCTGCAACATTAGGTAATCCAAGTACTGAACCATTATTAATCCTCTCTTTGATACCTCTTTCATCCAAGTCTTTTGTGCCAAAGATCCAATTCAGAAAACCTTTTGCTCTCCATATGTAAATATGGCATGTCCAACATTACCTTGTACCCTCAATGTGAAGAGCCTTCCTTCTTTCTTTCCTATAACAATTTTTTTATACCCTTAGCGAGGGTCTTCAACATAAACTCCATCATTAGTAAACCTTACCTCATATCCTCTTTCCACAATTTGTCCTACACAAATCAAACTCATGGAATTGTAGGAACATACAAAACCTTAATCAATAGAGTAATTCCATCTTTGGCTTTAACTGATCCAATTGACCTCACTTTGTGCTTTGTATTGTCACATGTTTGAACTGTATGATTGATTGCCTTATGATCCAAATCAGTCGTCAAAGCAATGTTTCCACTCAGGTGATTGCTACACCCTGAGTCAATATAGGATGCCCTTAAGTCTTCATTTGAAACTTCACATGTTGCATTCATAATAAAAGTTGAATCTTCTTTCTGATCTGATGCATAATTGTAGTAGGTGTTATTGTAGGATTGGAAGTTTCTTCCTCGATTTCTTCCAAAGAAACTTCTACCACCTCTACCTCTGAAATTTCCTCTCTGATTTCTTTCACCTCTTCCTCTTTGGTTAAAATTCTGATTAAAGATACCATTGCTTTGAATATTATGCCAACATTCATGAGATAGATGATTGGTCTTACCACATATCTAGCAAGCTCTGACATTATCTTTGTTATTTCTGCCTCTTCGTCTACTTCTGCCACTTCCTCTTCCTCTTAGGAAGTTTGCTTGACTTGGAGTACCTTCATCTTCAACTAGTTGTTGCTTTCCTTTGACAGCTTTCTTCTTGTCTTTAGAATACATTGCATGACCTACACTCTTATCAACATCTCCTTTGATATCATTCTCAAAAGTTAGCATATGTCCTAACAATTGATCCAAATCAGGAGTGAAATGATCAAATGAAAGTTTTGTTGACAATATGAAAGGCTTCCACTTCTCATCTCCTCTTAGACCTATGAGAATTTGTCTTACCAATTTATCTTCTTCAATGTCTTTATCAAGTGCACCTAAGAAGTCAGCAATGTCTTTCATCTTTGTCACATAATGAGATATTGATTGTGAAGCCTTCTTCTTGAATGTGGTAAACTCTGCCCATAGTGATGCTTTCCTTGACTTGGTTGTATTCTAAAAATGCTCCTCCAAAGCACTCCATATATCACTTGCACTTTCAAGTCCTCTAATATGAGGAAGCAAGTAATCATTCACTACTATGTAGATTACGCTCCTTGCTTGAGCATCCTTCTTCATCCAAATCTTTAAATCTGCAAGCTCCTCCCTAGTTGGAACACTAGGATCTTTAAACTCTAGCTTTTCTTCTTCTCTTGTGATGTATCCCAATAGATCTTTGCTCATAAGACGAGCTTCCATCCTCATAGACCAAGCTGGATACTTCTGTATATATGCAACACTCGGGGTCTACCTTTTCTTCAATTCTGATGATTCCTACTCTGATACCATTGATGGAGAGTGTTAATCTCCAGAAGACAAGCTATCCTTGATGTTAGAGTTCCTCTATATCAAGAAAAACTCAAAACCTCAACCTATCTTGGAAACCAATGCCAAATTATCAAGACTTTAGCTAACCGTGAAGAAAGTCATCACACATAAAAGTCTACTGCACTTAACTCATTCATTGATTAACCAAATGTCTAAAGTTTCTAATGAAACTTTGTACAAGATGTTTTCTAGAGTTTGCGCACCTTCTCCAGGTAAAAAATTCTCAAAAGATCCAATAAATCTTGAGATATCCTTCAAACAATGTACCTATGTTTGAAATTGTACTTCTGTATAGTCGACTTTGACACTGCAACTTCTAATGCATGGTTCTCCTAAACTAGATTCTGTTTATCCAAATTCTTTTAGCCACAAATGGCTTACCTTCGAACTTAGATTTTGACTCCTCATTTGAGTAAAACTTTACACTATACACTGAGATCTGATCAATTCTTTGATCATCAAGACTGTGCTTGTTTCAGAAGACACTTATCACTTCTTCACATACAAATGTTCCTACTCAAAATTCTCTTAGCCTGATTACAATTAGGCTCTCAAATCTTAACCATAGATGCATTAACTATGGACTTAGACATCTACAAAAGGATTCCTAAAAATGATCAAACATAGAAAGAGGAATTGAGAAAAGATTGACACACAATTCTCAGAAAACTTCTTCTGTTCAACTCATCTTATGTCTGATGGATTATACTCACATAACTCATTATCTATTTTTGTCTATCTCATCTATTCTTCATCTCTCATATATATCACGACTATATACAAGTGTGTATATACATATGAGTGTGGATTCATCATTACTTCAAGTATTTGTGAAGTATTTACAAAACTAATATACATGTGTATATAGACCATCTCTTTTCTGATCCTCTACTTCACTTCATGCTCTTAGGCTTCAATTTTTCTTCTTCATGTCTTCACTCCTAAGCTTCATATAATCATCAATTGTTGATTGTCTTGCTCCAACACTTGAATCAACATACAAGAAATTATCATTCAATTTTAAAACGTCAGCAAAACATTATCATTCGATTTTGAAACATCAGTAGACATTGTATTCATCATGGTGCACATCAGTAGACATTGTATTCATCATGTGATGTTGCACCATGAAAAACTTCTTAGAATCATCTACACTTGTGGATGCACAGTTTCTTTGTTGCCTTTTGTTATTTTGATTTTTCGACCTATAGTCACGTTCAAAGTGGTAGGGTTTACCATAATTCCACCATTCTTTACCATCATTACTTGAATCATTTCTTTGGAAATTTTTACAGCCTCTTTGGCTCCCCGTGCCTCAAAATTGTCCTTTACCTCCTACACAATTCTATTGTTGACCTTGATCTTGGTTACTATTTCATCTTCCACTTATGGAACCTCAACCTCTGCATCTTCCTCTGCTAGACTATAATACCTATTCAAAACTAATTTTTCGTTGGGATTTTGCGTCCTTCCCAAGATTCTTTTCTTCAATTATCACCATGGATACTAAATTAGTAAAATTTGCAATATTTCCTCTAATTTTAATAGAGGTTCTAAATATCTTATATGCAGTTCCTAAACCACGAAGGCACACTTCCAACTTAGCATCATCATCATCATCTACATTGTAGATGCAAGAAAATCACATATGCTTTTGATTTTCAAGGTGTAGTTGCAATTTTCATGCCTTTGTGTTGGTCTCATATAATGTGAGCAAACTGTTCTAAGCATCTTTCGGAGTCTTGGCATCCTCTATGTACCCAATCATGCTATCATGTATGCTAATAGATAACCAATGCATTAACTTTTCTGCTCCTTGATTCCATTCTTAATATACTCTTAACTAGTCCGCATTCTCATTCCTCTCCGGTAACTATGGAGCATTTTCATTCTCTCCTTTGATTTACTTCAAGTAGCCTTTTTCCATCATGAAATTTTTCCTTCTAAGTCTCCAAGCATGAAAGTTGTTCTTGTCCAACTTATCACTCATAAGCTGATTCATTCCATCAACGTTTTCCATTTCTACAGCAATTCACAACACCTCAAACAAAACTTAAAGTAGTACCGCTACTTGAACACTATCACACTATGACATGATAGCTCGATCTCATAAAAACAGAGTTTTCATGTATCAATAGTACATGAAATTGCTTGAAATTTTGGATTTGGAATGTTTAAGTGTTATCGAACAGAACGCAAGTCATAGTTTTTCAAAGTGACCTATTTTCTATGTGGACCCCACTTGTGGCTAGAAAAGGAGGTCAAGATGGCTCTAAAACTGAAAATATTTTGATGCCTTCTACCATCACACCAATTTCATAGAAATTTGAGATCGTTTGTGAAGCACACATTCTCCATGTCGTCTCATGTACTCTTCAACATCGGCCTTGTCCATGAGCTCTCTACAGCCACATAGGCTCTGATACTAGATTAAGAGAAAGAAGATAAGGAAGAGAGCTCTCACACACAAAGAGAGGAGCACACACAGATTGTGGCAAGGAATGATCTTCTTCTTCTTCTTCTTCTTCTTCTTCTTCTTCTTCTTCTTCTTCTTCTATTACATAAAGGGAATATACAAGAATGAATTAATACAACAATACAACTAGTGCAATAAATAAATGTGTGTGAATGAGTAAGCTAGCAAGGAACAAATGTGACATCACTCTCGATAGATAAATCTAGTAAAGATCACTAAAGTATCCTTGGCATATACTCACCTCACCACTATACATGTTAGATAAATGAAAAGGTGATAATTGTCATCCTTGATCATCACATATTGAGCTTGATATCTCAATATTATTGCAACATTTTGGCCTTGAAGATTGGAAACCTATTGTCACTCCCATTGAAACTAGTTTCCAATTGTGTCTTCATGATGTTGGAAACGCATTTGATGTTGTTCTCTATGAGCAAGCTATTGGATTCTTGATTTATTAATGCATAACTTGGCCTAATATTGAGTTTGTTGTCTCTCACATAAGCATGTTTATGCATTTCTGGTACTTGGATACATTGATTGTATTATCCCAAAGTGGGATCATTACCACCATATTTACATGCTTTTTTACTCAAAATGGGTTGGTCGCTATGAAACTTATGTCTCCACTAGTGGTTTTCACTTCATGCTCGGTAGCTCTTGCATATCTTGTTTGACAAAGAAGTAGCCTACTATGGTTGCATCTAGTTGTGAGGTTGAGTATAGGGTAGCTTTCACAAGAACTATATAGTGTGTTGGCTCATACAACTTTTGGTTAATTTGGTTCTTCATTAGTCTTTTACTAACACCATCTTCATTGATAATCAAAGCACATGAGCAATTGCATTAGGGCAAAAAATGGCCAAAAAGGGGACATTCGCTAATGACAAATTAAGAATTTAATAAATAGGGCTTTTCCATAGATGCAAGAATATAAAATTCCTATCTCTTTTAATCCTACAAAGCAAGGCTTCTTTTTTAGTAGATAAGCTCTAAAAGTGCCCCTTAGGCGATGAAATTTCTTGTATTCAATCTACAATTTTTTTTTTCATTCAAAAATGAACATTCTTGCACTCCGCACAATGTAAATATTTACATTTCCAATAGAAAAAAATTTTGAAGGTAGGAAATATTTTTGGGTTCAAGAAATTCTATGATTTCTCAAAAACACTCGATACATCAAATCAAGAGTTTGTGAGTCCTGGTTTTCCACGTGTACATCAAATTCTTTTCTCTATAAATACATGTGAAGTTTGTGAGCCTTGGTTTCTTGCTTTGAGCATTCTCTATTATTTCTCAGAGTGTTTGAATGGCTTCTACTTCTCGCCATCCTTCTAATCATGTAGCCTCATGTCAGGTTTACAACAAAAAATGGATACCTTATGGAAACCTCTTTCTGTGCAAATAAATGATTGGGTGACTATGCTTCCAAGTTGGAGAGGTGCCCATAAAGTGAAGTGAGCTAAAAGAGATGATACAAAAACCATTGGAAAGGTCATATTCTCATATTCAAATTAAGAAGGTATGGTTGGTTTGCAAGATTTCAGAATCTTTACAATGCTAAGGATCAGGTCCTAAACAATCATCTGCATTCTTTGTCATACAATAAGTGTAGTTTAACAATGCTCTTTAATCATTTTCAATTGTTTTTGTTTTACAAGATATCTGTTTTCATATTATAGATATTTTTCCTTCAAATGTACAAGAGTGGCAACATTTTGAATGTTTAACAGGAACATTCAAAGCTCTTCATATGGATTATGTAGAACTTATGTATGCAGACAAATGTGTTAACTTTTTCAATAGCATTCAATTAGTTGTCTATTTTGCAGAATATCAGATTCCATCAAGAAGGAATGCATATGGAAATCTTGTACATCTACCTACTACTTGCATCTCTTCATAAGATTGGGAGTCTCTTGATCAATCAATAGTTAGAAGTTTTATGTGCAAGATGAAATTCTCCATTTGACTGATTAACAATCTATAGATAGTATTTAAGGGAAAGAATATTACAAAAATTAAAAAAAATTGGAAGAGATACAAGACACAACCAATTCAAGCAATACGGGCCATTAGAGGTTCTCTGACTGCCCTAATCACTTGAATTGATCATCTGTTTTTTTTTAGAATCATTATGCAACAGATGTGAAAAGGAATGACCAATTCAAGCAAATAGGGCCATCGAAAGACCTCTGATGGCCCTTATGACTTGAATTGGTTGTGTGGTTTTTCTTTAGAATATTATTACTTATAGTTATTGGAGACATCACAACAATAAATCCTACATGCCTTACAAGACACGACCAATTCAAGCGATTAGGGCCATGAAAAATTCCCCAATTGCTCTCTTCACTTGAATCAGTCATGCCTTTTTTCTTTTTAGAATATTAGTTATACAAGATGAGGACTACATTTTAGAGATTAAAAATCAAGATATAGCACTAATGGGAAGAAATAAATGCTAAACCACTTCTCATCTAAATTGATCCTTCAAGCTTAGAAAAGGAATGTCACATATGGAAAATATTATGAAAACTCACTTTGACCTAATGTATCAAGGACTCTTCACATCTTGTTGTCTTAAGGAAAACAAATCCTTATAGATATGAAAGAAAAAATTAATCAAATGGAGGGATTGAAGACACGACCAATTCAAGCGATAAGGATCACCCAAACTTGTCTCATTGCCCATATCCCTCAAATCAGTCGTGTCATGCTACAAGATTATCATGACATTGTTGAAATACTTGGATTTTGTGCTTTTGTGGAGGAACATACAAGTTCTTATAATATAGTAACCTATTATTTCCTAGAACTCATTTACTTTGTGATATTTCCCTTCTTGAATTTTTGCTTGAGCCTATAGTTGCTACATCTTCAAGTGAAGCAAAGTATAGGGCTGGTGTTATAGCTACACTTGAATCAATTTGGTTACAGAAGATTATGAGTTATCTTGATGTTTATGTTCATCTTCTAGTTCATATATTTTCAGAGAGCCATAGTGCTATTGTTATTGCAAAGAATCCTATTCATTATGCTGAGACAAAGCATATAGAGGTTCATTTCCACTACATTCGGGAACATGTATCTAAGAAGCACATTGAGCTAGTCTACATACCTAAAAGTGAAAATGTTGAAGATATTGTTACCAAAGAATTGTCCAGAGAAAGTCACAGGAAGTTTTACAAGTTATTAAACCTTCTACAATCCGGGACCATAGGTATGAAGGAAGATATCTCGATTATAAGAACTCCCTTATACTACAAGATTACAACAAGGCAAGAAAGGATATCCAAGATACTAGACTAGACAAGACTAGAACAAGGAATAAGACTAGAACTTGACTTGAACATATACATATGCCCACATATACATACACCCACATATACATACACACATAGAGACACACACATACACATACACACACATAGAGATATACACATACATACATATACACATGCATACACACAAACATACACACTTATATGCATATAGAAACACACATACATACACACTATACATACATATGCATACACACACATACACATGTATACATACACATACATAAATACACGTATACACACACATACACATGTATCCACACATATACATACACACACATACACATACTACACATACATGTGCATACACACACATACACACACATACACACACGTA
This sequence comes from Ceratopteris richardii, assembly GCA_020310875.1. Lineage (NCBI taxonomy): Eukaryota > Viridiplantae > Streptophyta > Polypodiopsida > Polypodiales > Pteridaceae > Ceratopteris > Ceratopteris richardii. The sequence continues at coordinate 63,323,550 of CM035443.1, forward strand.
TAGATACACGCACATAGATACATACACCCACACATACATACACACACATAGAGAGACACACATACACATACATACACATAGAAGCACACACATACACACACACACACATACATAAATATGCATAAATAACGCACATGCATATGCATACATACATACATGCATACACATATATACACACCCACATACACATATACACACATACATACACTCACATACACACCTACATACACATACACACACATATACATACATACACATACATACACATACATATACATACACCCATATACACACACATACACATACATATACACACATATATACATACACACACATAAATATAGATACACCCACATCACAAACATAGAGATACACACATACACACACACACATAGAGAGACACACATACACACACATACACATGCATACACACAAATCTACACACATACATATATAAAAACACACATATAGTCACTACATACACATGTATACATACATGTATACACACACATACATATGTATACACATGTATACATACACACACACTATACATACATATGTATAAACACACATACACATATAGATACTTGCCCATACACACGTATAGATACACCCACATTACACACACAGAGATACACACATACACATACACATAAACCTAGAGACATAGACATACACACACATACACATGCATACACACATGTACATATATAAAAACGCACATTCACTCACTACACATACATATGCATACACACATACACATATATACATACATGTATACACACACATAAATATGTATACAAACGTATACATACACACTATACATACATATGCATACACACACATACACATACACATACACATGCACATACACATACACAAACACATACACATATAGATACTTGCACATACACATGTATACATACACACACATATACATACACCCATATTACACACACATAGACACACATATACACATACACACATAGAGATGCACACATACACACACATACACATGCATAAACACAAACATTGTTCCACCTGATTCCTTAGGGGTTGTCATGCATGAGTACGCACACATGCTTGATGAGGAAGTAGACTTCACCATATAGATGCTTACCGAACAGCGAGAGGAAGGCTCCTCTGCGGCTCCATATGCAGGAAAAAACTTATTTTCTCATAGGTATGTTTCTTTTCATAAATTAATATTTTTAATGATATTGTAACACATGTTTTTATTCATTTTTATCTATTTATTTTCAAGACACCTATACCACCTCTAGCTCATGAGAGCAAAGCAGAGGTATGTATGAGAACATGAGTAGGTAGCCTCGAGTTGGAGTGCGATATAGACCCTAAGGGGAGTATAATGTACATGAGGCATGGGTTGGAGTTCAAAAGAAGAATGAGAGCTTTATGTGACTCCTACCTACGTTTTCTCCACTTGAAATGGAAGTAAGTATAAGTTTTACATATAATTTGAGATAAATTTTCAATTATTTACTTATATGATTTTTTTCTTTGTGTAGTGAGTTTGATGAGAGAGACAAAAAGTATGTTCTTACTTCATTGGAGACAAAATTTGCCACTGCGTTGTCGGAGCAAATGGTGACGACTGGCGGATTAATTCAGTCCCCTCGCTAACGGCGCACGCCGGGTGCTTGGAGCAAGCTCAGGTATAGTGACCTTAGAGAAATATTAATTAGAAAAACAATCCAAAGTCTCATTCAAATAAGATATCATCTCTTTCTTATGTCTTATCAGTTCTTCAATTGCAAAACCATATTCACTGTACCCTTACGTACTTAGGGAATAAACCATATATCAACTCAATCATATACATTTCTAAACACTTTTGGTAAAGGGAATCAAAGAGTTGCGTTCATTTTATTAATTATCTTATGAAAAATGTGTAGTATACGATATGCACTCAAGCCGTGGAAGATGCCATATTGTATATCATGTGTCTAGATCGTTCAGATATGTTCTGATGCATTCTTCACAATTGCCACTTAAACAAAAAGTCGAAATAATAGCATAGTCTCAATGGCAGAATTGGATTCTAAGTTGAATTTCTGACCGAGATTTTCTGAAAAGAATGAAATGACCATGCAAAATAAATTACAGGAATTTAGATTCTTTGATTTGTCGCATATGTGCATGTCATCACCTTAATTCACATGCAAAGCCTAGTCCCTGAGTTGGACAAATCCCTCCGTGCTAACTGCTTTTATCAATAATTTATATTGCAAATCAAACTTAAATGATTGGAAAGGTTTCAATCCTTATTAGCTACAGCTACGGTTTGTTACAAATAACGAACTAGACTTATGACAACCAAATCTTTATCACATCTTTAACTGGAAGTTCACCACTTCTGTGCAAAACAGATGGGTAATAACACGATAAACACTTTTGCTGATGAAATGAAAGTATGTCAAAACAAAATGTGACTATACTTTAAAATCACAAATGGCTTAACCGGCTGGTACTCATTAATAATTGCTACAAAAGTGATTTTCTTCTATGCATGTACTTATTTTAGAGTTTCAAAAGTAAATTATCTTTAAATATAAGTCCATAATTTCAAATGACATTCACATATTAATGTAATACTCCGAAAGAGAATTTCACTTCTCTAGCCAATCATGCTCTTTACTCATCGTAGTTCTGTTATATATTATTTGTGCTAAGATGGTTTCCGAATCTGATAGGATAGATCAAAGATATGCGTTTTAATCAAAACCGGAGGTTCTATATTTCTTTCTGAATCGTTTGAAAAGAGGCGTTGAGGACTATTTGCAATCTTTCAATAGTTCAAATAAGGAATTAATAGTCTGCCAAACATTTTAAAAGTCGAAATCAGATTGAACTCGCGGTTTCAACCAAAGTGGCAGAGTTTAAAGCTCTAAGCTAAACGCTTTATAAAAGACTATGCACAGAAAGGATTTCATGCAAAGACGAAGAGTGCAATAGGTGAGAAAAAACTGCAGTTCATATGATATGATGAAGCATCATTAGGCAATGTCCATAGTACATAAGAATTCATGATATTGGTTAACGTATGAATTGAGTGTAAACCTAAACATGTGACAACGCAAATGATTATATATATATATTCTGTTAAGTATTCGTACTGATCTGACAATAGTGCATAATGAAAACAAGATCTGACAATAGTGCATAATGAAAACAAGAAACTATCAAGCCTGCAAAAACATCTAATGAACTGAACACATCAAAAGATTACTTTGAAATTTATCAAATTAATGCATTCACTGCTATACATTTCTACGAAAAAAGTGCTCAGTATCTTTTCAGAAAATTTTATATATGAATCACTCAAAAAGTTTAAGAATTCAATGATCTAAAGTTTCGAATATTTATATGAGTTTTCGAACGTTGAATTTATCTATCTATCATGTTAGTATCATAAAGCGGTGACAAATAAAGGACAGTGGCATAACGTTTGCTTTCACAATTGACTGTTTAATAGATATCTAAAGCAGATTGATGAAATAAAGTATTTACTTGAGTGCTATTGAACCATAGTCAGCAACATAACACTGCTGGCAGTGCAAATGAAGTCAAAACAAAGAGTGTTCTCTGTGATTAAAGATTTGAGCTCAGAAGACCTGCAATGTTCTAAAGATGAAGAGCACATCAAACCATGAATCAAGGTTTGAACAAAACCAGCAGCAGGAAAGCTTTTATGTGGAGATAAAGTTCACAGAAACAGATAAGTCTCTCTTAAAGCAGGCGCAAGATTTTGTTTTTTTTATGGTATTAAGAGATAATTCAACATTATTGGGGAAGCCAAAACGAGAGATGCAACACTGTTGAAGCTCAAAGTCAAGGACAAAGCATGGAAGCACATCAAAAGGTGGACACACAAGGAAAGGGAGCAAGTAGGCTGCTCCAAGAAGTGTATGTCAAATTTTCAGAAGAATCCCCTACAAAAATAGTGATTTTCATCACTAAAAACCATTGTAAATACCATTATCTATTTTTATAACTCCATTTTGTTCAAGATGAGGAGTCTTTGAGCTTGAGGATTATTAGAACTATCATCCTACCAATTTTCATAATTTTTAGACTCCGTTTGAGCCCTCAAATAAGCCCTAGAACCTAATTTTTAACTAGGCCGGACACTAGGTCTGGACAAGGCCAAAACTAGTCAAAAAACTATAAAAAGAGCTAGAGAGCTCATTTTTGAGGTTAGCTGGTTAGAGAATAGAGTTTTCGTAAGAGAACTCTTATTGCAATCTAAGCTTTCCATTGTTCCTCTCTTTGATCTTACTTTGAGCGCGTGTGTGTATGTGTGTGCATGTTTGTGTGCTTTCACTCACGCACTTGTGCCTTCACTTGCTCGTGGTCTTCATACCAGTCCTCACGTCTCTGCGGATTGACAAGTAAAGGAGGTGGTGCTTACGCTTGAGCTACACCAAATTTTGGCGCCGTTGCCGGGAGAGAGCTTCGAGGACGAGTGTTGTGATGGTAAGATCGTAGATTTGCGACGTTGGAAGGTAAAAAAACTATCATTTCCGTTCATTTTCTGTTTTTTCTCTTCATCTTCATCATCATCATCATCTCCACCTTCTCCCATCTTCTTCTTCATAGAAATTTCTTGTTTTTTAGTGCATTTTCACCACTTTCATACCATTTTTCATGCATTATTGTGTGGGAAGGAGTTAGGAGGTGCAAGGGAGAGCAAGCGCTGTGTTTTTTTCATGATTTTCTACTCATACGGAGCTCGCCATAGCCGGCGCTCAGAAATTTGAATTTCCCGCCAAAAAACGCGATTCTGTGATGAAAATCGCGATTCTGTGAAAATTCAAAATTTTTTGAAAAATCACGATTTTCTGTTTTCCCGCCTAAAAGTTGGCTGAAAGAATCACGATTCTGTGGTCATTCTCAGAATCGCAATTCTGTGATTGTGCTCAAAATCGCGATTCTCACAAATCACGATTTTCAGCCAAAAAAAAAAACACGATTTTGAGAAAACACGATTCCCTACTCAAAATCACGATTCTCAAAAAATCACGATTTTCAGTAAAAACACGATTTTGTGAAAAAAGGTGATTCTGTGTAAACATGATTTTTTGCTCAAAATCGCGATTTTCAAAAAACACGATTCTCTGCTCAAAATCGCGATTCTCACAAATCACGATTTTCAGCAAAAACACGATTTTAAAAAAATCACGATTTTCAGCAAAAAAACACGATTTTGTGAAAACGCGATTCTGTGATTGCGCTCAAAATCACGATTCTCACAAATCACGATTTTCAGCCAAAAAATACGATTCCGAAAACACGATTCTGTAAAAACACGATTCTCTGCTCAAAATCGCGATTCTCACAAATCACGATTTTCAGCAAAAACACGATTTTCAAAAAATCACGAGTTTCAGCCAAAAACACGATTTTGTGAAAACACGATTCTGTGAGACAAAATCGCGATTTTCATGTCAAAAACACGCTTCTGAAAACCACGATTTTGCGAAAAACACGATTTTATGAATCACGATTCTCTGAGTCAAAATCGCGATTCTCAAAAACACGATTTTGTGCTCAACATCGCGATTTTCAAAACACGATTTTCTGCTCGAAATCGCGATTTTCAAAAACACGATTTTGTGCTCAACATCGCAATTTTCAAAACACGATTTTCTACTCAAAATCGCGATTTTCAAAAACACGATTTTGTGCTCAACATCGCGATTTTCAAAACACGATTTTCTGCTCAAAATCGCGATTTTCAAAAACACGATTTTATGCTCAACATCGCAATTTTCAAAAACACGATTTTGTGCTCAACATCGCGATTCTTTGACTTCACAGCATCGCGATTCTCTGAAAGTTCACAAAATCGTGATTCTCTTGAAGTTCACAAAATCGCGATTCTCTGAAGGTTCACAAAATCGCGATTTTTTCCAAAGGTCCTGTTTGCCTGTTTTGACCCCCAGAAGCCTGATTTGACATAACTTTTTCATCCAAAGTCCATTTTTTGAGCTCTATAGCTCGTTGGAAAGCTCGTTTCGAATCCTACACGGCCTCAATTGTTTTTTATAAGAATAACGCGTTGATTTCCCGATAGGATAATTTGAATTTGACCTTCAATTGGGCCCTAGAACCCAAGGGGACTCCAAAGGATTTTTGAACCATACTAAGGGGAAATTTTGGACTCTTAGCCAAAGCTTATGAACTTGAGATCTGGTAGACATCTAGGCAAGCATAGACAAAGCATTAGATCTTCTCAGTCCAGTGTCAACCATACAGCTAAGTCTTGGGCACAACAACTAAGTGGTCATCCTTACGGACTAAGTTCAGACACAAGTGACTCAGAAATGTCTTTTAGCATGGGGAAACCTGCAGGTGGCTCAGGGACTGCCCATCTACAAACACCAGAAGGTCCCTATAAGACACAGTTGGAATATATTCGGACCAACCGATTAGGTGCTCGCATCTATGAGGATGGCCTGAGGCGATCAGTGGTCCAACTCGAAAATCCAGATCAATCCTTTGGACTTGAACACCCGGTGGTCAAGTCCGAAGATGGTTCCTACATTGATAAGGAAGGAACCATGTATGTGGTTACCAACCAACTAGATAGGACCGATGAGTTTGGAAATATCATTCATGAGAATGAGATAGGAGACCTAGAACAAGGAAATGTAGGACAAGGACCCCAGACTCCTAGAGGCAAGTCAGTTTTGACCAGAGTGATCACTCCAGACTGGATCCCTCAAGACAACAAAAGCATAGAACTATTTTTTAATAGAGAAACAGAGGAAGCCTTTTGGAGATTCAAGCCAGATCAACCTGGCCAATTGGGCATAGTTATCATCTATGAATTCAAAGATCCTGAGATACCAGGCAAAGTTGTCTACCTGGATAACACATCAGAGAAGATATTCTTGGTAACAGAACATGATAGACATGCATATACTTGGAAGAATGAATTGATTTTCCCTCCACCAAGATCCAATGTTTACCATGGCCTCCAAGGAGTAGGATCACCCCAAGCTCATGAAGCCCAGAGAGAAAGAACTAGAGAGAGACCTGAGGTAAGTTTTGCACACACAGTGGGCAGAAATAGAGCAGGATTTGAAAATGAAAGACCTGAAAGAGAGAGACATCAAGCACATAGGCAACAAAGAGATGAACATGATTTTCCATTGCCTAGACCCCAAGAGCACCCAAGAACCCTTAGACCCACTCAAGTGATCAAGGCAATGAAGAATTATTTTGACGGGTCAGGAGATCCTTATGATCATGTGGCCGAGTTCAAACAAGTGTTAAGAGCTGAACAGGTTGAGGATTTGTTCACCCAGTACGAAGCATTTGGTCTGACTCTTAAGGGCACTGCCTTAGCTTGGTTTCAACCACTGAGTAGTTGCAACTATCGCGATATAGGTCAACTGCTAGACGAATTCATTGTAGAATTTTCCAAGAGTGGTATCAGGCATAACACATCATCCTTGATCCATAGTTTCAAGCAGACACCCCAAGAAATAGTGCGACTAGCAAGTAGAATGTTTAGACAGTACCTAGAAAGATGCCCTACTCCAGAGCTACCCACACCAGCCAAACAAGTGGCTTTGTTCTTAGATGGCTTACTGAGCACAAAGTTAAGATCATATGTATACTTGAAAGAGCCTAGATCCATAGAAGAGTGCGTGCGGACATGCATTGACATAGAAGATAACTTGGGTGAGGAGTTAGGATTATCCAAACTCTATAAGGACTCTGATAGTTCTACTAGTCATACGTCAAAAATCTCCACGAAAATAGAGGAGATAGCTGAGCAAGTTGCCAAGAAGCTAGGAGTCCAACATAAACAAACACAGAGAGTCACTCCATTGAATCGATGTTATACCTGCGGAGGGGACCACATGGCTAATGTATGCCCATTGCACAACCAGAACATGAGAGAAAGGAATGCTCCATATTGCACTATTGAGAGAAAATATACAAACCACACGGCTCAAGATTGTCCCTATAATAGGCAGGCCGTTAGACAGAATTATCAACAACCTTACCAACCAGGTAGGTATCAAAACCAATACCAACAGCCATATTATAGACCACAACAGCAATATCAGGCACAATATAGGCCACAACCAGTCTTGGGAAACTAACTACCAGCTCCTGCCAACGTGATTCCACTCAAATATACTGTGGGAGAGGAAAATCCAAATAGAGCATTGGTGCCACTAACCCCATTGATACCAGATAATGACTCTCATGCTCATAGTTCAGACTACTCCCATGAAGGTAGTCCACATGCTTATTACACAGAGTCACCTGAACATAGTGAGATTTACTCGTATCAATATGAGGCACCACCTATGGAGCAAAATTGGGAGCCAGAATACTCCAATGTCATGTACACAAATCCTAACCCTATGCCCCAAGTGAGACAAATGAGACCACAAGCCCCTAGAGGATCTTGTTTCAGATGTCAAGGTGACCATTTCCTTTGTTATTGTCCCCACTCACCATCTCCGAGTCAAGGACAGGCTATCACAATACAAGCTTTTTGTCCTGATTGTGGAAAAGACCATCTCCCCAGAGATTGTCCAAGAAACCTCTCCAGTGCATCCAAGATTACACCCATTAATGTGGTAGGCTTAGTGGCGGATTCAAGTTCAAGTAGCAGTAATGTGGCACCTGTACAGGCAATTACTAGGGCACAAGCATTAAAACAAGATAAACCAGCAGGACAATCGGAGTCGAGTGAATCAGGAGAGCCTAGTAAAAGGAAAACAAGAACATGGAAGGATACCAGAGAAAAGGCCAATCGTAAGTGGAATAAAAAGTTATCGGAACTAGAAGAAAGCTTGAAAGACGCAAAAACAAAAATAGAAGACATTGCATCTCAAAACCCCTCGCATGCCGAAACTCCATCCACTCCACCTCATCCCACCCCACCACCCATTGTAAATAGACCGCAACCAGGGTCTGTTCTTGCAGATCCAAACCCAGAAGGCTTGGACATGATGTTCAAGGCCTACCAGGCTCGACTTCAAGAAGGGCCAACAGCTGCAAACCAAGACAAGAGTTACCCTAGAGCAGATTTAGAGATTGAACGGATGAAAATGTGCATGAAAATGGTAGAACAAGCTCAAGCTATACTCGAGACTAGTCAAAAGTTCAATCAGACAAACTCTGTCAAACCTGATTTGCAATTCCAAGGGTTACTAGAAAGATTAGAGCAATTGGTAAACAAACCACAAGTTTCTTTACCTTCATAGACTCAACCAGTTATTGAAAGAGGAAGCTCACCACCAATGGGAGCTTATGTTCCTAATTCCACGGATGTCGGAATACCTCCTTCAATTCAACAGTACTCTCAAGAGTTCTTGCGGGAAATACAAGAAGATAAATGGGCCAAGGAGAAGGGTAACTCCCCTCCTATTCTTGAGATTGATGATCTTCATGATCAATTTCCCCAAGACATTCCATCTATTTACGGAGATGAAGCAGAACAACAAGAAGACGAAAGGTTAGATTTTGAATCTAATACCTTAGAAGAACTGCCTCAATTTCCAGGCCTATGGGAATCTGAATCTCTCTAGATTAGAGCTCCCACAATACTAGTAAGAAATGAAGACTCAGTGGTTCCAAGGAACACGGATGTCGTGAAGAACACTAAGGTTCAGTGTCATCTCACTGTAGAAGAGCTGGTCAAAGCAAAACCTGAGCTATGGAATCATGTGAAGGATCAGGTTCCAGAACTTGATTCCAATATGCCAAAAACAGGCTCTAAGCAAAAAGTTCCAGAGATACCTCTCGATAAAATAGGAGACATGTGTGAGGATGAAGAAGGTAATACTTATCTTCCAATCACCTACCAAGGTTACACAACCAAAGCAATCATAGATTCAGGTGCTGGTGTTGCTATTGCGACCACCTCCTTGTGGAAGCAATGGGGCAAGCCCACATTAAGACCAACTAGAATGAAGCTTCAAATGGCTGATGGTCATTTTGAAAGACCTCTAGGATTGCTAGAAGGGATAACTCTAACCACTTGTGGTGTAGAGTTTGAGCACACATTTGCTATATGTGACTTTGAGAAAAATAATGTCTATGAGATGATCCTAGGAAGACCCTTCCTACGACAATTGCAAATAGTACAAGATTGGGGAACCAACTCCTTGTACTTGCAGCACTTAGGGGTCACCACCAAGGTCAATTTGAAGGATTACTCCTTTAGAGATGTACCACCCCTACAGTGGAATCCTATCCACAAAGCAAAAGAAGATTCAGTCTCTGTGCATTCTGAAAGTTCACCTGATCCATCATGGTTGCATGAAGATACTCATTTGTGGATGTGCAAGGTCGCAGAGGAAGAGGAAAAATGCTTGAAGGTGTGAGAAGAAGGAACTTCACCAGGAGATAGACCAATTAAAGACCCAGCTTATACACCGATGATCTTTCCAGATGAGGAATTTGAGCCTCATGGCTGGCCAGAAATCTTAGCTACCATGGACATTGCTGTCAATGAGGAACAGTGGACACCTCATTCTGATGAGGAGGGTTATGATATCTCAGTGTTCATGTGTCAGCCCTTGCTAGAAGAATGTGACCCTAGTGATGTCATAGAAGAAGAAGAGAATGACGATGATCTGGAGTCTATTGTGATGGATAGTTGCTTTAACTCAGAGCAGCACTATCTAGAAGATATAGGAGTGTTCACCCAGAAAGAAGAAGAACCTCTCACAAGTATTAAAACAGTAAATTCAAAGGATGGAAGTGAGAGTAGTCAAAAGAAAAAGAAAAGAAAAGCAGTGAAACAAGAAGAGGAGGAATCATTGTTTGAAGTACCAGAAAACTTCAAGAAATATGAAGTTGATGACCGCAAAATTTTGGTACGCATGCCTAAGAGAGAGGCCATGATAGGAGAATCATATGATAATAAAGAAAAGACCAAGAAAATTGTAGTGACCATTGAAGAGAACGAAGAGAGATGCACATACATAGGAGATGACCTAAGTGCAAGAGAAGAAATGGAGCTCGTAGCTCTATTAAGGGAATATAGGGACGTGTTTGCATGGCACTATAGAGACTTGAAAGGGGTAGATCCAAGAATTTGCTCTCATACTATCCCCATGACTGTTGATGCCAAGCCCACCAAACAGAAGCCCTACACATATAATGATACCTATGCAGCCAAAATAAAAGAAGAAATTGATAGGTTGATTGAAGTTGGATTCATCTATGAGATTGAGCATACTGAATGGGTGTCCCCCATTGTAGTGGTGCCCAAGAAGAACGAAAAGTTGCGAGTGTGTATTAACCTTAACAAAGTTAATGCCGCTACGATCAGAGATAGTTATCCACTTCCAATCACAGAACACCTATTGGAGCGTGTTGCAGGCAAGGAAGTTTATAGCTTCCTTGATGGATTTTCAGGTTACAATCAAGTAGCCATTGCCCCAGAAGATCAACACAAAACAGCTTTTGCCATAGAGTGGGGAATCTTTGCATTTCGTGTTATGCCATTCGGGCTCACAAATGCACCTGCAACATTCCAACGGCTCATGTGTCATGTCTTCAAAGAGTTCTTGCAAAAGAGCTTAGAAGTATATGTGGATGATTTATGTGCTCATGCCCAAGAAAGAAGATTTCACATCCCTGAACTCAGACAATTCTTTAACAAGTGTAGAGAATATTGAGTGTGTTTGAACCCAGAAAAGTGTGTGTTCATGGTGCGTCAAGGTAAAATCTTAGGTCATATTGTTTCTAAGAATGGAATCTCAACAGATGAAGATAAGGTACGAGCCATAGCAGAGCTGCCACGGCCAAGGAATGTTAAAGAGGTACAATCCTTTATGGGCCATTGTGGATATTACCGTAGGTTTATCCACATGTACGCAATCATAGCTAGACCCCTTTATGCCTTGTTGTCTAATTTTGAGTGGAACGACGAATGCGAGAATTCTTTCAATGAACTGAAGAAACGTTTGTGCACAGCACCAATACTGACCACTCGTGATTGGAATAAACCATTCCATGTCCATGTGGATGCATCCAATCATGCCATAGGATGTGTGCTAGCACAACCCACAGGTGAAGGGAATTTAGATTTGCGCATAGCATATGCTAGTAGACAACTAAACCCAGCCGAAAGAAATTATACCACAACCGAGCGAGAAGGGTTAGGCATGGTATATGTTGTGAACAAGTTTAGAAACTATTTATTGGCCAACAAGTTCAAGTTTTTCACTCATGATCAAGCTTTGTTATATTTGGTCAATAAACCTTGCAATACTGGACGCTTAGTAAGATGGTTCCTCTTACTAATGGAATATGACTTTGAAGTTGTTGTCAGGAAAGGTAGAACCCACCTTCGGGCAGATCACCTTTCTCGCATCACTTCAGGAGAGTCACCGCAAGGAGTGTCTGACGAATTACCGGATGCTTATCTGTTCAATTAAGAAGTTGTTCCTAAATGGGCAAATAAGTTGGTACCAGTCCTAACCTTCGGCCCTGCAAATAAGAATGTGAAAACATCACAAGAAGAAATTGTAAAATCACAAAAATATCACATATTGGCAGGAAGCATGTACAAACAAGATACTGAGGGTGTATTAGCTTGTTGTGTCGAGGATGATGAACATAGTAGTTGGTTGCAGCAAGCTCATGAAGGATTGCTAGGAAATCACTATTCCAAACAATAAACATTGCAGAATCTGAAGCGTTTAGGAGTGTATTGGCCTAGCATGGACAAAGAAATACATGAGTGGATTAACTTAGCTCAAGACCCGCAACTTTTGCACCATACTTCTTCCAATGCATTTTCCAAGTAAGCATGCGTAGGGCTACATTACAAGGCCGTGCACAAGGCACATACTTTTTTCAACCCATGCACATACACACTTACCCATCATTCACTATGGGTTATGAGTACTTGGCATGACTACTCTGAACATCATCTTTAGAAGCGCTAGAGGACATCTTGCGGCAACATCAATACCTAGGAAGCAATTCGAAGCTAGCAGTTGCTCCAACTCAATCTTGATACGCATTCATGCGGGAATCCACGGAAGAAGCACATACCAAGGGACTACAACTTGCAAAGGCATGCAGTGACAAATGAAGGACCGGACAACCATGTTGCTCTAGCACAATGGTGAGAACCACGTTAAGAAGCTCCACCTCCTTAATGTCAATCCGCGGAAGAGATAGGAGTGATATGAAGATCGTGAATGTGAGATGAAGTGAGAGTGAAGGTGAGAAGCATAGAAATGCACACACACATACACACACACTACGAAGAGACAAGCAAGAAAAAGGTGAGAAATCAACTCTATTACTCAAGAACACTATTACAAGCTCAAAATAGCTCTAAGCTCTTCTCTACTCAAACAAGCTAACCTCAAAAATGAGCTCTCTAGCTCTTTTTATAGTTTCTAGACTAGTTTTGACCGGTTTCACATCTAGTGACCGGCATAGTTAAAAATTAGGTCCTAGATGCTATTTGGAAGGGTAAACGGTGTCTAAAAATAACGAAAATTGATACGTTTGTTCTACCTAAGCTCCTCAAGCTCAAGGACTCCTCGGCTTGCACAAAATGGAGCTATGGATCACAAAATGGGGTTTTCTATGTTACATATGTTACAATAGTGATAAAAATCACTATTGGAGGTTTTTGGAAAGTATTTGAAAACATAATTCTTTGAAAAAAGGTTCGACTGGCTCCTTGCTCCGTCATTACATGCTTCCGCGTCTTCTATGCCTCTGGATGCTTCCAACACCCCCCTCCCTCTCGCTTCTGTCGTCCCTGATAGAACCTTGTTGTGAGGTCTGCCGGATATAGTTTTGTAGGAGGTCTTGAGCGAGGGTGTGCTCGGAGATACGAATGCCTCTGGCCAGATCGGCCTCGAGTTTCTCCCAGTCTATTGGTTGCGGTTCTTCCGGTGGCGGGAGCTGATAGTGTGTGGAATAGACCATTCGTTCACAGGCAAATAAGTGTAATAAATGTGTAGCCCTGCTTATGAATACCTCTGAATGGTATTCCCAGAAGCCAGTTGTGAACATCTCTTCGAACGTTTGCTTGTAGCACGCCGGTAGATACTTTATTCTGCAATGCCAGGCATAACACACCCGTAGCGATGGCGTTGTACTCATATCATATACCAGATCGAAATTGCCATGCTCAAAGCCCGGGGTGTTTACATGAGGTGCCTTGACGCGTCGGAAGACTTTAAAAATCATTTGCATCATGTCAAAGATTTTGACAGTCATATGTGCCGCTATATCGTCCATATGCTTTAGTCTAGGGAGCCAGTGGCGAATTGTAGCCATCATGTAGCCTACAGTTGGTAACTCAATGGGTGGCTTAAAATAGGGGTAATTCAACCAATCCTGGCACTGTTTATTGTTTTGTACCTTAATAGCGAAGGCTGTCGAGGAGCGGCATCGTGGTACCGGTCCCCAACATGGGTTGTACTTCAAATGCAAAGGTGCCTTTACCCATGTACTCATCATTTCTGGATACTTCGGTCGTAAATCTTTGCGCCACTCTGGTTGATATATCTCTCCTTGCTGCGCATCTAGTGGCAATTCGTCCTCCTCGAACTGAGTCGCATGCGATGGTTTCTTACCTGTTTCTTTCTCAATGGCTAACTGGTATTCGGCCATTAACATAAAATACGGTTTATACTGTAGCTCGTGCCCAGATATGTATCGTCGCGGGGCCAAATGAGCAAAGAATGGAGACTGTAAAATTCTTTCTTCTATCATCGCCATGGCATGTAATTGTGCCTCTACTCTAGCTGAGTGCATTGTCCCAAGTTCCTCAATAGTCTTCATCCACGCGGGGGTCGGGAGTTTGTAAGTCATCTGGCCTTCGGCCGTGACGCGTCCGCCTGGGATGGGTTGTGGCTCATACGCCTCTTCAAATGTTTCCTCCACCGGGATGGTGACAGTTTCTTCCTCAGCTGGAAGCTCAGGTGGGGAATCTGGCCTGGGTGGTGCTTCATATACTGCAATCCTTGATTCAAGGTTTGATACCTGGGCCCGTAATGTGTTGAGTTCCTCTAAGATGTCAGGAGAGGGGTCCATAGGTGCTGGTATGTCTTGGTGTGCCGGTGCTCGTAACTAGAGTAATTTATGATCTTCTTTGAGTTTCTGTAACTCCTCGTTCATGCGGTCGTATTCATCTAGCAGTCTTACATGATCTTCTAGCAGCATCCTCATTGAATCTGAGGGAATGGGTTTGAACCGACTAGGACTGAGTGGTTGGTCTGGATGGTCTAGGGCTGCTTCTAAGTTTTCTCGATTCTGGTCCTGTAAGCGCTGGTTTTCTTCCTTTGCTGCTGCTAGATGTCTTCTGAGTAAAGCCCATGTTTCGTGTTAGCGTTGCATTACGGATTGTCTGGGCTCTTAATAAGTTAGCCAGGTCAGCAGTGGCTTCCTTGGTCTTTTCTTTGCTTTCTAGTTCTAATTTATGATAGGCCTCTCGTAATTCTTGGTAGCGGCTGTTCAGTGAGGCATTCTCAATAGACAATAAATTAAGCTGCGACTGTAAGTCATTGGTTGTCCTCTGCAGCTGCGGGTAATTATGGCCAAGAGTTGTGAACTCATCTCTTACTTGCGTCATACACATGAACATCTGTCAAAATGCATTATCTACAGTGGGTGATAGTATTAATGGGGTGCTAAATGAAGATGCAGTGGGTGTAGATGCAAAGGGAACGGGGAATGGGGGTGGGAAGGTGGATGCTGTGGTGATTGTGGAAAATTCTAAGGTGCCTAAATATGTTTGTGCTGTGAGTGAAGTGAGTGATGGTGCAGTGGGTGGTGAGATGTCCATGTCATTGGACGTGTCCCGTGCGGTGACCGTGAATATGGGTGTGACTGTGGGTGCTTGTGCTGGTGTAAATACAGGATTTACAAAGGTTGAGGAGTAATCTACAGGGGAACTGGCTGGTGTAGCTAGGTGGAAAGGGGAAAGAGGGGTTACAGTGGGTCGGGGAGGTGAGACGGGGGAGAAGGTTAAGGGCGGTGGGAATGGAAAAAGGGGTCTTGGAGTTGTGGGGAAGGATGGAAAAGCTGGATGGAGGAATGGGTTGAATGGAAAGGTGGATGTGTGCGGGGGTAGACTAGGTCTAAAGGGTGCAGGACTTGTGGGGTTAGTGGTCGTAAAGACGATTTCTGCTACGTCACCAGCGATAGAAGATGTTAGATGGGGGGAAGGAGGGTGAATAGGGGAAGCTGGATGGCCGGGCGGAGATGGAGGAGCGGTTGGGGTGGTCGGTACTTCAGTGACTACTGAGGTATGTACAGTTGTAGCACGGGGTGGGGAATCTACAAGGATGGTTTCTGCTGCCTACGAACTTTCAGGGACGAGGCGTGCCTCCCTGGCTTGATCTGAAGACTGTGCTCCTGTTGGTACACGAATGTATTCGCCGGGCTTTGAAAGTAGTCGTACTCAGTGGGGGTCAAACTGTGGTAGTGGCTTTCTTTGCAAGTACCTGAGGGCTTCGTTGGAGCCTACTGATTTGACTAACTCTCTGAATCCTTTGATGTATGCATCTTCGAATCCGCCTGTGACAAGTTCTTGTTCTATTATCGCTTGACTCTCTTCCTCAGTCAGCTTTTTGTGTGCCCAAACTTTTTCCATAGTTCTATACAGCTTCTTAATAGCCAGTGTGTAAGCTGCTGCTTCACAAGTTTCATCTTCATGGGTACTTGTATCACCATGTGTGTCTGTTTGTTGTCCTTGGCCATCTGTCTGTTCATGCTCTTGAGATTCGATAGTGCCCTGGCTGGCTTCGTCATCGCCTTCGTCGTCATCGGTTGCTGTTCTTTCGTCATCAGAGCTAGACACGATCTATCCTTGTGGCTGATCCCGGGGTGTGGTGGGATAGCTAGGCCTTTCAAATTCTTGAGAAAATAATTGTCCTTCTGAAAATTGGAACTCATTGGAGAATGCATCGGGCATCTCAAAATCGAACGTTGTGTTCAGTGGCGCTGCTTGTTCTGCTTCTAAATGTGGTATTGGAAAAGAGAACGCTTCCGCACCAATAGTGGTGGGAAGTTCTGCTGCCGTGGTGATAGGTTCTGGGGTTGTGTCTGCTTGAGGTGCAACAGTACTGGTGGTGCCCTCCGTTACAACTGGTCTTGATAATCTGATACGAATAGGTTGTACTGTGGGAGTGGCTGCTGTCGGTGACTGCTCTGGAGATGGTTGTGGTGAGGGTGATTCTAGGACTTGTAGGCACGGGATAGTGCCTCTCATCCGCTTTCCGGCTCTGCCTTTGCTAGACTTTCTAGCCTTCTTAGTGGTCCCTTTGAAGGCTTTCAGTTCCTCACTGGTCATGGCACGCTCAATGGGTAAATCATATGCCAAGCACATATATATAATCCTTGTAAGTGCACAACACCCATTGATGACCTTCTTTCGCTCCCATCTATGTTGTGTCAAATAGAGCTGATCAATTATCCAGCTAGCTAGATCAACCGTTTGAGGTCCAGTACATGCTAAGTATAATCCAAACCAGATTCTTTTGTGGGACATGGTAAAACGATCCTGAGCTGGGAAAGAAAAATGCTGCATGCATATCCGCAATGGCTTGGAAAGCTCAGGGGTTATAGCTGAAATGTCCTCCCACTTAGTTACATCACCACGTTTCATCGGCTCTGGAACTAGCCGTTCTCGTTCCGTAGGAGTG
Source organism: Ceratopteris richardii (assembly GCA_020310875.1). Classification (NCBI taxonomy): domain Eukaryota; kingdom Viridiplantae; phylum Streptophyta; class Polypodiopsida; order Polypodiales; family Pteridaceae; genus Ceratopteris; species Ceratopteris richardii. The sequence continues at coordinate 63,341,234 of CM035443.1, forward strand.
TGCGTTCCATGTATTTTGAGAGCTGCGCGAATTAAATCTTTAGACAGATAAAACCTTCTGAATGGAGGATCATTTACCAAGGATGGTAACATGAATGTTCCGGGTAGATCCTTGTTCTCTGAAGCCGTCAAGGTGGTTACTAAGTAAAAGCATCTGTAAAAGTTGGGTTTAGGCAGAGGGTCACTAAAATATTCTGTAAATCCTGCTCGTGCCCAAACGTGCGTTAAATCTTGTGTATTCTATAGTCCTTCAAATTCTCTTGAAAAGAACTGGTACTTGGCCCATGTGCACAAATCAAATGCCAAATTGGCCTCAAATATGAAATCAGCGTCTGCTAATGGTCCTGCTAGGCCTTGAAACCAGTGAGAGTTACGATGAATCTTCTCGGTATATCCTCTAGGAGGATCGTCGATTGGCATGGGTCCTGGAAAACCTTGAAACTCTGGTGGTTGCACAGTCGGATAAGATTCCACGAGTAATTCTCCAATATTAGCCATTGGTGTGCTTGGGCCAGCTTCTAATGGTCCTTCTTCGGTTTGCATGATGCCTGACGAGCTAATGGAAAAGATCTGCTACAAAAGATTAACACATTAGCATGGAAATTAATTATGATCCCATTAAAGTGAGACCGCAATCCCTTTCCATAACCGATGTGTAACCCGTGTAGCCAGGTGTTGTGAGGTGGATAATGGAATGATTATTTGCAAAACTAATGCAGGTCTCTAGACGCCTACATTGTCAGATTATGCATACATTTCTTGATGAGCTTTTATAATGCATGATGTGGGGTTTTGGTGTATGAATTCATACAAGGTTTGGTTGAGGGTGAATTATTACAACGGTGGAGTTTAAACGGGGTGGGAGAATTGTTAGATAAGGGGGTACAAGAAGACGTCTGGATACGTTTCGGTATCCATTTCCTAAGAGTCTTTGAGTGGGTGGTGTGTTTCTACTGAGGGACAAAAAGTGGTATCGGGTTTGGTGGTATTGAAGGATGGAAAGATTTCTGAGGGGTATATATTACATGGCTAGAGGGTTGGGCTATAATACATTGTTTGGGTACCCAAATCTGCGTGGGTGTGGGTCAATTGATAAGATACTTCTTGGCAATCCAAATCTGTCGAGTATTTGTACTTGTAGAAGAAGGTCGAGGGGACGTTGAATACTGACTCTGCTTCTTTTGAAACTTTTTCCTGTTCTTGTCTGCGGTGTTGCCAATAGCCTGTGGTTGCTTTCCTTTTGGCACCCATATTTGTCTCCTGCCACTTGTTCTATGATGTTGATACTGCTGCTTTCTTTGCCTTATCTGGTGGTGTCGTCGGTCTGGGTTCCTCTGTTGTGGTTGACTCCTTCGTGGTTGGGTTTGAGAGGTCCATTGGACGCTCTGCTTTGGAAAAGAAGGGAGATCCAACACTTGCATGACCTGCCCATTAGGAAGTGATTCGTTCTTTATCTTTAATCTAGGCCAGTCCACAGCAAGTTTGGAAGGATGAGCACCGCAGGGTATCGTGCTCATTTGGACGCTAATGCAACCCACCTGACCGCTGATTGTGTCCATCTGCCCTAGCGGTTGGGTAGCTGCCCCTTCTAGTTTGCAGGAAGCCCCACGGAAGATCTCATGTCGTCCTTCTGATTGACAACTATCTATAGCCAAGCCCGAGTGGGTTGGTGTAGACGTAACGTGACTAATCTGACCAAAGATCTTCCGGTCTTCCGTCGCATGTATTTCATTGGGTTTAGGGTTACAAACCTCAGTCGGAATGCCGTTAGGGAAGTCAAGCGGTATCACTCGCTTCTGTTCTAAGGTTCCAATCTGTAAGGAGCCTTGTCTAAGATTTAGGTCCACTGAGTGATCCTATAGCCAATCTTGGCCAAGGATTAGGGGTTCTATCAGGTCGTCATCATGGCACACTAGTAGCTTCGCTGTCAGTCACATCCTTAATGAGGATAGGAAGGTCCACCTCACCCATGCAAGGGGTTTCCATGCCTCCTAGCCCTATGAGGTATGCCTCAATTGGCCGCATTTCTATTCCTAAATCCTTATAGTGGGACCATCTAATCGCACTAGTCGAAGCACCTGAGTCAATTAAAGCCCTGAGCTCTTGGCAAGGGTTGCCGTGCTCTAGCCTGACTGTAATGAACGGTCTCCTGTCCACTATGCTAGGATGAGTTCGTGACTTTACCTCACACATAGCCATGGGGTATCTGGGTGTTGTTTCCAGATGGTTATAATGTTCTCTCCCTAGTCCTTGTCTTCTGAGCTTCATGCGCTTAATGCGTTCTATTGCTTCCTCCTGAGCTTCCGCTCGTATTCTATTTTCTTCCTCCTTAGGCTTCTTTGCCAACGTGAGTCGTCTAAGCATATCCTCAGTAAGAGGTTCCTGATATAACTTGTCTCTACAGCCACTAATGTAATTAGGCATTATATCTCCTTCTAAAGTGGCTAATTGTACTGCTCCACTTGTTGAGAGTCTGTTAATGATCATAGGTCCATAACCTCGCTTTTCTAACTTCCGTGCGTGTTGTTTCAGCGTATATACTAGAACTAAATCTCCTTCTTTTAGGCCTTTATCTTTCACATGTGCATCAAAATATGCTTTCTGTCGCTTCTTCGCTGCATATATTCTTGTTGCTGCCTTTAGCCTGGTTTCTCCTAATCGTTCCAAGTAAATTATTCTTGCTGATAATTCATGGCCGGTCCACTGATGTTCTTGTGCAACCTTAAGGGTCGGTATCAAGAAGTCCAAGGGAAGCACAGCATTCTGACCAAAAACCATCTGAAAGAGAGTTGCATTGAGTACGGTCTTGTAGGCCACTCGATATGCCCAAACAGCGTGGTGTAACTGTTTGTCCCAATCTGAACGTTTGTTGTTCACGAGTTTCGTCAGTACGTTACAAAGGATCGTATTAGTGCTTTCAGCCTGACCATTGGCCTGAGGATGATATGGTGCGGATTTCTTGTGAATCACCATAAAATCCTGTAACAAATATTCAATGACTTGGTTTAGAAAGTGAGTTCCGCGATCGCTCACTAACTCTATAGGCAATCCATATCTTGTAAAGACATTCTCAAATAAGAATTTTGCAGTTGTGTGTGCATCATTCTTTTTCGTGGCTTTTGCCTCTACCCATTTCGTAAGATAATCTGTGGCAACAATAATGTATTCGGCATGTGTACCTTTTGCAGGGGGGTTAATGGGTCCTACAAAGTCTATGCCCCACTTAGAAAATGCACGTCCTCCCATCATGGGTTTCAATGGCATTTCATCTCTGCGAGTAGGAAACTGAGTTCTTTGGCACACATCACATCTCTTAACATAGGTATGAGCATCCATGTGAAGAGTGGGCCACCATAATTCTGCAAAGAGGATAGCTTTGATTATCCTTTCAGGTCCAAAATGACCTCCTGCAACACCTTGGTGTGCAGTCTCTAGTATGCTCAGATAATCGCTTTCATGAACACATTGTCTTAGATATCCATCTCGTCCTCTTTTGTATAGATTATCGCCAATAAGTGAATAGTCTTGAACTTCCTGCTCTAGACTGCATTGTCGTGCTAAGGTCATTCCTTGAGGGAATGTCTTCATCCTCAAGTATGTCACTAAAGGTTCACTCCAGTCTGGTGTGAGAGACACGTGATATAATGTAGCATGCTCTACTGGTGGTCTTTCACAACAAACATGGCATTCTTTACACAACCGGTAGACATCTGCTTCCATCGAAGGCCAATGTACTCTTAATCTATGCAGAGTCTGTAGTGTTCGATGTTTCGAATGATGTTGCTTTAATGCACCTACGTGTGCTAATTGCAACCAATTCGCATGTTCTGATTCATCTACACAACAAGCAAGAATCTTTTGATTATCCTCTTTATATATGCTACCTGCTATGATTTGATATCTCTGAGATTTGGTAATCTCTCCTTCTTTGATCTTTATCCTAGAATTCTTGGGTCCGTATGTCAGAATAGGGACTATAGGCTTAGCCCATTCTGGTGCTATCTCAAGATTAAACAAATAAGCATCTGGCAATTCATCCGCTATTCCTTGAGGAGCTTCTCCTGAGGTTAATCTCGAAAGGTGGTCAGCTCTAAGATGTGTATTTCCTTTCTTGACTACTACTTCAAAATCATACTCCATGAGTAATAGAAACCAACGTATTAGTCGTCATGTGTTACATGGTTTGTTGACTAGGTACAATAGGGCTTGATGATCTGTAAAGAACTTGAACTTGTTTGCCAACAAATAGTGCCTAAACTTCTTTACTGCGTAGATCATCCCTAATCCTTCTCGTTCCGTCGTGGTGTAATTTCTTTCTGCTGCGTTCAATTGTCTGCTCGCGTAAGCTATGGGGAGATCTATGTTACCTTCACTCGTGGGTTGTGCCAACACACATCCTATGGCGTAGTTGGATGCATCCACATGTACATGGAATGGCTTACTCCAATCTGGGGTAGTCAATATAGGTGCTGAGCACAAGCGTCGTTTAAGTTCATTGAATGAATTTTCACATTCATCTGTCCATTCGAAATTGGTTAAAAGAGAGTATAAAGGCTTGGCTATTATTGCATACATGTGTATGAGTCTTCTATAATAACCACAATGGCCCATAAATGCTTGTACCTCTTTGATGTTCGTCGGCCTAGGTAATTTTGCAATCACCTTCACTTTTTCCTCATCCGTAGAGATTCCATTTTTTGACACAATGTGTCCTAGAATTTTGCCTTGTCTGACCATGAAAACGCATTTTTCTGGGTTCAAACAAACCTGATATTCTCGACATTTGTCAAACATTTGTCAAATATTTGTCTTAACTCAGGGATATGCATCTATCTGATATTAGAATGAGCACATATGTCATCGACATATACTTCCAAACTCTTGCGTAAGAATTCCTTAAAAACATGACACATGAGTCGTTGGAAAGTGGCGGGTGCATTTGTTAAGCCAAATGGCATTACACGAAATGCAAATATACCCCATTCGGTGGCAAATGCCGTCTTGTGTTGGTCCTCTGGAGCAATGGCTACTTGATTATAACCTGAAAAACCATCAAGGAAGCTGTAAACTTCCTTACCCGCAACTCTTTCCAATAGATGTTCTCTGATAGGAAGAGGATAACTGTCTCTAATCGTGGCTCGGCATTAACTTTTTTAAGGTTAATACACACACGCAATTTTCCATTCTTCTTGGGCACTACCACAATGGGGGATACCCATTCGGTATGCTCAATTTCGTAAATGAATCCTGCTTCTATCAAGCAATCTATCTCCTCTTTAATTTTCGCAGCGTAGTTATCATTGTACGTGTACGGTTTCTGTTTTGTCGGTTTTGCATCTGGAGTCATAGGGATAATATGAGAACATATATCTGGATCTGCTCCTTTCAAATCTTTACACATCCATAAATGAGTGTCCTCATGCAACCAAGAAGGATCTGATTCTAATGAATGCACGGATTCCATCTCTACCTGAGTCTTATGGATGGTATTCCATTGTATTGGGGGTACGTCTCTATGTGAATAGTCTTTAAGATTGACTTTGGTAGTCACTCCTAAATGTTGCAAGTACAAAGAATTAGTTCCCCAATCTTGTACAATTTGCAACTGACGCATGAATGGTCGTCCCAATATCATCTCATAAGCATGATTTTTTGCAAAGTCACAAATGGCAAAAGTATGCTCAAATTCTACACCACAAATGGTGAGAGATATGCCTTATAATAAGCCTAATGGTTTTTCTATATGTCCGTCAGCCATTTGTAGCTTCATCTTGGTGGGTCTTAATGCTGGCTTACCCCAACGTTTCCATAAAGCGGTGGTAGCTATGGCTACTCCGGCTCCTGAATGTAAGATGGCTTTCGTGGTGTAGCCCTGATGGGTTATCGGAAGATAAGTGTTACCTTCCTCTCCTTTGCTTACATCTCCAATCTTTTCTACTGGTATCCCTGGTACCTTATTTTGTGATCCTATTTGTGAGGGAGTAGTAGCAAGCTCAGGGAATTGATTTGCTACATGCTTCCACAATTCTGGTTTTATCTTTAACAACTCCTCCAGAGTGAGATTACACTGTACTTTGGTATTCTTGATCACTTCCGTGTTTCTAGGGATTACTAATTCTTTGTTCCTCACTATTATCGTGGGTGCTCTCATACTAATAGACTTTGCTTCCCAAGGTCCTGTGAACTGAGGTAGTTCTTGTAAAGAATTGGATTCAAAACCCGTGTGTTCACTCAGTTGCTCTTCCTCTACATCATCGTAAATAGAGGGGATATCCTGGGGAAATTGTTCTTGCAAGTCATCTATTTCTTGAATAGGAGGATGAGTTCCTTGTTCTTTTCTCCATTTCTCTTCTTGGATTTCCCTCAAAAATTCATGTGAGTACCTATGTATGGAAGACACATCGTCTTGACTTTCTGTATTGGGTACTTGAAACAGGGATGGTGCATTATTTTCCTGCGTCTCTGGGACAATAGGGTTCCTAGGCTGATCCTTTTTCTCTTTGCTCTCTATCAAGTATTCTAGCCTCTCCATTAGTCCTTGAAAGTGTAATTCCGGTTTTGCCATGTTATTCCAATTAAGATATCTAAAGGCTTCGAACAAAGCTTGTGCTAACTCTACCATCTTCATGCAAAGTTTAGTTCTCTCAATTTCTAGATCAGCTCGTGGGTAGTTTTTGCTCATTTCAGCTACTTGAGGTCCCTCTCTTAATCTAGCCTGATATGCACAAAACATCATGTCTAGATTCTCTGGTATGGGTTCCACTAAAACTGATCCTGATTTCTGAGCTGGATTCTCTTGATTTAATTTCTGTGAAGTCAATTCTAGGATTTTGGCTCTCGACTCTTTCAAACTTCCTTCCAACTCAGTTATCTTTTTACTCCATTTTCTCTTAATTCTTTCTCTAGAATCTTTCCAAGATTTTGTCTTTTTACTGCTAGATTCTGCAACTTCACTACTTCCAGCTACTTTCTCCTAATTAAGCTGTTGGTTCTGTAAGAGTTCCTGGGCTCTTGTTATAGCTTGGATAGGCACGTATGTAGGGTTGGATCCATCTACATTGTTTACAATACCTACCACGTTGATCAGTGTCACACTCGAAGCATTAATAGGGTTCTTAGGACAATCTTTGATTATGTGCTCTTTACCACAATCGGCGCAAAAGCCTTGGATGTTATAGTACTGTGATTGTCCTGATATCGGGGGATGTGGACAATCCTTTATGAAATGGTCTCCTTGGCACCTAAAGCATGGTCCTCTAGGGCCCTGTGGTCTTTGCTGTCTTAATTGGGGCCGTGGATTTGGGTTTGTGTACATCACATTAGCATAGTCTGGCTCCCAACTAGGTTCCACTGGTGGACTATCGTAATGATATGTTTCTACGTGTTCTGGTGACTCCGTGTAATAAGCGGGTGGACTATCTACATGCATAGAGTCAAAACTGTTTGAGTTCGGGTCACCCTCTGTGATCAAAGGTGAAGAAGGCACTAAAGCCCTACTTAGGTTCTCTTCTGCAGCAGCGTATTTGACTGAGATGACATTCGCTGGTGGGGGTGGCTGCTGAGCTAAGACAGGTTGAGGTCTCTGTTGAGCCTGGTATGGGTAGTTCTGAGGAGGCCTATAGTAATAAGGCTGAGCATTGTAATGGCCTTGATACCTACCTGGCTGCTGGTATGCTTGCGGGTAGTTCTATCTCACGGTTTGTTTGTTGTATGGGCAGTCCTGAGCCGTATGATTCGTGTATCTTCTCTCATTTGTACAGTATTGGCCACTAGGGTTGGCTTGAGGTTGTGTTGCATTGGGGCACACATTTGCCATATGATCACCACCACAGGTGTAACAACGCTTGTTTGTTAGCACCCTAGGTTTACTAGAAACTCCTAGTTTCTGGGCCACTTTTTCTGCTAGATCTTCTATCGAGTTAGACAATTTTGTGGATGCTAGAGATGAACAGTCTGAGTCCTTATAGACCTTTGAGAGTTCTAACTCATCTCCTAAGTTGTCCTCAATGTCTATGCATATTCTCACACATTGCTCTAGCGTCCTGGGTTCTTTTAGGTACACATAGGAGCGTAGTTTAGCGCTCAACAAGCCATCTAGGAACAATGACACTTGTTTAGCTTGTGAGGGTAGCTCTTGCATTGGACATCGTTCAACATATTGTCTAAACCTACGTCCTGCCAGTCTAACTGTTTCCTAAGGGGTTTGTTTAAAGCTATGAATCAACGAAGACGTGTCATGTCTAATCCCACTTTTAGAGAATTCAGTGATGAATGACTCTAAAAAGTGATGGATGTCTCTAAAGTGCCTTTGTTGCAATGGTTGGAACCAAGTTAAAGCGGTATTCTTTAACGTTAGCCCAAATGCATTGTATTGCGTGAACATGTCTTCAACTTGTTCGGCTCTTAGTACTTGCTTGAATTCTGCAACATGGTCATAGGGATCTCCTGTCCCATCAAAATAATTTTTCATGGATTTCACTAATTTTTATAGTTTTTTGACTAGTTTTGGTCCTGTCCAGACCTAGTGTCCGGCCTAGTTAAAAATTAGGTTCCAGGGCTTATTTGAGGGCTCAACCGGAGTCTAAAAATTATGAAAATTGGTAGGATGATAGTTCTAATACTCCTCAAGCTCAAAGACTCCTCGGCTTGAATAAAATGGAGTTATAAAAATAGATAATGGTATTTACAATGGTTTTTAGTGATGAAAATCACTATTTTTGTAGGGGATTCTTCTGAAAATTTGACATACACTTCTTGGAGCTCCCTACTTGCTCCCTTTCCTTGTGTGTCCACCTTTTGATGTGCTTCCATGCTTTGTCCTTGACTTTGAGCTTCAACACTCCCCCCCTTCTCGAGTCTGTCGTCCCTAACAGACCTTTGTTGTAGTGGTTGTTCCAAGTAGTGCCTTGAGAGGGAGTGTCCCTTCTGTATGAACAAAAGTCGTCTGACTTCCAAATTTGGCAGTGTTGATTTGTTGGAAGCAGCCAGAGGCATAGAAGACGGGAAAGCATGTAATGACGGAGCAGGGATCCAGTCGAACCTTTTTTCAAAGAATTATGTTTTCAAATACTTTCCAAAAACCTCCAATAGTGATTTTTATCACTATTGTAACATATGTAACATAGAAAACCCCATCTTGTGATCCATAGCTCCATTTTGTGCAATCCAAGGAGTCCTCGAGCTTGAAGAGCTTAGGTAGAACAAGCGTATCAATTTTCGTTATTTTTAGACGCCGTTTACCCTTCCAAATAGCATCTAGGACCTAATTTCTAACTATACCGGTCACTAGATGTGAAACCGGTCAAAACTAGTGCAGAAACTATAAAAAGAGCTAGAGAGCTCATTTTTGAGGTTAGCTTGTTTGAGTAGAGAAGAGCTTAGAGCTATTTTGAGCTTGTAATAGTGTTCTTGAGTAATAGAGTTGATTTCTCACCTTCCATTGTGTCTTGCTTGTCTCTTCGTAGTGTGTGTGTATGTGTGTGTGCATTTCTATGCTTCTCACCTTCACTCTCACTTCATCTCACATTCACGATCTTCATATAACTCCTATCTCTTCCGTGGATTGACATTAAGGAGGTGGAGCTTCTTAACGTGGTTCTCACCATTGTGCTAGAGCAACACCAAATTTGGCGCCGTTGCCGGGGATCGAGTCTAGGACGAATGTGTGATGGTAAGAGTATAGCAAGAAGTGGCGTTGGAAGGTAAAAATTTCAGTTTTTGTTGTTGTTTTTACTTAGTTTTTAGTGTTTTTCGCCTCCCCCTCACTCCATCTTCATCACCGCATCATCATCTTCATCTCCAAAAAAATCAAAAAATTCACTATATCCACCCATTCTCCTCATTTCCCCTCATTTGTGCATGCGAGAGAGTGAGAGAGAGCTTTTGTGCTTGCATGTGCTTTTGCCTTCTTGAGTTTTCTTGCAGGTACAGTGCTCCAGAGCATCACGAAAGCTTGGAAAAGGTAAAATTTTCAGTTTCTGTCAGAGATTTCCGTCTGTGTCAGACCATCACGATGGTCTGCCAAGTACCAAATTTTTGGTAAGCGACCACACCACGAGATAGGCGACACAAGCGCACACACGAATCCACAGACGCATCTGCAAAATTCTCATTTTGGTGGACCATCGCGACGGTCTCAGACCATCCCGATTGTGTCACACCATCGCGATTGGCTCACGCCATCGCGACGGCTCGGCCGGACCATCGCGACGGTCTCACGCCATCGCGACGGTTCATTTGGACCATCACGACGGTTCGCGGACCATCGTGACTGTTTGGTTGACCCCACACCATCGCGATTGGCTCACGCCATCGCACCGACGGTGCCATGTGGGAAGCTAAATCATCGCGACGACACCCTTACACCATCGCGACAACTCAAATTTTGGACCATCGCGATTGGCTCAAGCCATCGCATTTGTGACCATTGTGACGGTTCACTTTGGACCATCGCGATTGTTCACGTTGACCGTTGACTGACGCCATCGCGATTGTCCGCCTGATCGAGCCATCGCGATTGCTCACTTTTGGACCATCGCGACCGTGCAATTCAGACCATTACGATTGCTCACCTTCACGCCATCGCGACGGTCCCCGACCATCGCAATTGTCTCACGCCATCGCGATTGTGCACCCCCATCGCAAATTTTAGGGTTTCATTTTTTGGCCAATTTTGGGGCTATTTTTGGGAAATTTTTGGGTGATTATACTCATAGGAGACCCCTTAGCTCATATTTGGAGAAAAAACCTATTTGTCAGTTTTTACCCCTTAGGGCCTGAACAGTCATAACTTTTTCATCCAAAGTCCGTTTTTTGAGCTTAATAGCTCATTAGAAAGCTCTTTAAAGGATACGTCTATTTTTAGATAAGCTATTTTGAGGTTGACCTAGTTTGGGACTAGAAAGCCAGGGGGCAAGCATTAAAAAGTTGGGCAAAAGGGAAGGGACTTAAAGGGTGTATATACTCAAATGCTTGATCATCCAACTGTGAATTGGTCTAATATTGGATTTTTCCAGGTGTAGTAAGGGCAATCAAAGGCATTCAGAGCAAGGCAGTGAAGGGCGTAAAGCTTGGGAAGCGTGGCTTCTTGGGCATCAGAGCAACCAGAAAAGCTGACTCGAGGTTAGAAGATTACTCAACCCCCTCAGTCAATTCTTAGCTTAGGATAAACGTTAGCATTGTGGATTTAAGACGATAGGAACGCCTCAAGTTCAAGAGAATTAAATTTATCAAGTTCAAGACTAAAGTAAAGGTGTGTAACATGAAAACCTAAAGGAAAGAACATAAGTATGACGGAACGAGAACTCAAAGTACCACGGAAAGTTGAATTCCTGACGCATACATTAAGACAAGAATCTGAAGAAATTTAAAAAGAATCAAGAAAGTAATAACAAAGAATCATTGACGATCTGAGCGTGTATTGAGTGTGCAAGGAAGAAAATTAATGAACCTTAGATCGGGCAAACACATAGGTAAGTCAGACCGACGAAGCCTTAGATCATCAGAGGCGAGTGTAAGAACTACTGCACGATCGTGGGCTCAACAATTGAACACTAGTTATCCCTACGAGAGCTCAGATACTAGCGAATCAGAAATGGCATTTAGCACAGAAAGACTAGACGGAGGGTTGAATGTAGCCTATTTAGAAAAACTAGAAGGACCCTATAGAACGCAACTAGAGTTTCTCCGAACCAACCGATTAGGTGCTCGCATCTATGAGGATGGTTTGCGAAGGCAAGTGGTGCAAATGCACAACCCCGATCAACCCATTGGATTGGAACGTCTAGTGGTGAAATTCGAGAGAGACGCGTACATAGACAAGGAAGGAACAATGTACATCTTAAGTATGCAGCCAAACAATACCAACGAGTTTGGCGTGATTCAGCCAGAGACGGAAACTAAATCTCAAGGAAAAGAACCATTAGAAGAGCCTAGAACACCTAGAGGGAAATCTGTACTAACACGAGTACTAATTCCAGAATGGATCCCTCAGGATAACAGAAGCATAGAGTTGTTTGTAAATAAAGAAATTGATGAAACCTTTTGGAGATACAAGACAGAACTACTTAGTGAGGTAGGTATCCTCACGATATACGAGTTCAAGGACCCGGATACACCTGGAAAGGTTGTATACCTGGATGAGACTTCAGAAAGAGTCTTTGTGGTGCCTGACCACGCTAAAAACACATACACATGGAGAGGTGAATTGGTATTCCCTCCATCTAGAACGAACATGAATACAAGTCAACAAGGGGCAGGAACATCCTTAGCCCATGGAAATCAAAGAGAGAAAAATAAAGAAAGACCAGAAGTAAGCTTCACTCATCCCATAGGGAGAGATAGAACAACCACGGACACTAATAGAGCGGATAGACAAAGAGATCATGGAATACCAGGTGGTAGAGATGATCTTCCTCTACCCAGACCACGTGAACACGCAAGAATATTGAGACCCACTCAAAAAGAGCTAGAGAGCTCATTTTTGAGGTTAGCTGGTTAGAGAATAGAGCTTTTGTAAGAGAACTCTTATTGCAATCTAAGCTTTCCATTGTTCCTCTCTTTGATCAGCACGTGTGTGTGTATGTGTGTGCATGTTTGTGTGCTTTCACTCACGCACTTGTGCCTTCACTTGCTCGTGGTCTTCATACCGGTCCTCACGTCTCCGCGGATTGACAAGTAAAGGAGGTGGTGCTTACGCTTGAGCTACAAACACTTTCTAACATAAGTTAAATAATCAATGTAACTCTTTTGTAACTATCACAGAGAATTCTAATGAACTTGAAGCTGTTACAAAAATCTGAACGTCAAATGCTCCCTTTATACCATAGGAAGAACTCTTGGCAAAAATTCATAAGCACAGAACATTTATATTTATTTATTTATTATTATCATGTAATCAAAACGAATAGTTGCGCCATGAGTAAGATACGATGATCATGTAGGAACATAAAAATAACTTTCTATATAAATCATGTTTGGCTCAACTCCGATTGCGCAGAACAACATGTGACACACAGTCCTCAGGTAAACGCGCAATGTTTCATATAAGTGTATACAAAGTTGGTCAGAGGATCTAAAACATTCTAACTATTTATTTATGTAAGAGAGCTTGATAAAGAAAACGATTGACACAATCTCTGACACAGATGGAACGTCAAGACAATTCATGGAAAATTGCATTCGA
>CM035443.1:63359415-63451915 GCA_020310875.1 Ceratopteris richardii
CGACATGAAACCCTATGACTTACATGCACGACCATACTTAGTGGAGCTTGTACACATGTTGGATGGTCTCTCTGATGATGAGGAGGAAGCTTTTCTTACCGCCAACAAGGATCTGATGGCACTCGGCACTGTAGATTTACAAACGGTGGTTGATAACTAGAGTCCTGTACAGTGGTACCACTAACCAGAGAGCATGAGTCAAGTACGGAACAGACCTTGGATGATACGATGCTCCAACAATTACTCCAGTCCCAAGACGATTTGGAAAGGCCCCGACAGTTCTATGTACCAGAAGATCAGCTGATCACCTGCAATTTAGGTAACCAAACCAATCCACGAACAGTAAAAATAAAAGGAGGACTGTCCGAGACCTTTTAGGAGCACTTTTTGCAGCTGCTTTGAGAGTTCGCTGATGTGTTTGCATGGGACTACAGGGACATGAAGGGGTTGGACCCGCTGATTTATCAACACAGAGTGGTGCTGAAACCGGATGCAAGACCCATCAAACAACCCAGTTATAGGATGAATCCTAACTATGCGGCACAAGTTAAAGCCGAACTTGATCGATTATTGAAGGTGGGATTTATTGTGCCTATTGAGCATGCAGAATGGATCTCTCCCATTGTTATAGTTTCGAAGAAAAACAAGCCAGTAGGGAAATGTATTCCTTTCTAGATGGTTACAGTGGTTACAATCAAGTCAAAATGGCAGAGCAAGACATACCCAAGACTACATTTATTACAAACTGGGGTGTCTATGCATGCACCGTAATGTGGTTTGGACTACATAATGCTCCTAGTACGTTCCAATGTTGCATGCAGGAAATTTTTTCCCCTTATCTCACCACTTTTATGAGAGTGTATCTAGATGATTTTTCGTTATCCGGTGAAACGTCGAAACACCTGTACCATTTACGGTGTTGCTTTTCAAAATGTCGGGAATATCGCTTGTGCCTGAACCCGAATAAATTGGTATTCTCTGTATCCTGTGGCAAGTTGCTCGGACACGTTATTTCAAAACAAGGCATTCAGGTGGATCCAAATAAAGTGAAGGCCGTACTAGAGGCTCCTGCTCCTAAGACACCTAAACACGTGATGCGCTTTTTGGGCCAAATCCGGTGGCATGGGCGGCATCTGCATTGGCTTGCTAATCTGGCAATACCACTTAATCGATTGATAACCAGTAGCCTGCGTCAGTTCGAATGGATCGAAGAGTGTCAACTTTCTTTTGATCGGCTGAAATCATTGTTAACTCAGGCTCCCATTTTACAAGCACCGAATTGGGAATTGCCATTTCATGTCTTTGTGGATGCATCCGATAGTGCCATTGGTACCGTGCTGATGCAGCAGACGGATAAATGGTTTCGTCCTGTATATTATGCGAGCCACAGATTGGCCCCGGTAGAGCATAACTATCCAGTTACTGAATGAGAATGTCTTTGCTTAGTATATTCTGTGAAAAAATTTCGACATTATCTGTTGGGCAGACGCTTCACCTTCCACGTAGACCATGTGGCATTGGTATATCTGGTGCGCCAACAGCATTTGGGAGGATGGTTAGCACGATGGGTCTTGCTGCTTCAAGAATTTGATTACTCTGTTGTACATCGACCAGGGTCAGCACACGCTCTTGCTGAATTTCTCTCTCGATTGGATTCCGGTGAGCCTCTGGAGGGAATTGATGATACAACACCAGCCATCTATGCAGCAGAAACAATACAGGATGATCCACATGAATTACCGGTACGCTCTTCTTACTATGATACCTTGCTTCTATTCTTGACTAGTGGATGTTCCCTTGGTATGATTTCTTCAGTTGCTAGACGAAGACTAGCCACATATAGTCGACGCTTTCAGTTGATTGTTGGACAATTATATTACATGGACCACTCAGGAGTATTGCTCAGATGCGTCCCCCCCATGAAATTGCTTTAGTTGTTACCATGGCCCATACTGCTCCAACCGGAGGACATTTTTCGGTTGACCTGACTCACCGGAAGATTCTCCAGAGTGAGTTGTGGTGGCCCACTATGTATCCTGACGTGACCAATTACTTTCCTCTTCAACCTGTTGGCCTCTTGAACCTTTTCAAAAATGGGGCTTGGATTTTATCGGACCAATTACACCTCCGGCGACAATCACCAATAATAGATATATTCTTACATGCATAGATTACGCAACTAGATGGGCCGAAGCATGGGTTCTACGATCAGCAATAGCGGTTGCGGTTGTTAAATGTTTAATGAAGGATATTTTTCCGTGCTATGGGTTACCCTTGGAGAAAGTAACTGGCCAAGGTACGCACTTTGCCAATACATTAATGCAAGTGCTTACTAAAACCTTCCAGATTGTGCACAAATTCAGTTCTCCCTATTACCCACGAGCAAATGGACTTGCTGAGAGTACCAACAAATCTCTCTTAAACATCTTGAAGAAACTGGTGTTAGATTGCCCAAAGAGATGGGACCAATTTCTACCTGCTGTACTATGGGCTTATCGTACCACATACAAAGTGGTGACCGGAACAACTCCTTTTAAGTTGGCGTATGGATTGGAAGCAATTGCTTCGATGGAACTGGTGGTTCCCAATCTGCATGTGGCCCTTGAAAGAAAGCTCTTATCGGAAGAATCTTTTCCCTTTTGATTGGAGGCTTTACGGTCCTTGGATGAACATCGTCTAGAGAGTTTCCTTGTGATGCAGGAAGTGCAGTTGAGACAGGCCAAAACCCACGATCGTTTCCTCAAAACTCCTATGTTTATGGTAAACCAATTGGTCATCTTCTATAACGCTAAGTCTAATAGATCCGCCGGAAAATTTAAGCTACGATGTTTCGGTCCATACCCGATTGCTGAACAAGTGGGACCCGCAACTTTTCGGTTATCCACCTTAACTGGTCACCTTCTCCCTAAAGTGATTAATGGTTCGAAGCTTCGACCCTACTATCCGTCCTCTACCACCTCGTGAGGTGTCTTCGGTATTTTTACTCTTTTTCGCTTGTAACTTGATTTTCTTTCCTCATCTCCGTGTTTCAGTTGACCAACTGATCGTAATCCTTCCCTTTTCTTATCTAACCATGATTAATAGTCGCTGCGTCTATTCATACATGCATGTCGCCATTATGTCGGTATATTTCCAATACTGCGGTATGATTAGGGTTTTTTGCTGCCTCATTTTTTCAATGTTCCTACTTAATCTTGTTCTTTCCGTTGTTAATCGTTATTGTGTTTTTGTGTGTTTGCGACCAATGTGTGCTTTGTGCTTTCGCTTATCTCTGAGTGCGCCATGGAAGCTTTTGCGAACATAGCAACCTTTCGTGCGGGTCTGACTCTGGATGTGAGTGAGTACTTGCGTGCTCGGGGACTTTTGGCCTTCGCTGAATTGCCTTGGCATTCAATGGAGTGTCATCCTTTCCATGCGCAGATCATCTCTGCCATCGCCGCCATGCTTGTTACAGAGCAGTATTGGCCATTAACGTGCTTAAACCCCCGTATAGTAGTTACACTAAATACGGTTGCTCAGGGGTTCTGTCTCCCTCAGGAAGAGTTGATCAATGGACCACTCCTTTCGATAGCAACTATGAAGGAACTTTTTCCCCAGCACTCATCTAATGAGTTTGCCATTCTCTGCCGCCCCGAGCCTGAGCGCACCATGCTGCAGTTTCTTGTAGCAGCGTTAAACTTGCAAAAACACACGTATGGTATTTCCAGCCCTTTTTACTCGATGATTGATACTGCCTCATGAGAGGGTGTCAATTTCACATCCTTCTTCTTCCGGTGCATTCACCGTGAATGCTTAACCGTAACCGAACAACTCACCGAGAACAATATGCCTCGTACCCAATTGCCCCATCTCCTCACCTTTCTCCTTCCGGTTCTACAAGCCGCACAACCGCCCAATGGATACTGTGTTGTTACATGAGGAATCTACAGAGATGCTGGAGGAGGACGATGACGAAGACCTGCTCCAATTTCTTCAACGTAAATGAAGATGTATTAGCCCATCGCAAAGCCAGGTGCAGGGTTCCAATGCGGGTCAAGAAGTTGAACTCTTTCATGATACCGCCACTTCCTTATAGGTAGAATCTGTCCCACCTTCTCCTAATCAGCAGCCGAACAAGGACATTATTATGGAAGATGTAGCTAAAGTCTCATCGCGGGAGGAATCTCAGCAACTGCATGCTGAGGCTGTGAAGGAGATAGTGGAAGCTACCGTTGTTACAGACTGTCCACTTCCTTCTTCACCAGCTGTAGACGCCCAAGCAGATGCAATCAATCAAATGACTGGAAATGCAGAGGCAGTTACCGAAGCCGCCTTGTCAGTACCACAGATTGAGACCGGAATAGTTTTGGTTCCGACTGCCCTTATCCCTCTTCCTCCTTCAACTCCCATTCCTCATAATGTTGTCGTTCTTCCCGTTGCGCCTTCGACTGCCATTCGTGAGGCATCAACCCATCTCCTCTCCTCTCCCGACTACTCTCCACCCTCTTCACCTCATCTGCTCTCTGCCTCATCATCACAGCCTCCTCCTTCTCTTCCCCCCTCAGCAGTAATGTTCACTGAATTGGCATCCATGGGCCAATTACTTATTCAATTCTCCCAGCAATTGCCCCTCCAGATGAAGATGGCAACTCAGACAATTCAACAGGAGTTGCAGAGTAAGGTTGACCTTCTCGAAGCAGACATTGCCCCTCTCCAAGAAGAAGTACTTGTGGTCAAAGTCGAGAATCATGCCTTGCAGACTCAGATCCAGCAACTCCAAGAACAATTAGCAGAAAAAGACATTATCATTGCTCAACGAGACACCGCACTTGCTGAATTGAATGCGAAGGATGTCCTCCTTGCTGCTCGCGATGAAGAAATTTCTCAATTGAAACAAATGGTCACTGACAAAGAAGATGCAAGGGTTGCACTTGGAAATCTGTTGGTGGATACACGTGTAGATCTTGCTTTGGTGGAGCAGAAAGGACAGGAAATCGCAGACCTTGCTATGCAAACAACTCAAGAATTAAAGAAGGTGTCCGAAGAACTTTTTCAGAAAAGTCGTGATTTGGAAGCAGAGATTGGCCGGGCTATTCAGTTAAAGAAGGAGATGGAAGCTATTAAACAGGAGCGAGAGGCTTATTATAAAACGATGCGGTTTCAAGCTTAGGAACTTGAAAGAAGAGAAAAACAGTTAGGAGCTCAGGCAGACAGGCTCTCATGAATTGATGCAGATATAGCAGAAATGAAGTTGCGACGAGACGTTGCTCTGGCCAATAATTTTTATCTACAGGAATCTTTTTTGCAAACTCAGACTGAATTACTTATGATCCAGGTTATAGCTGCCAGTTCGGTTAGAACTGATGCACAACTTATAGAACCAGCTATTTTGAAAGATATGCTAGATTCCCTCAAGCAGAAGATTACACGTACATTTAAATTAGCACGGACTATGTATATTCAGGGAATCATAGATGAACCTTAATTTTGTAATCACCATTTTTGCGTTCGAGTCCACCGTGTGTGCCAATGTAAGCCACTGGAAGGGAACTCATACTTTTGTAATATACACTCTGAAAAGTCACACGCATCATGCAAAGGTGTAGCGCAAAGTTGTAACTTTTGGGGAAAGATTAATGAGAAAAGTCGTGTAAAGCAGAGGGTGTAGTCGCCGGACTGTTTGTCTGGGCGAGAGCCGGAAGCGTTAATCATTAAGTTAATACGCGATAAGTGAAGAAGTCATACGGTTAATTTTCTGGTGTGGAAGTATGTTGAAGAAAATATTCAAAACAGTACTGGGAAGATAATCTGACCTAGCTCGTTAATTCGGTGAAGTAGTATCTTTTAATCTGTAGATTCGGGAAAATACAACAGGGCCTCTGTTTACAGACCTCTAACCATCCCAAGAACCCAAATGGAATTAAACTTTAAACAGATAACTTAATCCTGTTTAACACCATCCCTCTCAAAGTGAGAAATCATTTATATTTGTTAGGTCAATTTAACCGACCTAAGCTGTGTATGGCAACTATGTGGATGGTGGCCACCCATGCTCTACTACCCATGTATAGCCATCCATAGAAGACCACCCATTATCCTATATATACATGACTTCTACACTACCTGAGATATTGAATCCAGCCAGCATACCTCTATCTTGTAACACCCTATCTAGACTTGTCTAGATCACCATTTAAGCTCTACCTTGAGAGGGCACGGGTGGAAAATGCCATCATCTTTGTACTTTCTATTAGTAGAAAATTGTTGAGATTCTCTTATATTTGTTATCTTCTCTAATACTACTCTTCTGTTATATTGTGTACTATTGTCTTACATGGTATCAGAGCCATAAGGTTCGAATAGCTTGAGAAGTATCACTATTTCAGCCTACTAACAGACTAGAATATCAGTGGATTATTTGAGTGATTACATGATGGCATTATCGTCAAATACTAGTCTTGGTACTCCAGCTAATATTAATGTTGCACCTATTTGAATTATTCCACCTGCATTCATTGAAGGGAAGCTGGATGGAACCAACTATATACTCCGGAAGTTCAAAATTTTTGCAATTTTGAACTCCTATGAATTACTTGACACTATCATGGGACCGATGTGACTCGATCTAGAGCCTATACCTATTGAGAATCTAGCAAATTCAAGATTGATGATTCAGCCAGATCGAGATCTTCTATGAGCTTGGAAGAGGTGGAATGTTGATGCATTATGTGCAATTGTCACTAGTGTAATCAATTTTGTGCTTACTTCAGTTCAACATACTACTAAAGCACATGAGGCTTGGGGCATATTGACTCATCACTATGAGACCAAGAACCACACTAGGATATAGAATCTAAAAAACAAGTTGGCAAATGAAAAGCATTCTGATTCTGAAAAGGCTGAAGATTTTATCAAACAGATAAAACATCTTCAAGATCAATTGGCTACAGCTGGTGTTGTTATAACACCCAGAAGAGCTGGCTTGAAGATGTGTGCATATTCTTTGAGCAAAGTATGATGGATTAGTAATTTCCCTTAATGCTCAAGTAAGACCAAGTCCCCTTACATTTGAAGAGTTTTGTGCTATGCTTTTAAAGGAGGAGATGTTGTTGAAGAATTGGCAAAGTACAAGCGATGTTGCACTCTCAACAAAAGTAAAAGGAAAAAGCTCCTCTAATGGATCAAAGAAGAATCCAAAGAAGAAAAAGTTCATAGGAATTTTCTTCTATTGTGAAAAGAAAGGCCATGCCATCAAGGATTGCAGAAAGAAGCAAGCTGATGAACGAAATGGGACTCTGTCATCGTGGAAGAACAAAGAGTCTGCAAACAACACAGAGCTAGAACTATGGGTAGCTATTGAAGAGGTATGCTCATCCACTCAAGCTCGTGTTGAGGAACCATGGATTTTGGATAGTGGAGCTTCTCGCCATATGACCAGCAAAAAGGATTGGTATAGTTCCCTAGTGCCTCTAGGGGAATCCATCAATGAAATGGTGGGAAATGACTCCAACTGTCTAACTAAAGGAACTGGAATCATCTCTTTTATCACTTCTCTAGGTGTTGAGAAAAAGTTATCTGATGTTTTCTATGTACTTACACTTAAAAACAATTTGTTGTCAATTATTGCAATAACAGATCGTGGAGGCATAAGACATGATAACTTGTGTACGTTAAGTGCCTTAACTACTACAAAAGACAAAGATGTAAGCAGGGTATGGCAACAATGATTCGGGCATCTTGGATTTGTGGTTTTGAGGGAGATGCAAAGAAGAGGGATGGTTGCTCATTTGCTTGCATTTTCAGAGTTGTAGGATCTTGTGAAGCTTGCATGATGGGCAAGCAACAAGGAAAGGCATTTCCACGAGAGACCAGCAATCGATCTCAACCTCCTCTAGAGTTGGTACATGCTAATCTCTGCGGTAAAATGTCTACACCTGCTTTAGGAGTATCTTTCTACTTTTTGTTGTTAGGCGACGTTTATAGTAGAAAGATGTGGGTTTATTTCATTTGAGAGAGGCTTGATGCTTTTGAAAATTTTTAAATGTGGTATAAGTATGTTGAAAATGAATCAGGTAGGAAATTTAATAAATTTAGAACAGATAGAGGAGGTGGATTCGTGTCAACATAATTCAATAACTATTGTAAGGAGCATGCTCTGAAAAGGCAACTTACCACAGCTCATACACCTCAAAAAAATGGCATTGTTGAGCATAAGAACATGACAGTTGTTGAAATCGCTGGCTGTATGTTAAAGGCTCAAGAGATTCCATATTCATTCTAGGCAAAAGTAGTCAATACAGCAGTCTAGATTCTCAATCAAAGCTACACAAAATCACTGAAGGGGATGACTCCTCAAGAAGCATATTTCGGTAAAAGACCTTCAAATTTGCATTTCAAAGTTTTTGGTTGTTTCTATTATGCACATATTCGTGATTCAACAAGATCAAAGTTGGATTCAAAAAGCAAAAAGTTTGTTTTCCTATGATATAGTGAAGAGTCTAAAGCATACAGGTTGTGGGATCTTGAGGCAAGGAAGATTTTCATCAGCCGCGATGTGGTGTTTGATGAATGACAACACTTAGTAAAAGATAAAGGTAAATCTACTATCTTATCAAAGGGATAAATATCTCACCTTATGCCTATCAAAAGTCAGGTTAAAGCTCAGGAGGAGGAAACATCTGATGGTGAAATTTCCTCAATAAAAAGCTAACCAGTTGTAGCCACACAGCATATGCCACTACCGAAGTGGGCATAAAAACTCTCTGATGATCACAATAAACACTTAGACGTACTAGAATCATCCTTAAATGGATTATGTAGATCAAAGAGAATGGAGGAGCAAAGAAGAGCCTCAGAACACATTGTTAACATGGCTCTCATGGCATATATCATGGGCTCGATAAAGGAACCTACCACCATTGAAGAAGCCCACGGGATCTAGTCAACTTGCTGCCAAACAAGAAGGTAATAGGTACTAAATGGATTTGGAAAGTTAAGTATAAAGGAGACGTAACATTGGAAAAGTAGAAGGTAGGATTAGCTGCATAGGGTTTTCACAAATTGAAGTTTTGATGTTCAAGAAACCTTTGCACCAAGAGCATGCATGACAACTATTCGGACGGTACTTGCAGTAGCTGCACAAAAAGCCTCTCCTATTTCTCAGATGGATGTCGAATTTGCATTTTGAGTGGTCACCTCAAGGAGGAGGTATATGTATCTCAACTACCAGGTTTTGAGGTGCCCAATTCAGAAAATAAAGTTTGCAGGTTGAATAAAGCTTTGTATGGACTTAAGCAAGCACCACGGGCAACAGATAGATAATTTTTTCAAAACCATGGGTTTTGAAAGAAGTACTTTTGATGCTAACATGTATGTAATGAAAAGGGATAGCAAGCTAGTTGTTGTCATTGTATATGTACATAATCTAATTATTACAAGAGATCATCAAGAACTCATCAATCAAACTCGGATCAGCTTGAAAACTGAGTTTGAAATGACAGACTTAGGTCTACTCCATTTTTTGTTTGGGAATTGAAGTATGGCAAAGAAAGGATGGCATTTTCATCTCACAGCAAAAGTATGCCAAAGATATTCTTAAGGCCACTTTGGAACGATGGACTCTAACTAGCACACCTATGGAGGTAAATCATAAGCTATCTATGAATGATAACATGCTTCATGTAGATACTAAGAAGTATAGGAAGCTCGTTGGAAGTCTTATTTTTCTGTGCAACACTAGACCACACATCTGCTATGTTCTTCGAGTGTTAAGCATGTTTTCCAATAAAATTAAAGAGATTCATTGGAATGCTTGAATGCAAATTCCAAGGTACATTGCAAAAACCTTGGATTTTGGTATTCTTTATAGTAGAGGTGATACACTTCAAGGATATTGTGATTTAGATTGGGCTAGAGATTTTGATTCTAGAAAATCAGTTTCTAGACTTGGTTCAGGAATATTTTCTTGGGTAAGCAGGAAGCAACCAACTCTTGCACTCTCCTCCACTAAAGCAGAGTACAAAGCAGCTTGTTTTTCTTCTTGTGAGGCAATCCCACTGAGGCGAATTATTGTAGATCTAGGCTTTCCATCAAATATGGCAACTGTGCTTAAATGTGATAATCAAAGTTCTATGACCATTGCAAAGAACCTAGTATTTCATGCTCGCACCAAGCATATAGAAGTACAATACCATTATGTTCGTGAGCTAATTGAAGATCAATTGTGGAGCTGGAATATTGCCCAACAGAGGCCAATTGTGCTAACATATTCACTAACGTACTTGGAAGAGAGGAGCTCAAAAGGCATCTTCAACGGATGGGCATAGGAGTGAGACCTACTTGATTTATCATTTGGTAAACATTGAGGGGGGTGTTAGTATATGATCAATGTCTATCCCTCATGATTGTATGTATTAATGCACATGGAAATCATTTATATTTATTAGGTTGGTTTAATCGACCTAAGCCGTGTATGGCAACTATGTGGGTGGTGGACGCCCATGCTCTACTGCCCATGTATAGCCATCCCTGGAAAGCCACACATTATCCTATATATACATGACTTCTACACTACCTAAGATATTAAATCAAGCGAGCATATCTATATCTTGTAACTCCCTATCTAGAGTTGTTTAGATCACCATTAAAGCTCTACCTTGAGAGCGCACGGGTGGACAACACCATCATCTTTGTACTTGCTATTAGTAGAAAATTATTGAGATTCTCCTATATCTATTATCTTCTCTGCTACTGCTCTTCTGTTATATTGTGTAACTATTTTCTTATAAAGATATCTACACATCATGTATCTACACACACACACACACACACACACACATATATATATATATATATATATATATATATATATATATATATATATATATATATATATATATATATATATATATATATATATATATATATATATATATATATATATATATATATATATATATATATATATATATATATATATATATATATATATAACACGCATATATATACATACATATCACACATACATGCCTACATGCATACATACATAAATGCATACATAATTATAAACGCACTTGCATATATCACATGAATGCGCATGCATACATACCTGTGTGTATGCTAACATATGCAAACATATATCACACACATGCACACACATGCATATATATATATATATATATATATATATATATATATATATATATATATATATATATATATATATATATATATATATATATATATATATATATATATATATATATATATATATATATACACACACACACATGAAACACACATATGTGCATACTAACATATGTATACATATAACACACATGAATACACACACATATGTACTCACACATATACATACATACATGAGAGAAATTTCACCCTTGAAAATAAAGCTACATACGAAATTTTAGGCATACCCCTAAGCTTCATGTTCTAACTTAAAAGAACATGTTTTCATCTTTGTGGTGGGATTCACCTATATTCTAGTTGAATAAAGGAGAACATATTGTTTGATACCCATTGAAATGATTCAAGTTAATGATTGATAACTAGAGTAGGATCTACTACCTAATCTACTCATGAGTTTTCATTATTACCATCATTTTGGTAAGTTGATGGAGTAGTATTGATTTCTGGTAATTCTTCTTCATCATCAGTAGAATTAGCATATAGAGTATTATCTTCATCAAATAGATTAGTATCGTTGTCATGTACAACAATTCTAATTTCTCTTTGAGATATCGATATATCAATATCTGATGATGAATACTCATTATGACTTTCTTCGATCTTTGTAACAATAAAGTGCTCAAACAATAACCTACCTCTTGGTTGAACATGAATGACTTGCCACCAAGGATGAGTATCAAGGTTTTTATAAAAAAAATGCTTGTTCAATATGCCTAGGAAGAATATATGATTCTCTAGTTAATTGCGTCATTTTCAAAGAATCAATCACCCAAAACCTAGATAATTTCCTTCTCAATGTGGAATTACTACCTTTATACTCAGTTTGAAACCAATCAATCTTCAAAATAACCTATCAAAATATATAAAAACAAAATTTATTATCATGTGCTTAGAAAATAATAAACTATATCATAAAAAATAAAAACTTTTTTTTACATATTTGAACATACGAAATGATATTTCGTAGATACCAACAACGGTTCCTATGTAGCCAAGTTTGTTATCTATAAGATTTGTATCTTTTGAGCTAGCACGTGATAGTTGCTTGAAAGAAGCAACAATGCTAGAATCCTCTGTTTTAAGAATCAATCATTTTGATTATAATATGCTGTCCAAAAGCCCACATATTTATGAACATTTGAGCTTGTAATAAAAATAAAATTATTAAAGAGAAACTAATATACATATATGTGAATAAATAGAATATTATTAAAATTAAATTACCTTTCTTTCATAATCTATCATTAGCTCTCCTTGCTCATCTGAGATTGGTTCATTATTTATACTGGCTCCTTGCATATGAGTATATAGTTAATCTGTGAAAGAAGATATATGTGTATTATCATTACCATTGAGATAATGTTTATATCTTTTGTTTCTACGTCTTTTACTTCAGAGATTTTGAAGTTACTGTTCATAATCGCTAATGAAGGCTTGCATGCATTCTCTATTATATGCTACAAAAGTAGAAACATCACTTTTTTCTTGTAATGTAAATTGAAATGAAACTCCCTTACTTGATAATACCTCATCTGTTATTTTTGAAGAAGACTCATTGGTCCATGCACATGGAGCTTCTTCATGAACTCTTTCAATGTATTCACTAACATAGTACATGCACTCCTCAAGCATCCATCCCTTTGCCATAGATCCTTCTGTTTTTTCTCTTTCTCGCATATAATATTTTAATATTCCCATAAATTGTTGGATCCAAAATATCCATCAAGTGTTTACAACATCTGCAATCTCTATTTCATCCACAAGATGGACTAGTAAGTCAACCTGAATATCAAAAAATGGATTTTGGATGGTCTTTCTCCATCAAACATGGTAGCTCCATGCATTCACATTTATTTTTTGGGATCGAGTCTTTTTCAATCTCTTTTGATATAATCCACCTATTATAACCATAAAACAAATTATAAAGAAATTATTTCATAAATAAAAGATAACAAATAGTCTTATATACTAAATATAAAAGTATGATAATTACCTTATAAGCGATCCAACATGATAGATCACGTCTCGTACTCCTTTCATTGTACATCAATCAATAACCAGAGGTAGAATGTGCTTCAAAAAGTTATTACAATCACGTGTCTTCAACCCAAATAAGATCCTTTCATCCATAGTAAACATGTTTTGGAAAGACGTTCCATATCATATATGTGTTTGAATCCATTGAATCCTATTGTTGATAGTTTGTATCTCTTTTGTTGTGAGTACCCAAGGAGTAGGTGCATAAGTTGTTTCTTGTTGATTTCTATCAAAAATTGACCATAACATTGGTTTTGAGTTTTGCTCCTTTAAATCGTTTATTGATGCTATTGTGTCTTTTAATCCAAGAAGATGTTGCCATAATGAAATATCCTTGAATATATGCATAGGATCAAGAAAATGACAGACCTTTAACCCTCTCCAATACTCCAAAGAATACCATATCTATTGATATATTTAGGTAGTGATATGTGTGAACACACTAGGACTGTCGGGGCACTTTTTTCCCTCTTTAGAAGGTTTTTTTCCCTTGGCTTGTATATACACTTATTACCCTAATGGGTTACATATCTTTGTACATTCTAGTGGTATACAACAATAGATTCATTGTTGTGTGTTGTACTCCAAGCCTCGTCTTCTTCCTTGTGTTGTCCACGTGCTTCCACAGACCTCGACCTCCAACAATTGGTATTAGAGCAAGTTGTCGCTTCATCTAGGGCATTGTTGAAACCCCTCTGGTCGGAGCCTCAAAATCACACAAAATCTTGTGAGCATACTGAGGGTGATTAAGAGCTCAAATTGCTTCGCTGTATCCTGCCGAAATCGTGATCTGAGCTTGTTTTAGCCTCTGAACGTACTATCATAGTGCTTGTGTGGGTTATTTTGTCTTTTTGTGCCAAATATATATACATGTTTCCGTTCATCGGTATAAGCATCTCGAAGTCTATTATAGGTTTAGCAGAACTCATCAGTTTCGTTCTATTCAACTTTTTTTAGATACAATCATTCTTTTGCATCAAGGTATTTTAGTGAGTGGCCATGGTTGAAAGCAGTGATGTGTTTCGTATGTTGGTTGCTGAGGATAAGTTGGATGGTATGAATTACCCATTGTGGGCTTATATGATGCATTATGTATTGGTCCCAAAAGGACTATGAAATATTGTGCAGGGTATTGAAAAACGTTCTATTACACCTGTAAATATAGGTACTAAAGCTGATGCAGATGGCATTGAGATGACGATATTCTTCATGCTCTTGTTCATGATGTAGTTTCTATTGCACCTACTATAGAGCAAAATGCAGCATTCCTCCTACCCAAAAGATGGTTCAGTTTGAGCTACTCATAAATTATAGCTTGTTCATAGTGATGTCTGTGGTCCTATGCAGACATCTTCTTTTGGGAATTATCTTTAGTTTGTGACTTTCATTGATGATTTTTCGAGGCATGCATGGGTATATCCACTCAAAGCAAAGTCCAAAGTTTTTATGTGCTTCAAATAGTTTTTGGTTTTGACTAAAAATCTTTCAGCATGTAAAATAGGCACCCTCTATTCTGATCGAAGGGGGGGAATATATGTCTTTTGACTTTAATGCATTTTTGGTTGAACATGGGATAAGACATCAATGTACAGTGTTGTATACATCTCAATAGAATGGAGTTGTTGAATGGAAGAAGAGGTCATTCATGGAGATGGCAAGGTGTATGGTCAAGAGTCAAGCTTTACTACGTAGTTTCTGGCTTGAGGCTGTTATGTGTGTAGCATATGTACTTAACATGTGTGCCACTAAAGCATTGCACTCTATCACTCGATATAAGGCTTGGAATGGTCGCAAGTCATATGTTGCTCATCTACATGTTTTTGGTTTTCTGGCATATGTGTTAGTGCCTAAACAACATCGTAGGAAATTGGATGATAAAGCTGTATTTTTGTTGGGTATAGTTCTGAAAGCAAAGGCTATCATCAGTATCATCCACATACTAAACACATTTTGGTTAGCTGTGGTGTTGTTTTTGTGAAAGATGCTTTTCAAACTTCACTTTTATGTACGAAGGAGACATATGTTAGCTCCAAAGACATGTATGATACTTTGCTACCTCTTTTTATAGGTGGACAATATAGTGGAGGTCCTGATGAGGCAACTTCTTAGCCTTTACAGGTTTCATGTGATGATGTAGATCATTCTATTTCTTATGGACATTTACATGATGCACTTGTTGATGAGAGAGCTAATATTGAGAAGGCAAAAACTATGCCAAAATGGCTAGTGTAGACTTTGTGCGACAACAAATTAGATGCACCTCTATCATACCATACTTGTTTGGGCTCTCACAGTGCCTCTTTTGCATCAAATTGCTATGTTATGCCTGCCTCTATTCTCTATGATGGGAATGAGCCTATTTTGTTTGATGAAGTACAAAATTCAAAAAATTGGATGGCTGCTATGCAATCTGAATATGATGCTATAATGAAGAATGGTACCTGGTCTTTATGTGGCTTGCCTCTTAGCGAGAGGGCCATTGGAACTAAGTGGGCATACAAGCTTAATCATAAGCCTCATGGAGCAGTTGAGAGGTATAAGGCTAGGCTTCTTGCAAAGGGTTATGCATAGGAAAGAGGCATTAATTTTGATGAGACCTTTGCTCCTACTTGTTGAATGACTACTGTTCATAGCATCTAAGCACTTGGAGCTGAGCATGGTTAAAATGTACATCAGTTGGATACTAAAACTGCATTTCTGAATGGTGATTTGCATGAAGAAGTGTATGTTTTTTAGCCCCGTGGCTTGGTGCAGAAAGGGCATCAAAACTAGGTGTGCAAGTTAAAGAAGGCATTATATGGTTTAAAGAAAGCACCATGTGCTTGGTATGAAAAGATATATGCCTATTTGATTGCAGATGGTTTTGAGAACAGTCTAACTGAAAGCACCTTATATGTTAAGCATGCTAATGATGTGCTTTTGATCATTGTTGTGTATGATGATGACATGCTGCTCACTGGTCCTCATGAGAAGCATATTGCTGATTTTAAGGCTGGTCTACATGCCTCATTTGAGATGTCTGATTTGAGGCCTTTGCATTATTATTTGGGCATTCAATTTATGCAAGTTGATGGTGGAATAGCTTTGTGTCAAACGAAATATATTGACACATTATTGTAGCGTTTTGGCCTTGAAGACTGCAAACCTATTACCACTCCTATGGAGACAGGTTTACGATTGAGTCTTCATGATGTTAGAGATGCATTTGATGTTGTTCTGTATCATTTGGATGTTTGATTTACTTATGCATTACTCGGCCAGATATTCAGTTTGCTTTCTCAGAGATGAGCAGCTTTATGCATTGCCCAGGCGTCAAGCATTGGCAGGCGGTTAAGCACATCTTTTGCTACTTGAGTGGTACCCGGCTACTTGGATTGTTTTATCCCAAGGGGGGGGGTCACTACCGCCAGATTTACATGCTTTTTTTACTCTGGCTGGGCTGGTTGCTATGACACTCGTGTGTCCACTAATGGCTTTTGCTTCATGCTTGGTAGCTCATGTATATCTTGGTTGAGCAAGAAGCAGCCTACTATGGCCACTTCCAGTTGTGAGGTTGAGTATAGGGAAGCTTTCACAACGACTATTGAGTGTGTGTGGCTCAGATGCCCTATGGTGGATTTGGGTATTGTTCAGTCTTCTTCCACCACCATCTTCACTGAAGTCAGAGTGCATTGGAAGTTGCAAGAAACCTTGTTTTCCATGCTCGCATGAAGCACATTGAGGTGCATTATCACTATGTCACAGAGAGGTTCTCTGTTAGAGAGATCAGCTTGGCATATGTGCCCACACAGGAGAGCATTGTATACCTTTTCACGAAGGGTCTACCTAGGGAGAAGTTTGAAGCTTTCCACAAAGCTTTGGGCCTACTTCCTTTTCTCGACTGATTCCCCATAGCTTGGCACTTCCTTATACATGAGTGCAGCTCCTTGTTCACCGCATCACTCCTAGAAAGGATTTGTTGATATATTTAGGTAGTGATGTGTGTGAGCACACTAGGACCACCGGGGCACTTTTTTCGCTCTTTAGGAGGTTTTTTCCCCCAGCTTGTATATATGCCTATTACACTAACGGGTTACATATCTTTGTACATTCTAGTGGTAATACATTTAGTATTGTGTGTTGTGCTCCAAGCTTCTTCTTCTTCCTTGTGTTTTTTGCATGCTTCCGGAGACCTTGAACTCCAACAATATCGAGGTATTCTCTGCTAACACCAATTTTCCTTTACCTCTAATCTTTACATTCTCATCATCTTCATCATCAGTGAGGATTTTGGATTCTGGATCTATAAGAGGCCCATCTATCCATTTTCGGTACCAATCCATAGGTGTCATTGGTTTTGGACACTCACAGGTTTCAATCTTTCCATTAAAATATAAGGCTTCTCTTTTGCACCTTAATGGATGATCATCAGGCAATAACCATCGATGTCAAAGATAAACATTTGTATTGAGATTCTTACTATAAACTGGTCTAAACCAATCACCACAATAAGGACAATCCTTATATCCCTTAGTAGATATTCTTGCATCATGAAAACCATAAAAATATAATTAGATTAACTCACATACAATTGCATACAGATTAAATAAAAAATTTACATCATTATCTAAACAGACACCATATCCTAAAAAATTGTGTATAGTCCAAGCCACAATTCCGGGAACCATAATATGTCTTTGATTTTTCAATACGTCAATGACATTAATACCTCTCTATAACTCTTCGAGATCGTCACTGAGAGGAGCAAGATATATATTCATGTCTTTAACTTGTCTTTTTCTCGGGATTAAAAATTAAAACATTAAATGTTCCTTTTTACCCTAAGTTATGGTGGGAGATTGTAGTTAATGAATATCATAGGCCATGTTGACCATTTACTAAATTTCATTGAAAATGGATTAACCCCATCTAATGCAACTCCTAACTTTAGATTGCATGGCTCTTATGCAAAATCGGGCCATATAGAATCAATATATTGAAAAGCTGCACTGTCTGCTGAAATTTTCATTACTCCATTAGTAGTTTTATGATGCAATCCCCATGTCAAAAGCTTTGATAATTTGTGGAGCCAATGGAAAAATTCTCAATATCTTTTTTGGGATTTTACCCTCTTTGTCCTTATATCGAGGAGATTGACATTTGTACATGTCAAAGAGTCTTTATATTCACCTTTATAAATGCATGTATACAGTGATAATATATATCAAGATTGTTGATTATCTTCTTCATTTCATCATGCGATGTAGGAAGAATATTCTTGCTTGGTAAAAGCTTTTCAAATAGTAACCTGTAAGTTCATGGAAAAGATGATATGAATGAAATAAACAAATAAATAAATAAATAAATATAGAATTAAAAATTATGCTTTAATAATGTCGAAGTAGATACGTTATGTTACTCCATCCAAAACGATTTCGAAGATTGAGAATAAGTAATCTTGCACTTAGTCATGTCAAGCGACTTCCTTCATATATATGCTTTACATATTCTTCTCAAAGATATTTCTCATTTTTAATATCAATGCTTTCGCTGTCGTTTTGATACCAATCCAAAATAAAACTTGCCATGTCATCATCTTCATCATTATCGCGAAAATATTCTACTTTATCTTCTTTTGAATGTAGGTTTTTTAATCTTGCATATTCGACAAGATTACTTTTGCGTAGCCTCCGCATGGAAGCTTTTGACAAATGAGGTCTTACTAGCAACTCTGAATGGTGTGGTGGAAGATCGTCACTATCATACATAGGAATCTACACACATGAATAAAAAAACATTAGTATTCCATAAATGAATGAAAAGTAAACTTTAAACATAAATTTGAATATTTAAGTAAATCTAAATAAAGTTTCAATCAATCAGGGTTTTCAATGCAATACAGGATAGGTGGATACAAATTTTTCATTGCTCTCTAGCTAAAAGGTGCTCTTGGAGGTCTACACCATCCATAATTCACTAATAATTCATCACCAGCATGTAACGAAGTAATCGCATTGACAATTATGTATCTTGCTACATTTCTACTCATGTATGGTGATTCGTGACTATTTTCACTCTCCTCAAATGTGCAATTAGTCATTGAACTATTATATCCTTAACTATTGTCTATTGAACATGTTGTATCTCCATGTGTGTAGGGTCTTTCATCAATATATAATCTTTCATTTTCCGCATGTGTAATCCCTGTGATAGCAAGAGGGGCTGCTTTCAGGCATAATCCATAAGTAGTCATGCTTTGAACGTAGTCGATGCCAATATTCCCCCCATCCATATATAGGACCACAAAATGACATAAGAATGACTTCGAAGTTCACAGGCATATACAAATCCTCTACAATAAAGAGACTTCGACCAACACTAGTAATAGTGGAGGAAACAATCATATAGCGATTATCCCAAAAGTTAAAAACCTCTCCATCTAAAGGAAGTGGTCCTCTATTCCAGCCTCCATATCTTCTTTTATCATATTTTTGTACTAAATGACGATCAGGAGTTGGCAATGTGTAGGCAGCTGCAATGAAGAGAGTTCAGTGTGGTCATACATCACACTTAGGCCAAATGGTCCATCACAGTTTTGTAGCTACATTTGTAAGTATATGTATTATTGAAACTATTTTTTATTTTAGTTAAAACACCAATCAATAATCTTTTTTATTTGTTTCAATGCAACAAAAGGATTATGGTCTATGCTACTAAAAAGGAAATCAATTTTGCTACACATTGTGGATATCGACGTTTCACTGAGCACATGCAAGATCATCCAAATGCTTTTGTGAGTATTAGTAAATTTCATATAATTATTTTATTTTTATTGATGTTTTATATGTTTTATTTATTTATGTTTATTATATGTAATATAGGAGTATTTATGGAGAGGTAGATATGGATGAGATGGAGAGATAGACACAAATGGGATCATCTCAATCATCACAGAGCGCTCACACCTCTGCCCATGATGCCAATACAAATACATCTAATCATGCGGATGATCATGATGATGAGGATGATCATGACGATGATCATGATGAGGACTTATAGGATGATGTGTATAAGGATGATCATGATGACTGATAATTACATTGGATATATATTTTACATTGATATACTTACTTTTTTAATATCTATATATTTTCTCATTTCAATTATGTTTTGAATTGTGTCTATGGTACTAATCAATGAAAATTCTTGTTTTAATGAATTGTTCTGTATAACATGTGATTTACTAGTTAAATTATATAATTCATTCATAAAAAATGTGTGTTTGTGTGTACATATGTATGTGCATGTAGTTGTGTTTGTATAAAATGTATGTATGCACATCTAGGTATATATCTATATTTATGTAAGTGTTTCTATATGCATGTATATGCGTGTATCTGTGTATAATATATGTGCATATAGATATGTTTTATGCATATACATATGTTTTATGCATATATATGTGTATGTGTATGTATGTACATGTATGTGTAAGTATGTGTGTGTGTGTGTGCATATGTATGTGTATCCATGTGTATATGTGTGTGTGTGCATATGTATGTGCATGTGTATGTGTATGTGTATGTGCATAAGTGTATCATGTATGTATGTGTATGTGCATGTGTAGGTATATATGCATGTGCATATCTGTGTATGTGTGTGTATGTGTATGTATATTAGTGTGTACATGTATGTATGTGCATGTGTGTAAGTGTATGTGTGTATGTGGGTGTATGTGCATGTGTGTGTATATGTATGTATGTGCATATGTATGCGTATGTGTGTATGTGTATGTATGTGCATGTGTATGTGTGTGTATATGTATGTATGTGCATGTGCATGTGCATGTGCATGTGGAAGTGTATGTGCATATGTGTTTGAACATATGTGCATGTGTATGTGTATGTATGTGTATGTGTATGTATTTGTGTATGTGTATATGTATGTGTGTGTATATGTATGTATGTGTATGTGTATGTATTTATGTGCATGTGTACGTGTAAATGTATGTGTATGTGTGTATGTGTTTGTGTGTATGTGTATGTATGTGCATGTGTATATGTGTGTATATGTATGTATGTGCATGTGTATGTGTGTGTATATGTATGTGCATGTGTATGTGTAAGTGTATGTGTGTATGTGTGTGTACATATGTGCATGTGTATGTGTATGTGTGTGTATATGCATGTGTATAAGTATGTATGTGCATGTGCATGTGCATGTGCATGTGCATGCATCTCCATTTGCATCCATGTGTATGTGCATGCATGTGAATGTGCATACACGTGTAGAATTAGTATGTCTTAATGTGTGTATGTGTATATGCAATAACGGATGCATGTACTTTTGTGTGTTTGTAGATATGTTTGTGCATATGCATATGCATATGCATGTGTATGTGTATGTGTGTGTGTATGTGTGTGTGTATGTGTATGTGTATGTGCATGTGTGTATGTGCATGTGTATATAAGTGTGATCATACATGTTCATGTATAAGTGTATATGTGCATATGAATAAGTGTATGTTAATTGATGAAAATAAAATAATTTAAATGATATACGAACAATAAAAATTGTACTTAAAATAATTAGCCATATTTTATGCTTGGTGAACTTCTTGAATAACCTAGAATAAAGAGAGAGAGAGAAAGAGAGAGATCAAAAGAGAGGCGGAGAGAGAGAGAGAGAGATCAAAAGAGAGGCGGAGAGAGAGAGAGAGAGAGAGAGATTAGAAAAGAGAGAGGATCAAAAAGATATTGTTGGAGCTCGTAAGTGTAGTGCAGATCTGAACATTAGAGAGCTCTTTGATCAGTTGCACATAAAATGATGATTGAAGAGCGGATTTTATATATATATATATATATATATATATATATATATATATATATATATATATATATATATATATATATATATATATTACTTTGGAACTTTACTATCGCATAAACGATGTAGAAGTTTCATGTGTGAGCATGTAATCCATGGAATATCGACGTCAAAAGTGGTATCACATAAGCAACACAAATTAGCATCGCATAGGCGACGCTAATGTAGCGATGCTCTTGAACGTAGAAATAATGTGGATCGGGCTAGCATCGCATAGGCGACGCTAATGTAGCGACGCTCTTGAACGTAGAAATAATGTCGATGCCCGATCCGATAAAATTCACGATCATATAACAACGAAAATATGTCAGTTAACCGTGATTATACCCCTGTATTCCTTCTTATGTTTATATTCATAAATCTCCCTATATCTGCATACGTTTATGTTGTATTTAATGCGAATATGTTTATACTTATGAATCTATGTATGTATTATGTATCCATTATGAATCTATTATGTATCCATGTTTGTACGTACAGTCGCGTGTATGTATATATATATATATATATATATATATGTGTGTGTGTGTGTGTGTGTGCGCGTGCGCGCGCGCGGGGTAGAAGTCAGATATGTTCATATTTATTAATCTTTATATATGTATGTATGCATGTTTGTATGTCCAACTACATGTGTATGTCTATATATAAAACAGGACCATCATATGAACGAATGTAGGTATAATGTATCAATGCATTATGGAGATATCACAACTCGAATGGAGTAGAGCCGATCATCTAGGCACATATTCAGATGCTCATACTGATACAAAGCAATGTACGAAAAGATACGAAAATCCGTAGCCAGTACCCACACCATTATATCGATAAGAACCTTCAATACTAATGTAATCCATCGTTGGAAACTTCATCGATGTTTAGTCAAATGAGCATATGAAAAGTCACAAAACAATATTGCTCTCCCCCTTTATATACGAGTGGTAACCAATATATGCTATACGCAAGAATTCATCACTGCTCCCTACCAATATATTTTTAAGATGAGGTGATCAATATATTACACGCAAGACTTCATCATTGATCTGTAGGTGCATGCAGATAAGAAAATCAAATATGCAAATATTATCCTGTCTTTTATATCCGCCCACATATAACCACGTAGATGTAATGAATCCAAAAAAGATAAGGTAAGCCTTGGGGTTTTCAATCATGAAGATGAAAGATCTCATATCTGATATCATAAAATAGTAAAACTATAATTTACTATTTTATGATATCAGATATGAGATGCACGATTACAGGGTACATGTGGACAATGTCCTACAACCAAAATGTGCAAACTATTAGGTAAAAAATGTAGACAACGTCCTACAACCAAGATGTACATACCATTAGATAGAAATTCACAAATGAACTTTAGATGTATGGTAACAAAATAATGGGAATGAACTGGAGCAAAAATCTAAAGGATGGGCAGCAATTATCGCAAATAATATGGAGACCTTGTTATTTCTAAAGCACGAACTTATTTCCATTCCTATCAAAAAAAGGTAAATGACATTTCCATCTCTATAAAACATAGTCTGATTCCTTACTTACATGGGATTACTTACATGGGAGTGGTTTTAAGTATCCTTTGAAGGCTAGGTCGAATATGGCTTCATTCTTGAGAAAAGGAAAATCAAAGAAAAGGATATCGTTCGCTTGTAAAAGACGATTATAAAAGGATGATAAGGTAGCACGTGTGGGCAGGTCTCTTTACAAAGCCTCAAGCTGCCTCTTTTAAAACAATAATGAAGATACTTGTCATTTTCGGCAGTGTAATGTCGTGAGATCTTTGATTGAAAGAGCACGAATCACCACCAGTCACTTCTAGTACAATCGATGAAGCCTCAGTAGGGCTTTCCGAGGGTTTTTCGATGAAGCCCCGAAGTACGGTTTTTCATATTGTAGCAAAAGAGTGTCCTAGTTTCCTCTATCAAGGAGCACCAAGGAGGAACTTGCATTTTCCACGCGTGCGGTTAAACTGGCGTGAGATCAACTTTAGCAGGTCCATTGACACACCGTCCGAAAGCATCGAAAATGGATCCATGACACGGACAGTCCCAGGTTTTATCAATTGGGTTCCATTGGACAATACACTTCATGTGTGAGCATACGGCTGTGTACATCGTTCAGCATGAAAATTTGAACGTTAGCGGATTAGATTGATTATTTTGAATTCGATCTACATGAAGTGTCGTGTGCATTGCTTGATGCGTAGTCTCTTGTGCATTTGCGCGCATGCAGAATATGGATTCGTAGGTTCCTGACGTGCAGTCTTCTATATGTTCTTGCATTCTGTTCTTTGCAAAGAAACAGCCATATTTTCATGTACCTGTATGGTGTCCACCGTATGCCCAGATGAATCGCATCCTGAAGTTGTCGATATGCGGTATATCGTTGTCTCAGTGCATTCTAAATAAAGGCATATGCTTCCAGACACAAGGTTCCTACATACTCCCAAGATAACCCAACTACGGAGAAGCGCAGAGATGGAAATGGAAATGGAAATGGAAATGGAAATAGAAATGGAATCGTATATGCATATAAAATTACGCATTGGTAAGTCCAAATACGCGCTTATACTCGAGCACATTAATGTGATTTGACATGGACGGATGCTCAAAGTATGTATTGAGGGATCAAAACCACCCTTATATGAATGCATCAGGGTTCGAATGCGCTAGAATGGATGCATTAGATATAGGTGGAATATATTTGGAGGGACTTTCTAACGCAGTACATACATCACGTTAATGCATCGAACATGAGATTGGATGGATTAGACATAGGTGAAATATATTTGGAGGGAAAAACATGCATCATGTTAATGCATCGAACTTGAGATTGCTCTTAACGTGTACACTGGATGCTTATGTGACGATGCGGGGGCTCTCACGGGGATTTAATAACATGTCCATATGATACGACCGAGCACTAGTCCATTGATCGAAAGCAAACTCGAGGTAAAGTTGTAACATACGTGACCAACCAACGGCATACCTGAATATTTATGTAGTTTTCCATTTTTGTCCTTGTAAATCGCAACCTTATTTAAGCCCTGCTGTTTTATGGCTCCTGAATCAGGTACCAGGTCCTCAATGTCAATGGAATCACTTCCCATCGGTGTCCTATTCGTAATATAGCCCTGCAAGAAGTAAAATAAACTCAGCTACAATTCCTGAACCTACAAGCTCTACTAAATTATTAACGGAACTCTTATCAGATCCTTTTTCCCCCCCCAATATGCGCCCAGCACAGGATCGTAGATCGTTTTCGAGGCCTTTCTAGTTTGAGGGACAAACGCGAATCCTTGTAATTCGACTAACTAGCTTTTTCCATAACTTTCTAAACATTTCACGTATTTGTCCACCCTAAGCCCTTGGAACAATTTGTTTTGTAACTTACAAGCTGTGGCATTTTTATTCACCTCCACAGTGCGGTCAACTTTCCTCGTAATAGTTTACAATAGTCTTGTTTGAATGTGAAGAACTTCAATGCCAACTTTTCACCATAACATGCAGGGGTCTAGTATATTTATTCACCTTCACAGTATGGTCAACTATCTCAGCAGTTGTCTGTAGAGTACTTTTGTCCAAAGGCGGTAATCTTTTAGGGCTATACACATTTGCCCAAGGATTCTCTCTCTTTAATATCAGATCTTTTATAAGGATACCTGCAATAGTTCCTCCTGTCATGCCTTGTCCACTGTCACCTGTAATATTAATTAAGTTCAGCTTCAGTCTTTTGCATGCATAGCCAGTCTAATGCAAACGACACTCATTTGTATCATGCCTGTAACAATGTAGTTACTGCCATATGTTGGAATTGGAGCCTGGCCAATCAAATGAAGGCTATCTATAGGTTCATAAACCTGTTAACAGCATTAGAAAACTTGTTCATAATAATACAGTCCATTGATAAACGAAGTGGGATTATTTTTTCAAATACCTCCCTTCTTTACCTGTCCTGTCCACGTGTAAAGAATATCCTCGGCTGCCGTCCACCGCTCTCGAGTCCACTTTTCCAGACTAATGAAAGGGCTAAGTTTCACATAGTCGTCAGCTTTGATGCCAGACGCATTATCATTACCTCCCACAATCAATACATCATAGTCTTCCTTCTGTTCTGTCCTTACGTAGTGATAAGGAACACAAGTGTCCCACCATTGTGCTTTCCTGTTCAACCGTCGACGACCAGACAAACATAATTCTCAGATATACTTTTGATCCAGAAAAGTATATCAATAAGAATTTAGATCTGCTTCAAATCAAGCCATGTGAGTCAACAGCTATCATTAATTCAAGTGTATTCTTTTAGTGGTGGTGTTGAGCCGGGCGAGACAACAGGGATGTAAATTGATCCATTCTGACAGGAATTATTGAGACCGACAAAACAGGGATGTAAGTTGAAACTTCCATTTTGATGTCAGCACTCTATTTTTACAAGAAAATGCAAATATTTGGCATGAACCAGCAAGATGCCACAGCTAGAACTTACTTGACAGATCCTTTCTTTATTCGAAATCCAATCACGTAAGTCCTCTGTGCTTCTTGACGTGCGTGTATTTCAAGGTTGTGATTCAGAGGAGAGTTCGTAGCAAGAACCACAACATCTGCTGTGACATTTACACCATCTTCAGTAATCACTTTGTGTTCTTCATTCTTAGTCACTCTGCTCTGCTCATAAATCTTTCCACCCCGTTTTACTATTGCCCTTGCAAGCCCATTAATATACCTGGTTGAACCAAAACCCCATTGAAATACTCGGTTAAACAAAATCACAGCGAATCTGTGCATCAATTTGAGTTTTTATGATATGTGATGCACAGGCAATTCCGTTGGTTCGGTACTCACATCAGAGGATGGAAATCGCCATTTCCCGGAAAGAGAATCGCATCTGTGATTTTACCACATGCAGGGTCTCCATTAAGGTTTACCATTTTTACATCAAATCCGGCGATCTTAGCTGTTTCAAACTCCTAACGCAAAGAGAAAATCCAGTATCATGCATTAAAGTTGACAGAAGAGTAAAGATTTGAGCATCTCCCAGGTTCAGATGTAGTACCTTATATAAGATTTCTTGGATAACCTTGTCCGTATGCTCATGGGGGAAAAGATACCCATCCACCTTAGAAAAATTACAATCGATGCCCTCTTCATTTACAGTTTGAGCAACAAAATCTATCGCAGCTCTGTGACTGTCCCCAACAAGTTTGCAGAAGTCGACACCATGCTGCTTAGAAATTTTGTAATAGAAGTCATCATTCCAAGCCATAATATGAGCAGTGGTCCTACCTGTCATTCCACTTCCTAAAAGAAGAAAGATCTTACTTACAAAAACTCACCCTCAAAAGTTGTTCAAACAATTGTCAGATTCGTATTAAAGTTATTATACAAACAATGGACCTCTTAGAGTACACATGATCATAACCTTTAACCAATGCATGTAGTGACAACGGGAATATAATATATAGGTACTAAATATTGAACTAGAACATCATTTTCAATGGCACCGCAATTTCAGCATATTACATGTAATCAATCTGGAGTTGTACATCCTATTGCAATCTCACCACAGTTTCGACCTACATGTGATTAATCTGGAGTTCTGCATCCTAAAACCACGTGTCACTGAGGATTCTGACGTTAATCTGTACCAGATTAGTCTTAAACCATCTAAATCCGCAAGGAAATCCAACCTTTCAGACTGACGAAATAACTGAATCCTTTGCTACGTTATATCACCATGTCAAACGATTGCTTCCAAGTAAATTATGTCCATAGTTACCTCTAGCCTTCGCTTCCAAGACGACGACCTTCTTGCCCTCTTTTACGAGATTGTAAGCGACGCTAAGTCCAGAAATTCCTGCACCTACAATAACAACATCTGTTGTCTCATCCTTGCATATTTTTGGGTAGATCGGTGTTATGTCTTGCTGGTCCCAGACTGTGTGCCGAAGGCCATAAATTCCTTTGTCCGCTGACGTCTGATCCGTTGAAGCTGATGTCGCCATCGTTACTAACGTGGACCTTGCTTCTGTCATATTATGGATTTATATAATCTGGATCAGTTTGGATGTAATACCGCATACAGACAAGAAATCATGTATTTTTTGCGTGGCAACAGTCACGCCTCTGATTTTGCACCCAAAAGGTAGTCACATAATCAACCTCTTTATATGTAAAGAAAATAGAGCTCGTATCATAAAACAAACAATGATTTTGTTTTAATGAAGGTTGTAGGTCGTCATTACGGGAAGTAGGAAATGCTGACATACAGATGCTGTGCTGAGATGCTTACATGAAAGAAAGATGAATGATACAAATTATTAGTCTTTTATTAAACAGCTTATACAGGTAAATAGATGCTTTGTTTTCAGTTCAAATGTAAATAATAACGTTCAGGTTTGACGACCTGGCTAATTATTTCAATCGATTTTCATAAGTTGCGCTTTTACTTCTCGAACAGATAACAACTTACTTCTGATTGCGGGTACGGGTACCGCTCGTTCGGGACCTACCAGCAATCTGGATGATCTAAGCGAAAAGGCTGCTGCTTCCCTGGGATGGACAAATAATTTGGATGAACCGCATAGACCCAAGACAGAATAGTGACGTCGCAGAGAGCTCTTCAATAGCTGATGAATGGAAGTCCCAACCTACACGCATCATTTGTTCTTTTGCAATGAAACTCAATTATATATTATGTCTGACTGAATGACTACAGAATCCTACCTAGCAGATTGTGCTCTCAGAAACTCTATGATGACATTCCATTAAGGCCAACTAACCACAAACATCATTTACCAATTCAAATAATGTACAATAAACAGGATTAATAGAAATCCAACAGTTACCTCAAAAGATAAAAAAATTCTCTCATTTTATCATTCAATCAGCAATTACAAATTCAAGCCAGCAAAAGTGCGGCTGAACTCACAGAATTCAAATAAAACAAGGGAAACATATTTTGTAAGCAAAGTAGTCATCGTAGAACATGCTGGTGTGCTTGAATAAGGCTGAGCTTTGTTGAAGATACGACGAAAACTAACTCATCTCTATATGATCGATGATGTCAACAAAAATATCTGAAACTTTATCAAAGACTGGAGAGTTGGAGATCCATTGCCATGCTGCTGGGCTTGAACAAGGTCGAAGATATGATGAAAACGAAACTCATCTCCAACGTTATCGACCATGTCTGTTGCGGAAAGCATCACACGGTGCCTCTGTGCGTCTGTTCGCTGCTCTGGAGATAGCGAACGGCTTAACGTGAAAGCGACGATCCTCTCTACGGTAGGTAAATGCACATGGTACGCTCGTGTACTACCTCTGCAATCACATGTCGACCCTCCTGATTGCAGAGGTAGTACGCTCGCGTACTATCTCTGCAATCACATGTCGACCCTCTTGCGTTCCACATATCACCATGAAGACTTAGTCACTACAGCGCTCAAGAAGCTGCTATCGACTAGTTTAACAGAACATCGATACACATCACAATTCGTGGATGACTCTCGCGAGAGCTACTGGACAATGTATTGCTCTTGGGATTGAGATGGATGAAACCTTTCAATTCATGTTATTACTTGTTGCTCTTTCCCTCATCACGGTGACCTTTCATAACTACGCAGGCCTCTGTTTAGGTTTGATGGCCGAAACTCATTGCTCTTGCGGGGGGCACATGGGGTCTGGCGACCAAAGTTTGGCCGAATTTTCTCTTCTTTGCCATCAGTATGGTTGATAATGTGCATGGTGAGCTTTTGGTGATGCCAACGGACTGTCACCTCGATAAATTTTCCCTTCCGGTCAATCCATGGTCTATGTCAAAGTACATTTTTGTTTAGTACATAAGGAAGTTCGATTATTGAGATTTTACTCTTGTTGTTTAGCTCGAATTAATTTGAAAGTACAATGAAAAGTGGACATAACACTCATGAAACCTAAATGTTTAGCTTGAATTAATTTGAAAGTACAATGAAAAGCGGGCACAACATTCATGAATCCTGGAATCCCACAAAGAAGAGATTAGATGCTTAGTATTTATTAAGATACAAAACTAAAAAACCAGCTAGAATAGACATTGAGAAGGAATGGTCATAAAGTGAAAGAGAGAACTAAGCTAGAATAGACATTGAGAAGTAATGGTCATAAAGTGAAAGAGAGAACTAGATTGAACTCGATAAGTAGAGGGTTCAACCCTTCTTCACAGGGTTCAAAAGGGCTGGACTAACATCTCACCACTCAAGTTATGAGAAGTGTCCAATCAAAATGCTGAATTTGCTTCAATATTTTCTAATAAATTTCCATCGATCATGCCTCACTATAGATTTTACTATGCGTGCTACCTATTCTCTTTTCCTTTTTGTACATTCTAAAGTTCTTACCTATTCTCTTTTCCTTCTAGTACATTCTAAAGTTATAATAACATGTATGAAATAGTCCATGTGTCTTTAATTCCAGCCATTGGAAGTTCAATGATCATTCTGAATGTGCTCATAGTTATCGCCACTGGAGTTTAGTGGATCTTTCATACATGGAGTTTACTGGATCCTTCATACATGTGTTTTTAATGCTATGGCGTTGGATGACCCGAAAA
Source organism: Ceratopteris richardii (assembly GCA_020310875.1). Classification (NCBI taxonomy): domain Eukaryota; kingdom Viridiplantae; phylum Streptophyta; class Polypodiopsida; order Polypodiales; family Pteridaceae; genus Ceratopteris; species Ceratopteris richardii. The sequence goes on from CM035443.1 coordinate 63,390,103, forward strand.
GTGTTTTTAATGCTATGGCGTTGGATAACCCTTGCTTTGTGGGATACGGGGGTCCCGCGGGTGCTATGCCCATTCACTTGTACAGTTGCAATTTCAAAGTTAACGTCCGGGGGAGTAGGCTTCGGCTGAACCTCATTATAAAAAAAAAAAAAAAAAAAAAGTGTTATGCAAAAGGTGTAATCTGTACACCCAAAAAAAAAAAAACAAACATGTGCCCTCCTTATCTCGGCTTGCAGGAAGATGCAATGCGGCAACAAATTAAATGTCATTGAGAACCTCTCAAAAATGACTTTTCGTTCACTCAATATGCGCTCCAATCATAGAAAAACTCCCGCCAAGCGACTAGTAGATCATTTAGTTGCTCATCATCGGGAAGCGATCATCACAAACTCACGAATCCGCATATCATGTGTGATTACTATGGTCGACGTAGACATTTTGCAAGAGAATGCTAGACAGAAGTGTGATAGCTGTCAAGAAGATCAAATGACAAGGCACAGTAGAGCAGGTAGACGCATACACCGAATAGGCAAGAAAAGGCTAACCGCATACCCCAATGAGGTTGTCGAATACATGTGTGGGGAGCGATTAGTTATTACAACAGAGTTCCTAAGATTACTATGGGATTAATCCATGAATCACATTATCCACGTAGTCGTACAATTTATTATTCAAACACGCCCCTCTCAATTGCAGGTCAGTATAAAGGTTAAAAGTAGTTTGAAAACTATACGCCTAAGAATGGGTGAGGTGAGTGATTCATTATCATAATCGAAATTTGTATCAGAGTTGACTTCCCTTTGGCCTGTTGAAAATTACTGCGTTCTTTATCCTTGAACTAATGACTATTACTCCCCCCCTCAAGATAAGAATACAGCATAGGTGAATGTTTAGGTCAAAATGTTGATAGTTAGAACTTGTCTTTAATATCTTTGATGGAGCATGATCTTCGCTTCATCAAATAAAGCTAAACATCTAGAGTGCTGTAAACAAATAGGCTTGGAAACTACACTTAACAATCTAGCGGGGTGTGTTGCAGAATAACAAACGGGTAACGATAAATTGAGTCGCGTAATTATGTAGAGAAGTCTTGGGAAGTCTGGTACAACAGAAAAACCCACTAGCCACATGTATATATCTAACCACGTAATGGAATAGAAATAGCCGACCTTGATTTCGTCTATCTGTGTACATCGTGGCGACTTGCTTACAGCGTGTACGCCTGTTGTGCATTCTTTCAACAATGTCCTCAAAAATATCTGAAACTTAATGATAGATAGATTGGAGAGTTGAGATTCTATGGCATTGAAGGGCACACTCTAAAAAGGGTTTACGGATAATATAAAACCTGCTCAAAAGATGCTATGATAGTGTATGTTCGGGATCATGAGTGGATGCAAGCCGAATTGATTTATTATATTACCATAATTAAACTTTCATGCGATGGAATCGCAAAAGAAAAAAAAATCATACAAAACGATAAATACCATTGGTTGCAAGTTTGACAATACTGTGTGTGTAGAGATGGGGACAACCTTTTCTGCTGATCTTGTCAGCAACGGCTTGCTTGGATGAAAAGGATTTTGATATGCGAGCGGAATTTTTTTATTGGCTTATTCCATGGAAAGAGTTTGTTGGGCAAGCAATGAGCTTTACCTTTGCTAAAATGGGTTTTCAAATGCAAGTTGGGGAAGATTTGTACTTGATTGATGTCAGCTAGTAGAAATAAGAAATAACGCCAGCTCGGGGTTCGAAATGCAATTTTTTACTTAGCAAAAATAGGTGATTATTACTTTAAAAACTGCGCCAGTAATTGTATTAGTAGAAGTCCTAGCCATTCAGACAGAATTCTAATCCACTTTATAAAGATTCATATCTTCAATCACCTCTCATGAACAGATAATGTTCAGCTTAGAAGAGCTACAATCAATACTTTGATGGCATAGGCGCTAGAATTCATCATGAAAAGCAACTTTCGGATTGGAAGAGCTATTTCCAATCCTTAATATGGCATCTGTTTCTTGGAATTATAGTACATCACTACCAAAGCTTCAGTGAAGTTCCAATCCAACTGCAGACCTAAAATCTGAGTTTTTTTTTTTTTTTAAAGGAAGTTCGGCCTTAGCCTAATCTCCCGGACTTTAATTATATTAAAGAGAAAAAGTTACAAGTGAATGGGACTAGTGCCCATGGGACCCCCCGAATCCCACAACGCAGGGGAGGAGTCTGGCAAGTTACAAGGCATTACAAATGAGGTGGATGACATTACCATCACCCTCATGTGGGACCCATTTGGGTTTCAACTTGTTGTTTTCCAGGAGATAAATACAGTGATGTCTAAACGGTGGTGATCTCTTGACTCGGGAGATTCTTTTACCAAGGAGAAACAAGGATTTCTCGATCGACCATTCCTTAGGATTTTGGTCGAAATTGACGGCACAGCGCTCTCGCCAAATCTTCCAGAGAGCCTCGCCTCTGATGGTATTCCATAGCCTCGATGAGCAACCGATCGCCTCACCCAACATCACTTGTTGCCAGTTGATTTGACTCGTTAGTCTCAAAATCCGGGACACGTGATGCCAGACAACACGGGACTTGGGGCAGTCAAAGAACAGGTGGGCTAAATCTTCGATGCACCGATGACAACGCTTGCACCATGGCGGCACACCACAGATTTTGTGAGCCCTTGCATTGGTCCAGATTCCTTTATGCAAGACCTGCCACATGAGAACTGACTTTTTGACCTCAATTAGGGGGTGCCAAAGAGACATGAATTTTAGCTCCCACCGAAGTTTGGTCCAAGCAAGGCACCATCTCTTGTTAAGGGTGTGGTGAACATCCAAATCCCCTTTGAAGTTCGGGATTCTGGACAGCTTCTTACCATTGCTCCATTTGAGGCCCTCCGAGCGAGGAGGATCCTGACCGCAGAGAAGGAGGGTAGTTGAGCGGTCCCAGGCTAAACACCTGCTTTGAAGAAGAGTCCATTCCTCAAAGGTAATGCTAAGTCTCGGATCCAAATCTTCGAACCTAATCCACTGGCGGGTCTCTTGTTTCCAGAGCTGTTTCCACTGTTTGAACCCCTTGATCCATAGCCGCCTTGCAGTTTGGAGGTTCCAAGATTCCACTCCCCGAATGCCACTGATCGGGAACCAGATAGAGTCATTTTGTCTTATGCCAGCTGCCCACTTCCAATCATCGCTGATTCTGATGAACTGTTTGGCCTTGTTCCAATTCTTCCATAAGGAACACACGAGGCTAGAGCCTTTAGGGCAGACTGGGTGGGGGGAGAACAAAAGCGTGAGAATTCCTATGTCCTTCCAACCAGGGAGGCCGACAAAGGTAAAGTCTTCCGTGTTTCTGAAGATCAATTTAGCCCAAGAGGACTCCCTATTGCTCCAGGCCTTGATAAGCCATTTAGCCGCCAGTTTGTCAGCTAATCCAGCAATATCCAAAATACCTAAGCCCCCTGAGTCTTTAGGGCTAATGCAAGTTTCCCATTTGATTTTGGGAACCCCCCTTCTGTTGGGGTCCCCAGTCCAAAGGAAGTTCCTGCAGATTCTTTCTACTTTGGCCAAGTCTTTCTCCTTAGGTCTCCAACACGAGATAAAGTAAATAATTGTAGACAACATAAAGGTGTTAATAACCATAGCACGCCCTGCCAGGTTGACTTGCATACCTTTCCATTGATTCAGCTTGCTATCCAACTTGGATAGCACCCAGTTCCATCGTTGGTCCATTGAGATATCGAAACCCATCGGAATGCCGAGGAGACGGAAGACTTGACCGCTAGGGATAACTTGACACCCCTGATCAACCAACAATTGGGGAGTAGGCCCGCTGATCGCTCTAAAAGCAGTTTTAGCATGGTTGATTTTTGAGCCTGATGCCATACAAAAGGTGTGGAGGCACCACCAAAACACCTCAATGCTATTTATATCGTTATGCACAAAGGCATTCATGTCATCAGCAAAAAGTCTCACAACCATTTGGCCGTGATTTCGAGGTAAGGAGAGACCCTTAAGATTGCCGGCGTCCATGTGATGCTTTAACAGGCAGCTGAGTCCATTTGATGCGATAGCGAATAGTAAAGGAGCCAGAGGGCAGCCTTGCCTAATTGATCTTTTTAAACGAATGGGCTCAGAGAGCTTACCGTTGATGTTTATTCTAGTTGAAGCATTTCCAAGAAGCGTGGAAACCATCTTCGTAAACTTTTGGCTGCATCCAAGGTCTTTCAATGATTGGAGAATAAAGTCCCATTCCAATCTGTCATACGCTTTGTCGAAGTCGATCTTAATGAAAACTAAATCTTGAGCAGACTCCTCAGCAAAAGCAAGGCCTTCCCAAATATCAATAATTGCTTCAAGTATAGATCTACCTTTGATAAAACCTTTCTGGTCCTCGCACAGCCATGCCTTTAAATGACAGGAGATTCTGTTGGCGATAACTTTTGCAATTATCTTGTATCCAGTTTGGAGCATGGTAATCGGACGCCAGTTTTCAATTTTGTTCTTATCTCCCCGTTTGTGGATTAACTTGATGACGCCATTATTCAGGCACTCAGGGAGGGCTCCGAAGGAGAGAGCCTCTTGCCACACGAGGCGCAGGGGGGTGGCCACCTGAAGTTTGAAGGACTTAAAGAACTCATTGGTAAGGCCATCTGGACCCGGACTTTTCCCATTGGGAAGGGCATCAATAACCTCGATAATTTCATTCTCGGAGATGTTAGCATCCAGAAGAGCAATCAAGTTCTGTGGGATTCTGGTTTGAGCAACCCTTGAGATGGTTGCCATGGAGTCGCGCCTGTGGGGGGAAAGAGGAGTCGAGACCCCGAGAAGGTTAGTAAAATGTTCGACGATGATAGTTCTATTCTCCATTTCCGTGCAACATTCAGTTCCATTGTTATCGACCATTAGGGGGATGGATTCCCTAGCTTGTTTCCTTTTGAGGATGTTACACATCTCTTTCGTTGGTTTGTCCGCCTTCCCTGCCCACCACTCTTTGAAGAAAATTTGGAGATTTTTCCTTTGGACCTCCTCCTCTAATCTTAGCCTACCCCTGATTTTCAACAGACCCTGTTGGCAATGTAGCTTACCTTTGTTCACCTCTTCTTCAAGCCGTGAGAGCCTCCGGTACACCATTTCCCTTCTTTTCTTTCGAATTCCTCTTATAGCCTTTTGAGTCCTGATTAGAATTTTACGAGTCCTTTCTACCGCGTTTCTCCAACACTTAGCCGGTTCATTACAGTAAGCAAAGGCTTCCGTCCACACCTCAGAAATTTCCTGGTGGACAGAGGGGAGGGAAAATGAAGTCTGACAAGCCTGAAACCAAGGAGCTTTCTGGAGCATGGGAATTGGTTTGAAGGACAGAGTAATCGGATAGTGGTCTGAGATAGTGAGGTCCATGTGTTGAGAAATCGAAGGAATACCCCACTGAAGGATGGTGTTCTGGTCGATGTAGCATCTATCAAGCCTTGCTTTCCTCAAAGAGTTCCCCGACTGGAGATTAGACCAGGAGAAACCCTGGTTGTCTTTCACTTCGACCAGGTCGAGATGGAGCTTGATTTTATCCCAAATCTCTTTCTCCTGACCGTCAATAATTTTCCCTTTGTTATTCCATCGGTCTTCAGGAGATTCAACCATGTTGAAGTCCCCACAAATCAGAACATTGTGTGAAAGGGAGTCAAGGGAAGCCCAAGTATCCATTCTATCTGTTTCCCCATTAGGGGCATAAATTGAGACCACAGTGAACTGGAAAGGAGACCCGAAAGAGGCAGCAATCCAACGATGATTCCGACCTTCAAAAGTCGAGGTCACATTGTTAGACAGGGCGTGACTAATACCGATAGAAGCACCCCCTGCCCCTCTAGGGTGAGAAGTGGAGAACCAAAGGTGGTTCGGAGAAATGCATTTAAGCCGTTTTTGTAGATCCTCACCGTCGATTTTAACCTCTTGTAAGCAAATAAAGTCAGGGGCGAAGCACATGTCTTTGAACCACTGGCCAAGAATCGAAGCTCTTGACGGGTCAGACAGACCCCTAACGTTTATAGATGTGAATTTCATTAATGATGGTTGCCCTCTTTGAGGGGAGGGACCCGATCTTTTTTCTTCTTGTGGTCTTCTTTTTTCTTCCCTACTTCTTGACTTAGGATCCTACTCTTGAGGGGGCTCTTCCAAGGCATGCCGGAAGGTTGTTTACCTTTAAGCTTGGACTTTTGTTGTGGTAGTCTTGGAAAGCATACCGGGAGGGTAGGGCCAAGAGCGGAGCTTTCGCTGTCTGGGTTGTCTTCATTGCTGGTAGTAAAGCCTTCCTCTTTACTCGTGGTGTAGCCTTCTAGGTTATCTTCTTTGCTGGTAGAGCACCCAAGGGAATTATCAGTGGGGTCTTCTACCAAGAGGTTGTCCCCTGGGAAGTCGAGTTCATTAATCTCTTTTTCTAGGTTACAGTATATGTTATTCGAGGGGGCAGTTGTCGTAGTATTCCTTGTTTTTGATCTTCGAGGGCTGACTTTCCTCTTGTGTCTCACTTCAGTGAAACCTTCTGAATCCATCTCAGCAACGCGAGTTCCCTCTTCTTCCTCCATTGGATGCGGGTGACCCCGAGTGTCGTTTTGGGGGATTGGGTCTAGGGTCCCATCTGGTTTAAGCTTGTTTTTATTGGTACTTTTCTTCAGTGGGCAGTCTTTGATCCTGTGACCTTGAAGCCCGCACCGGAAGCACGCGTTTGGCAGATTCTTGTAAGTAACCTCTTGAGTCCAGGTCATACCATCTCCATAGTTTATGGAGATCTTCGAAGGAAGGACCTGGTTCAGGTCTGTTTCAACGCAGATCTGAGGATGCCATCTAGCATTGAAAGAGTGTTGAGCTCCATCGTAGATCAACCCCCCAACATCCTGTCTTGCGGCCATCGGGCGACCGATCGGTGAGACGATTTCACGAAGAAATCCATACATGAAGAAAGGCAGATTGGGAAGCTCCACCCAAAGCGGGTAACGAAGAGGCTTTGATCTGTTCGGGACAAAGTCTGGGGTCCACTTAAAAAGGCAAAGGGTGGACCGGCCCACTTGCCAGGAGCCGGCTTGCAGGGCTTGGAAAGCCATCTCTTCGTTCTCAAAAATAAGAAGCAGGTGATTCGCCGGCAGGAATTGACATTTGGACACAATTAGGCCTCGTGGGAACCACTCCTTGCGAAGCCAAGTTCTTACACTATCAAGAGAGGGCCTGGGGCCAAACATTTGACCGATCAGGCAAGTTTTCTTCAGTTCTTCCTGCTTTGCCGCCACAGACTCCTTGCATAAAGAGACCTCTGGGGGCGCGACGTCCACTGGGACAGATTCCAACTCTAGGGGGGACACGGCCTGAGGGGGAGCCACAAAGTCCATGACCAAAGCTTGAAAGAGCAAACGGAAACCCGCTTAACAGCGTGACATTCCCCACGAGAGAGGAGCAAGATTGCGAATTAATCTTACTCAAGGATCGCTCTGACTTCTTTTTTCCCTTTAACTTTTTTTTTCTTTACTTTTTTTTTTTTTTTTTTTCTTCTCTTTTCTTCTTTTTTTTTATTTACTCAATTGCGAAGAATCATCAGACCTTAAACCTTAAATTGCAAACTTAAAGCAGGACTTTTATCGAATGAGCTTGCTTCTCTCTCTCAGCACCTCACGAAGACCCGCGTCGACTCTGACTCCCTCAAAATATTCAGCTTAAATTCATTTAAAAAAAGTGGGCTTTTAGAACGCGCGAAAAAAGGCGATAGATGGCCCTCCAAGTCCCCGCGATAGACGGCCCACTTGTCGCGATAAACGGCCCACGCGTCGCGATAGATGACCCTCACCGCGATAGACGGCCCACTTGTCGCGATAAACGGCCCACGCGTCGCGATAGATGACCCTCATACGATAGACGGCCCACAAGTCGCGATAAACAGCCCGCACATCGCGATAGATGCCCCTCCCAGATTCCGCGATAGACAGCTCATACGTCGCGATAGACGGCCCGGAGTTCAAGTGTCGCGAAAGACACTCGCTCAAGTGTCGCGACAGACACTCGCAGCGTCACGATTGCCCTGCACAAGCATTTCTGCACTTCCTGATGCTGGTGGTCGGGAGAATGTTGTCGACAGCTCGATGACGGACTTGATGGCCTAAGAATGACGAGGGGCCTGTGCTAACTTGTCTTCGAATTCACTTACTTCACAGTATCTGATTTCTGGCTGTTTCAAAGCTTTCATGGAGGCTCAAACTGGGACGTGTGTTCGTTCCTAGCTCTGCCCCTACCTCTGTATCTTTCATTTTTCAGAGGTCATCGCTACTTTATTTGCAGATCTTAAATCCTAAGCTTCACTTCAAAGAGCAAAGTGTGTACCACTGCATCCTAAAATCTGAGTTGCGATGAGCCGGCCCACCGGCCGTTAATTTCTCTCTCGTTCGGGTGGTTGATTAGTTTTAACAAAATGAAACGGAGACTACGGCCTAAATTCACAATAAGTAGTTCGAAGTCTCTTCAAATTGACCAGTTTGTTGGGAAAAAAAGCGACGTATTCTTCTTCCGCACATTTAGCCAGTTAGTTCACTAAATTCTTTAATTAATATTTTGCCGACTGCTTTAGAAATATGCACAGTGGTGTAGTGGTAACATTTTGGATTCTGCATTGTGAGGACCAAGTTCAAAAAATCCTTGGGAAATGAGGGATAAAGAGGGTCCTCAACGTGCATGATTGTTTCTGACGGAACTCAAAGAAAGAAAAAGAAAAATTCAAAGAATAAAAGTAAGGACTCGAGCAGCTTATTTGATAGATTGCTTAGAAAGCAAAGAATTCTGTGATTTCCAAGAACAAATTGAGTGCGCTTGTTACGAGATATACAACGTAAATTCTTCGTAATTACTTCAAAAACCTACCAGATGGAACCACATTGGAATAATACTGAAAATTTTCAGGAACTTGGGGCCAATTAGGACTTACATTTTTCGGAATTTTGGACAAGGACATAATATATGTGATAAAGGCAGTGATAAATTTTAAATTAATCCTAAAACGAAAGGTGCCTCCCAGAATTTACATAGATTCTTTTCAAAATCAATGTAACGAACCTATCCGATCGATACATTAGTTTTTATGTCAACGTTAAGACTGTTTATTTAATATTATGCTCTAGCAATAACTATTGATCAATGTTATTTTGTAGAAATTTTAAGGAGAATTTATCATCAAGATACCCTCATTATCATCTTCAACAGATGATCGCTTTACACGCCAATATTAAAGTGACGATTTACGTAACTACGTTTTACACCCGTAATATAGACATTGACGTTTTGGAAATGGAGCACTTCTTTCTGATGTTTTGGAAATGGAATATAGACTAAAATATTGTCATTCGGTTTCTTCTACTCACCTAGAGGGACGGTGGCAAATATATGTTTTTATCACCTCATAAAATATTTGAAAGTAAATTGGGGTACTGAATATTTGAAAGTAAATTGGGGTACTGAATATCTGAAAGTAAATTGTGTCACTACCCCTCAGAAGTCGGAGGGATGGTGACACATATGTTGTTTTATCACCTGATAAAGTATTTGAAAGTAAATTGTGTCGTTACCCCTAGGAACAAAAGAGTTCCGCCGTCTGACTAGAAACGATGAATCTCAGAGGTCATAAATTTGTTATTTTTTATTAGAATTTGTATTCATTTTATTGTTATTCATCTAAAATCCTAGGAACAAAAGAGTTCCGCCGTCTGACTAGAAACGATGAATCTCAGAGGTCATAAATTTGTTATTTTTTATTAGAATTTGTATTCATTTTATTGTTATTCATCTAAAATTCAGAACTTTATAGTGTACGACTTCCATATTTCCTTTTTTTCTTTTTTTTTTTGGAAAGTACAATGAATTGGAAAGACACACACCCTACCTCGTAAGGTAGAGGCACCCATCTTGACGAACTTCATGGACACCCATCTTTGAGAACTCATGGATATGTCCAGCGAGGATTTAAACTCAAGACTTCTACCTAGAGATTCAAAGCATCAACCACTACGCTATGCAGGCTACTAGCCTAGGAATCCACATAAATTTATTGAAAGCTTGGCTATTGACTGCAATCTCTCTCACACAACTTCCGAGAACAAAAACATAACAAAACAGATATGAACGAGGATCAATTTTTTTAAAGCTCTTACAAATAAGGCGAGGATCCACTGTACACTTTTGCACCACTAGACATGGTTCAAGGTTCAAGACAAGATTCAAGGTTCATCAAATGGGTTCAATGTGAACGCCTGATGTGCGAAGATTGTGTGTGTGTGTGTTTTTGCTTTCCAATTTTCAGGATATAAAAAGAAAAAACCTCACGATTTAAACTCCTTCAAGTAAAAAAGGACACAAATAGACTCAAAAAAATATGAAATAAATCTCGAAATGCTGGTTGGGCCCAGATTGTACTACATCAAGAAAAAAGAAGAAAGAAAGAAAATCGTTTATTCAAACGAAAGACTTTTCCAACTTCTATTCTTGAAGTATAATCCGCTACTCTCCCAAGTACGCTGGAACTCGATATCACAAGTGTACCGATATGGACTTATTATTTGCAGACCCTCCAGCTCCCTATCCAGAGAAGAGGGGTAACTTGACCGAGGGTCACAATTAGGAGACTTCAACACCGATTCGCCAGCACACGTGTGACCCATGCTACCACTCGGCAAGGAGAACTGGAGAACCCTCCAAGGCATGCGAGGAATTTAGGTCTGACACGAAGGCCTAGCTGGAGATGAAGGCCCAAAAAGGAACCTTGGAACTCCCTCACTACCACACGGATAACAACACAAAGGGCAACAGCTGATTAACCATGGCACAAGGGACCACCAAAAGACAACCACGAGGGATTACCAAAAGACAATCGATCTCCCTGCCCGGCTGCAGCACGGGTCTGTTAAAAATGGTAATTAAATGATCTAATCACAGGAGATTTAATCGAAATTTTCATGTCTTATTTTTTTCGTTATCTCATATCCACAGGAGTGGGACATTACTTCTTCGTGTAACTCAGATCCGGATTATATTTGTGAACAGGGCATAGTATCCACGAAACTCCTCAAAGTATCTCGCAAAGTAAGGGCGCCTGCCAAGTGATTTGCAGCTCTAGTGTCTACTGGTTTGCAACCCGGAGGTCACTTAGGATCGCTGGGAGAGGGCAAACAAGGTCTGAACCGAAAGGCCTAAAAGTTCAGGTAGATGGTTGGCAAAAGACGTCGCATAAAGTGTCTCTCTATCCAGAAATACTTCCGTGTTCCTCTGAAACACTATTTCCTATGTATCATTCCCAGTTTCACAAAATACTTCTAGAAAGTTTCTCAAAAGTTCAGGTAGATGGTTGACAAAAGTCGTTGCATAAAGTTTCTCTCTATCCAGAAATACTTCCGTGTTCCTTTAAAACACTATTTCCCAGGTATCATTCCTCTCACAAAATAAACAATGATATTCAGAATCCACAGAAGTCTTTCGTCGAAGCCGAGTTCTCTGATCCCAGATTCTCAAAGATACTTCACGGAAAAGATCCTTTCAATGATCTACGAAAGCACTTAGCAGTAATAGAAATTTCTTTACTTAAGTAGCAGCACAAAGAGTTTCCCACAATTTTGTAACACAAGCAATAGCAGCACAAAGAGTTTCCCACAATTTTGTAACACAAGCAATAGCAGCACAAAGAGTTACCCACAATTTTGTAACACAAGCAATAAGACAAATTTATAAAAACCTGTGGCAGCGAGAAAGGCGTCTTTCACAGCATTATGTACAATGATTTCCTTAAATATTCTGGAAAAAAAAATAAACGAGAGCCATTAGTAGGAAGACATCCATGCGTACCATATTGACTCCAAAAGTTCAGCAAGGGGATTGCAAAGGCGTTGAGAAAACGATGCCCGATTTGTTCTCTTTGAACTTAATCCCCCAGATTTAAGAAAGGGAAACAGAAACGCTAAGAGTAGTCAAAAGACGGATCAGCTACGAAGGTGTTTGAAATTACGAAATTCGCAAAATCGAAGATCAATCCGTACGGTACGTACGCGAGGTGCAACAGAACGTGCCAATATGACGACTCGGGAGGTTCCTGAGCATGCTTAAAGCAATAATGTAACCTCTGAGAAAATAGCAATGTAACTCCATCTATGCATCTCATTCGTGCAGCGGCATTTAGAAACTGCTGCTGTTCTTGTGCCACGTCGTTTGTACTTCTAAATCTTCAATCGTGTCTTTAACAAGCAGAGAACGCGAGTCAGAACGCACACGAACAAACTAACATGGCTCCAATCTGTGCGCCGTCCAGTACTTACGTTACAACTTCGCTTCGATCAAAGTTTCTAGCTTGATGATGGAAGAATCGGAGAGAGAGAGACTTTTTTTTTTTTTATAAAAGGAAGTTCGGCCTTGGCGTAATCTCCCGGACTTTAATCAAAATAAGGAAGAAAAATTACAGGAGAATGGGACTAGTGCCCAAGGGACTGTCCAAATCCCACAAAGCAGGGGGCAAGTTCGGTAAGCTAGAGAGCATTACAAATGAGGCGTACAAAACTATCATCTCCCTCATGCGGAACCCATTTGGGTTTCAGCATGTTATCTACTAGGAGATAAATACAGTGGTGTCGAAATGGAGGAGATCTCTTATCTCGGGAGATTCTTTTACCTAGAAGAAACAAGAATTTCTCAATCAACCATTCCTTTGGGGTTTGGCCAAAGTTGACTCCACATCGCTCCCTCCAAATCTTCCAAATAGTCTCGCCTCTGATGGCATTCCACAACCTTGATGAGCAACCAACCGCCTCACCCAACAGCGCTTGTTGCCAATTGATTTGTTTCGAGAGATGCAAGATCCGTGTCACGTGATGCCAGATAACACGGGACTTGGGGCAATCGAAGAAGAGGTGAACAAGGTCTTTGATGCAACGATGACACTGCTTGCACCATGGAGGCACACATAAAATTTTGTTGGCCCTTGCGTTGTACCAGATACCCTTATGCAAGATTTGCCACATGAGAACGAACTTCTTGATCTCAATAAGGGGGTGCCAAATAGACATGAACTTAAGTTCCCATCGAAGTTTGGTCCAAGAAAGGCACCACACCTTGTTAAGAGTGTGATGACCAACAACATTTTCTTTGAAGTTGGGAATTCTGGATAGTTTGTTACCATTGCTCCATTTGAGGCCCTCTGAGCAAAGAAGATCCTGTCCACAGAGAAGGCGGGTAGTTGAGTGGTCCCACGCTAAACACCTGTTTTGAAGAAGAGTCCATTCTTCGAGGGAAAATCTATGTCTCGGGTCTAAGTCTTCAAACCTGATCCACTGGCCGGTCGTTTGTTTCCAGAGCTGTTTCCACTGTTTGAACCCCTTGTTTCATAGTTGCTTAGTTGTTTGGAGGTCCAAGACTCGACCTCCCTTATGCCGCTGATCGGGAACCAAATCGAGTCATTTTGCCTTATCCCCGCAGCCCACTTCCACTCATCACTAACTCTGATGAATTCTTTGGCTTTGTTCCAACTCTTCCATAAGGAACACACAAGGCTGAAGCCTTTAGGGGACACCGGGTGGGGGGAGAACAGAAGCGTGAAGATCCCAATGTCCTTCCAACCGGGAAGACCAACAAACATAAGGGCATTCGAATTTTGAAAGAGCAATTTAGCCCAAGAGGACTCTCTATTGCACCAAGCCTTGATAAGCCACATTGCCACCAACTTGTCAGCCAACCCAGCTATATCCAAAATACCCAAGCCCCCTGAGTCTTTCGAGCTAATACAAGTTTCCCATTTTATTTTGGGAATCCCCCTCCTATTGGGGTCCCCAGTCCATAGGAATTTTCTACAGATCCTTTCCACTTTGGCCAATTCTTTCTCCTTAGGTCTCCAACATGAGATATAGTAAATGATCATACAAAGCATGAATGTGTTGACAACCATAGCACGCCCAGCAAAGTTAGCTTGCATACCTTTCCAATGATTTAGTTTGTTATCCAGTTTCGATAGCACCTAGTTCCACCGTTGGTCCATCAAGATGTTGAAGCCCATCGGAATACTGAGGAGACGGAAGACTTGACCACTAGGGATAACTTGACACCCCTGATCAATCAAAAGTTGGGGAGGAGGCCCATGGATCGCTCTGAAGGAAGTTTTAGCATGGTTGATTTGTTGAACCTGACGCTATACAAAAGGTGTCGAGGCAACTCCAAAACATCTCAATGCAGTTTCTATCATTAAGAACAAAGGCATTCATGTCATCCGCAAAGAGTCTAGCAATCATTTGGCCGTGACCAAGAGGTAGGGAGAGCCCCTTGAGATTTCCAGCATCCAAGTGATGCTTAAAAAGTCGACTGAGGCCATCCGAGGCGATCGCGAAGAGGAGCCAATGGGCAGCCTTGCCTGATAGATCTTTTTAAACGTATGGGTTGAGAGAGCTTACCGTTGATATTTGTTGAGAAATCACTCACGAATTTGACATTCAGACAGACATAAAAGAAAAAGAAAAGAAGCAGAATCTTCAGAAAATCAAAAGCCTCAGTTGTACAGTGTGCGAAATTAGTGCGCGGTGTGCGCATAAACAGAGTAACAGAGCAACAGAGCAATAAACAACGGTGTGCGCATAATGCACGCGTAACGTGAATTTAAGAATGAGAGCGGGAAGAGCACAGAAGAAAAAGTGTATATATACACCAAGGATTGAAGGACTCGAAAGAAGAGGGATGATGTGTGAATGAGAAGAAGAGGATTATGAAAGATCGCGCATGAGTGAAGAGAGAGTGAGAAGTTCTCAGAAGACGCCATAGATCGTGTATGTACAGATGAATAACAAAGACCTGGAATGTCAGGTATTCATCTGAGAGGGATGGTAATAAGAAACTACTCAGTATAGGAGAGTTTCTACAGCTTGAGCAAGAAGAATCCAAGCTTATTTGTACACATCTTCTCTAATAGAAAACACATGTTCATGTGTAAGTTGCGCGCATTGTTCACATGTGAAGAATCTGAGTTTTTTCCGTGTTACAGTAGAAAGTTTGTTAACCACTAACAGTTACAGTTCGTTACTAAACGTGTCCCTCGGTACTCTCTCAGTAAACGAATGTCTCGGTCAAAGATATAAACGCATTTTCGGTCAGTTATAGTTTTCTCAGAAAAGTGAATTTTTTGGTAGAACAACGAAGTATATCTCGTAGTAGAATTCGAAGCTTTGTATGAGAGATAGCTCATCTTGTAACTAGACGTCTCTACTTTAAGCTGATCACAGTTTCCGGTGAAATCGATATGTACACACAGTACAAAGTCTAACCGGAAAGTGCCACTTCAGAACTGTGAAGTTTTCTTTAAGAAGTTCATTCAGTGAAGCAAGTTCACGTATCACTTCCTTACTTCACATAACTCATTTGAAGTAATCACGAGCAGAATCAAAGTTCATTCCGGTGATATTCCGGTAAATTTTCGGTGACGTCCCAGTGATAGTCCGGTGAAGTTCTGGTGGAATTCAAGTCGCAGTTTAACACAGTTAAGCGATAGAAATCCTGCTAAGCTACTGTTGATTACAGAGGTGTTCTATATCACTCTAGCTTAGCTCTCTATTCGGCGGCACGACAATTTCCGTAGGTCTGACGAGGTTCAAGCCTTGCCGTGACGACCATCATCAGCAATTTCAGAGCGAAAGTTAATCGCCAACAAGTGGTATCAGAGTGAAAGAAGGATACCACACATCCACAACAAGTGGTATCAGAGCCCAGGCTATTTATCATAATTGATATCAGAGCAGGTTAGTTCCACGAGCGGCATCAGAGCCAAAAGACTCTCAAAGGCAACCTAAAGCAAACAAGAAGATCATGGCAGATCATGTCCAAATTGATAAGCTGGACAGCGATAATTATCCCACGTGGGTAATGCGTATGGAAGCCTTACTTATGAGTAAGGACTTAATGATGTATGTGATCGGAGAAGAAAAGAAGCCGACCTTCGAAGATGATAGCCAACCAGAAAAAGAAGAGTTAGAAGCTTTGAAGCTGTGGCAGAAGAAAGATGCAACAGCAAGAGCCTACATCTACAACACTGTTTCGGATCATCTACTACTGCACATTAGAGGCCTGGAGAAAGCGGAGGACATATGGAGCGCATTGGAAGACCACTTTCAAAATACTACGAAAGCTAGAAAGGCTAGCTTATGGTCCGAGTTCACAACGTTCAAAAAGAAGCCGAGTCAAAGCATTAGTGACTACGTCACTAAAATGAAGGATCTAGCAGATAACCTTGGATCCATAAATGAAGATGTTGAAAATCACATATTGATAGCACAACTGCTAACAGGTTTGAGAGGAGATGAAAGGTGGAAACCCTTTGTACTCTCAATTGAACTTTCTTTAAATCACTTTGTGCCAGATTTAAATCAGTTGCTTGGTTTGATGCTCACATATGAGCAAGATCTGAAAGGAGATGGAGATAAAGGACAAAGCTCTGCAATGTACATGAAGAACAAGAAGAAAGACAAAGGTAAGCCAAAAGATGAAGAAGAGTCGAGTGCTCAGGCTTATTATGCTAGAGGTAAAGGCACTGGCAAAGCAAGAGGTTTTGGAAGAGGAAGAAGTAGTCAGAATACCAACAAGAAAGCTTCCTGGATTTGTGGACTAAGTAATCATCTGGCGCATGACTGTTGGCACAACCAACAAGGAGCAAATCAAAATCAGAATAGTAATAGTAGAGGCAGAAGCGGAAGATATCAAGGTAACTTCAAAAAAGGTAGACAGAATCAAAGAGGAGGCTACGGTAGAGGTGGAACAAGAAGTTGGGGACAGGGCCAATCCTACAACACCACCTACAACAACTACGCAAATGACACACACAATGAAAATCATACATCATTGATGATGAATTCAATCAGCACATCTGATAACGAAGAACTAAAGGTGTTCTACATTGACTCTAGATGTTCTAATCACTTGTCAGGAAACATAGAACTGATGTCAGAACTCGAAAAAGGAAGTTCGAGTCATACTGTTCAAAGAGGTGACAATACAAGACATAGCGTACATTCAATTGGAAAGGTGAAATGTAAGAGTGGAGCAGATTTGCTAACCAATGTTTTGTATGTTCCAACAATACCAAAAAATTTGATTAGTGTGGGACAGATAGTTGAGAA
The DNA here is from genome assembly GCA_020310875.1 of Ceratopteris richardii. Lineage (NCBI taxonomy): Eukaryota > Viridiplantae > Streptophyta > Polypodiopsida > Polypodiales > Pteridaceae > Ceratopteris > Ceratopteris richardii. The sequence goes on from CM035443.1 coordinate 63,407,258, forward strand.
AGGTTTTCACGTCAGATTCACAAACAAAGGAGTATTTGTAGAAGATCCCGAGAACGGATATAATCAGATCGTCTCTGGAAAGAAAGAAGGAAGACTCTTTACTTTAAGAGTACAAGGAAACATTGGCCAAGCGTTTCTCACATATGATGAAAAGGTGATTACAGAACTTGATCTCTGGCACAAGAGATTAGGTCATTTCAATGAAAAAGGAATCAAAGCTATGATAGCAAATCAGTCTCTACTGGGATTACCGAACGTACAGAACAAACATATGATTCACAAATGCGAAGCTTGTCAGATGGGAAAAGCCCACAGGTTACCTTTCCAGAAGAAAGGATTCAAACATGATGGTGTGCTAGAACTCATACATACAGATGTATGGGGACCAACAAAAGAAGGATCAATCAACGGATCAAGGTATTATGTTCTTTTCATTGATGATGCAACAAGATGGATAACGCTTTATGTTTTGAAAGAAAAATCAGAAGTGTTTGGAGCTTTCAGACACTTTCATGCATATGCTGAAAGACTCACAGGTCGAAATCTTAAAAGACTGAGGTCTAGTGGAGGGGGAGAATACTTCTCCCGAGAGTTCAATGATTACCTTTGGAATGCAGGTATCAAGAGAGAAATAACCTGCAGGTATACACCACAACAAAACGGTGTAGCAGAAAGAAGGAACCGAACTCTAGTCGATTTTGCACGAGCTATGCTGAAAGAAAAGAATTGTCCAGATTACCTTTGGGCTGAAGCCGTAAATACAGCTACATACTTGGTAAACAGATTACCATGTACAGCGTTAGAAGGAATGACCCCTTATGAAGCCTTGTGGGGAAAGAAGCCAACACTTGATCATTGTAAAGTGTTTGGATCAGTCGCCTATGCTTATATACCGTCTCAACTGAGACATAAGCTTGAACCGAAAGCAGAGAAATATGTGTTCATCGGATACGATGAAAAGCAGATGGGCTACAGGTTATGGAGTCCTCTAACCAAACAATTACTGTTTCCAGAGATGTGACATTTGATGAACAAAAAGGCTGGTATGCAGATCAGAGTCATACAGCTGAAGAATTTGAATAAGAGATAAAAAGAAAAGAGAAAGGTAAATCAATCGTACAGGTGAATAAAGATGAAGATTATATGCAGGCAAGTACGTCCAGGACCGGATCAGGTATGAGAAATGAAGATGAAGCCGTATATTCAGATACACACGAAGAATATGAGCTAAGGAGGTCAAACAGAGTAAGAAGACAACCGGAAAGGTACTCGTATGATACATCGTATATAACTCACAAAGATTATGCATATATGATCAAAGATGATAATGAACCTCAGAGCTATGATGAAGCTAAAGGCAAGAAGCAATGGGAAGAAGCAATGGAAGAAGAATTTAGCGCACTGGAAGAGAACAAAACTTGGGAGCTTGTTCCTAAACCAAATGGTAAGAAAATAATCGGAAATAAATGGGTTTTCAAAGTTAAGATACTTGCAGATGGAAGGATAGCCAGACATAAAGCGAGACTGGTCATCAAGGGCTATGCTCAGACGCATGGCATAGACTATGACGAGACGTTTAGTTCGGTGGAAAAGATGTCAACCATAAGGACAGTGATTGCTATAGCAGCATCGAAAGGATTGAAGCTAAGTCAACTAGATATAAAGAATGCATTCCTGAATGGATATATATCAGACGAAGTTTACATGGAACAACCAGAAGGTTTCGTAAATTCCAGATACCCAGAACATGTGTGCAGACTAAGAAAAGCACTTTACGGACTAAAGCAAGCTCCAAGAGCTTGGAACTACAGACTTGTGAAGTATCTCAATGAACTTGGATACCAAAGTTCGAAGGCAGATGCAAGTCTACTCATCAAAAGAACAGAAGAAGGAATGATCTACATTTGTATTTATGTAGATGACATAATAATTACAGGTACCTCAGATGCAGGAATAACAGAGGTGAAGAAATTGCTCCAAAAGGAATTCAAAATCAGTGACCTGGGAAAGTTATCATTCTTTCTAGGTATGGAAATCACATATACAGATCATGGTGTATATGTTACGCAAAAAGGTTATCTCTTAAACTTACTGAAGAAGTTTAATATGGAGAATTGCAGAGAAGCTTCAACACCGCTTGAAGTAAATCATAAACTTAGTAAATATGATGGTACAGAGTTCAAAGATATGAAGAAGTATCAGTCGTTAGTAGGAAGCTTAATTTATGCTGTCGTCGAGATTTTCTCTCCTCTCTCACTTGTGAAGGCCTACAAAAAAAAACATATTTGGTGAAGGTAGCCAGAATTCCCCGAGAAGTCCAGGATGCATCAAGGATGTCAAAGGAAGGTCACATACAAAGTTTCAAAGAAATCAAGAAAGTCCATGGTAGCGGTCAAAGTTGGTCAAAGCTGGTCAAAGTTGGGAAATTAGGGCAAAAATTTCATTGTCACCAAATTAGATGAAAATCCATATACTTGTAAAGATTGTCAAAGGCAGTCTATAGCCCAAATTTCAGCAGAAAATGGATTTGGTAGCACATTGATATGCTATGTTCATTTTGTAAAAATGTATTTTTTCTAGTTTGACCCTACAAATTCTTGTATAGAAATTTATGTTAGCCATATGGTTTGGCATGTATAAAGACCATATGTGGCTACATATTTGTATAAAGTTTCAAGGCTATCCGAGCTTCCTAGACACCTTAATGCCACCTTGCAAGCTTCCAAATGTAGTCAAACTTGTACAAGTTAGATTCAGATGGGAGTTTTTTCTGCATATTCCTGAAGGAGATCTTTGGAAACATATTCCTACAATGTTTCATCTTCATCAAAGACTTTTTGGAGGGTCAAAGAGCACAAAGTCCAGTTTTCAAGGTCACCGCAGTTTTCTAGAATAAGAAAATTGAAGGCTTGAATGTCTGCCACATGTCAAAATATGATTGAACCATGTTGTACGGTCAAGATGAGCTCATATTCAAGGGTGGAGATGCACTAAAGCATAAAGGAAGGAGGATCCACGAATTTTTTCCATAAAAGAAGACCTTTTTTACAATCAAAGATCAATAATGCAGCATTTCTCCAAAAATAGTGGCTTATCTTATCCGAATTGATGTCAGCACTGATCCGACGGTCCAGATCATCCCCAGATCCAATGGTGGAGAATGAGGGTGCCTAAATTTCACTCCTTTACACTAGATTTGATAGAAAGAACAATTCCAAGCCATTGATTTGATTAATCAAATGGTTGTAATCAAAAGTAGTGATCCTAGAGTTGAGAGTTGATTTCTCTAGATCCAAGGGCCCAAATTCATTCAAAAAACTATATAAACCCCCCTCCAAACTCCTAGAGCATCATTGTTAGGCATCCATAGGGCTCATGCTAGCTTACGGTTTCCTTGAGACGATCACCCTCGGTTGAGCGAGTGAGGATCCAAGGTGAGCTAGTATGAGTATAGAACCTAGTTTCAAATTTAAGTTAGAACTCCAATCTAGGATAGGCTCTTGAAACCAGCATCTCTATCTTGACTCACCCTCGGTGGAGCGTGTGAGTGAGTTAGAGCTGATTTTAATGAGTCTTAGACTTCTTTAGTTAGACGTTACGAGCCTAGACAGACATAGGGTCACTGAAGTGGAACTCACCTTCTTACGTGTGACATTCGGTTGAACTGTCATGGTTTGAGGGTCGGAACCACCTTTGATCAGTAGACTGCTTAGCATGACGTACCACTACGATCTTTTACGTGTAACTTAATTCAAATTCTTTTAATTCATGTCACTTGTCACTTGTCTCTTGTCACCTCTCTCAGTCTCTTAAGTATTTTTACATGTCTTCTATTTCTTCTATGTGTGAGAAGGCTCCGCAGTATTGCGTTGAACCAGTGAGGATGTTTCTTTGAGCTTGTGAGTAAAATCCATCATCATAATTCACTTGCATGCATATAATCCATACATATTTATTAGTTTCTGAAAGTGTATAAGAAGCTCCAATATTGGACCATTCTTCCTTTCGAAACTGATTTATGTGTAAGGATTCCATCTATTCTCATCATGCATACATATCATCCAAAGAAGGCTATACATATGGATTAGAATTAGGAAGTGTTTAAGAAGCTCCTCCAATGGACCATTCTTCCTTCCAAATTTGATTCGTGTGTATGGTTCTCTTTCATTCTTATCATTCATGTCATCAATCTAACTTGCACACCTACATTCCCATTCCCATAATTATTTCAACATCTCTCTCTTCTCCATACTCAACATTAATTTCACCTTCACATCTTTAAACCTTCCAACATTCATTAGCTTCATACACCCTATGTGTGCTACGACCGGACCCGATCCACCCAGATTGCGATCACCTCCACATTTGAACCCGACATGAAAGGCTTCGTGGCATTTGCTTCTGATCTTGTTGGGAGGTTGTGATCCATATCCTTTGTTTCATATTTTTCATCCTCATCATATCATCATCATCAGTCTTGAGTGTTTCACTGGATTTCTCACAGTATCGTGCACATCTTCGTCGTGAAGTAAACGCATTTGTGAGAGATCTAGAGCATCGTGCATCACTTGCTTATTGACATAAGATGGAGGAAGGATTCAAATCCCTTATTGTTGAGAAATAAGGCCAAAGAATAGTCTCTTCTATGTTGAGAGAGAAGGGAAAATTCAATGGCATCAACATCACAAGCTACTTAGATTTGTTTGAAGAGCAAGCTATGATTTTTGGTCTTCCCGAAGATCTTTTGATATCATTCTTTGAACGAATTGTTGATAGCTCTATCGTAAACCATGTCACTCAATATGATAGTCTTCCTTGGAGTGATTTTAGAAAGGAGATGCTCAAAGAATTCTATCTTGAAGATTATAGCCAACATAATCGGGATGAATTCTTACGATGGGTCAATTCTCCAAAGCCTAGTAGCTCTATTACTCACTTACAAAATGAGTATATTAGACGCTATGAACAACTTCCTGATGAGGATAAGATAACTTTGGAACCTGATCTTGTGATCAATTTTCTTAAGCTTCTTCATCCTGAAACTCGTAGGGAAGTTGAACGGCGATTAGAAGAACCAGATAAGCGCTATGGTCTTACTGACAATTGGCAAAAAGTGCGTAAAGTAGTAGAGGCTGTAGCCCATAGACATCAAAGACAATCCATGCTTTATGAGCAAACTAGTCTTCCTCAAGCTAGCCTTCCACAAACTAAGGAGCAAGTTAGAGAACAATCCCATGCTATGCTTTTTGACTCTACTCCTATTCCTCAAATGATGGAGCCTACTCAAGGTTTTAAAGTAGAGCAAAATAAAAGTGTAGTTGAACAATCTCAAGTGGATATTCTCACTAAGCAAATGGAAAGTCTTATTGCTACACAATCCAATTTGGCCAAGACTATAGATGCTTTACAATCTAGTTACACCAAAACTTTCCAAAATCAAATGAACCCAATGACTTTTCAAGAGCCTAATCAACATGTTATAGCTACCAATCAAAATCCACAAGTAGCTCCTACTCAAGCATATCAAGTTCCTCCAATGCATAATCCTCCCATGCATAATCCTTCAATGCAAAATCCTCATCCTCATGTGCAAAATCCTCAAATGTATCAAAACCTCTATCCTCAAGCTTCTCAAATAGCTTTTCAAAATCCTCAAAATCAAAATTTTCAAAATCATCAACCGTATAATATGGAAGCTCCTCTTGCACCTCAAGTACCACATGTTGCTCCCCAAGCTCCTCAAATACTTCAATTGCATTCAAAATCCTAATTATCCTGTTCAAGCAATACCTTATCAACAAAATCCTCAATTTCAAAATTTCCCACCACAAGTTAATCAAAATCCTCAAAATCAAAATGGTTTTGTGCGTGGCCCTCGTAGGTGTCCTTGGTGTGATTCGTTAGAGCACTTTTTGAGAGATTGTGAATTATTGAAGGCTGCTAAGGAGCAACGACTAGTAATAGACATAGACAAGAAAATCTGTGACTATCGATCTAGGCTACCTTTGCAAGGAAATTATGGTAAGGGAGGAATGAAAAAACATTATGAAAATATAACCATAATGGACGTAGGAACTAGAGGAGTGAAACTAGAAGCTCTTGATGAACAACAAGTAGAATCAAGTAAACCCACAAAGGAAGGTGATTTTTCCATAGAGGCTTTAGTAAGAGCACGGGATGAGATTAGGAGAATAACGGCTTGGGATTCACCAATAGAAGATCAATCCCTTATTTCTCACATATCCAATGTAGAAGAAAAACGAAAAAGAGATGAAGTTGAGCCTAGTGAAAGAAGAGTGACTCGAAAACAAACCTCAGAGGGAATAGAAACAATCATAGAGCAAGGAGAAACATCACAATCCAAAGATAAAAAACAAGAATCAGAACCCAATGAACAAAAACAAGAGGAGAAACAAAAAGGGAAGAAGACAAAGCAAAGAAAAACAGAACCAAAGCCTTTAGATAAACAAGAACAATCAAAACAAACTGAAAACCAAACACGAGAACATGAACAAAAACAAGACCCTGAGCAAAAACAAAAGAAACCAAAGAGAAAACCTAAAGCCATCTTGATTTCAGAAATTGAGAGAAAAATAGATCCTATGGAGATTTTAGATGACATTTTGCTTAAGAGTCAAGTGACTATGTCTTTAGAACAAGTTTTCTCTATTGCAAAGCCTGTTTTTAAAGATAACTTTATCGGCCTAATTAAAAGGAAGAGGTTTTCGCTTAATCTAGATATTGAGATGCAAGATTCTCTAGATCAAGATCAAGCTATGAATGAAGCCTTAAACTTTGATGATTCTGATGAAGAGGACTTTGATGATGATGAAGTAAATGTTAATAAAAATTTCTTAGGACCTATTCAACCTGACCATGAAAATCATGAAAACAATCCTGAAAGTCACTTTAAAAGAACATTTTGGTCTAGAGGTACATCAGAGATGCATGTTAAAATAGGAAATGATAAGAACACTATCACTGTAAATGCATTAGTAGATTCCGGCTCTGAAATCAATGTGATTTCAAGAGAAGTCTATGATAAGTTTCGATGGCCCATAGATAAAGATTGTGGATGGCGTATGAGAACTGCAGATAATGGTGTAGGTACTCTGTATGGAGCTTGTGCTAGTGTGCCCATATCCATAGGAGGAATCACAGAAGAGTTTCACTTTTTTATTCAGGATAATTGCTCCTATGAAGTTCTCTTAGGTCAACCCTTTATTTGTGAGAGTCGTATGGAAACTAAAGCCATGGATGATAGGTCTACCTATGCTAGATTTAAGTCTAAGGATGGAATGCAATCACTTCAAGTCATGACAGTAGGAGTGAATCATCCTATGAATCGATTGTCAATTAGAAAGAAACCTATTATTACTCAGAGTCATGAGCATGCTTGTAGTGATTGTGCACCTCGATTCATGTTTGGAGCTACATATGATCAAAATTTCGGATAGAATCCATTGTTGAGCGGGACAACAGTGGATATTGGTTTGACATCTCGCATCCAACCAACATGTACAATAGTTTGTCACTTTGTTTTCCACATTCTAGATTAGATTTTCTTCATAAGAGTCAATTGTCCAAGTCTTTTATCCAAAAAAGCCAAAAAAATTATAAAAACAACAAAATCATGGAACATGATGAGAACATTGAGCATGTGATTGAGACATCTCATTGTTTCTCTACTCTTGAGGAGTTAGAGTTATGTCTTCAACAAAATTCTAATTCCCATATTATTCTTATTTCTTCCCTTGATGAGTATGCTCTAATCCAAGAGTATGCTCTCAATGTTGACAAGTGCTCAAAATTTAACCAAACACATGATGCCTTAGTTGAAACAAAGTACAAAACTGTAGACAAAAAAATCAAACCCATAGCTCAACCATTACCTCAAGGAAGTAATGAAAAAATTATTGATGTGAAAAATGATCCAATTCTTCGGGATAAGAAAAACATAGGACATACATTCACGGATGAGACAATCAAACAGGTGAAAATTGGTAGAGATGATGACTTTCTTTTGCCAGCAGAGAGAGATAAATTTGAGAGAGTTATACGGAGCCATGGAAAAGCCTTTACTATGTATCCTCATGAGATTGGTTGTGTAGATCCTAAGCTAGTTGCACCCATGATAATCTTTACTATTCCACATATTCCATGGAATCTTCGTCCTATACCTATTCCAAAGGCTCACTTACCTGAGCTAATGAAACTACTTAAGGAGAAGATAAACATGAGAATTTTAGAGCCATCTTTTGCACCTTACTCAAACAGATGGTTCACTGTGCCTAAAAAGAATGGGAAACTACGTTTTATTCAAGATCTCCAACCCGTCAATAAAGTCACCATAAGGAATGTAGGAACAGGACCCATTGTAGATGAGTTTGCTGAATCATTTTCAGGACATTCTATCTATTCAATGGGTGATCTATATTCTGGATATGACCAATTCCAATTAGCAATTGATAGTCGTGACATAACCACAATGAAAACTCCTTTAGGCTTAGTGCGAATGTGTACTTTACCTCAAGGAGCGACTAATTCTGTGGCTCATATGATGAGTGCTATGAATATGGTCTTACATGACTTTATCCCTCATATAACTATGCCATTCATTGATGATATTCCAATTAAAGGGAGTGAGGAACGTGTAAAGGACATTACTTTAGATTCATCGGGATGTCGTAAATTTGTTCTTGACCATATCTCTGATTGTGAAAGAATATTTCAACGATTTGAAGAGGTAGGTCTCACATTTTCCATAGAGAAATCTGTTTTTGGTGTTAACGAGGTACTTATTGTTGGACATTTATGTGGCCATTATGGTCGAAAGCCATACCCACAAAAAGTTGATGCCATTAGCAAGATTTCTGAAACATGTAACAACGTGAGTGAGGTACGTAGATTTCTTGGTGCTTGCATCTTTTATGTTATTTGGATCCCTCACTTTGCTCATGTTGATGATTGTCTTTATGACTTGTTGAGGAAGAAACGAAAATTTATTTGGACTGACAAACACACTCAAGCTATGCGTAAATTGAAGAAATTATTGCTTGAAGCTCCCATCCTTAAGCGTGTAGACTATTCTGCTAACAAACCTATTATATTGACCGTTGATACTAGTCCTATTGGTATAGGTTGGGTCATAAGTCAAGATGATAGTGAAGGGAATAGATATGCAATTAGGTTTGGTGCCAAAATTCTACATGAAACACAACGAAAATATCCACATATCAAACGAGAACTATGGGGTATGGTAACAGCTTTGAAAACAGACAAAGAATATTTCATTGGTGCAAATGTCAAAGTTGAGACTGATTGTTTGCCTCTCATTGGAATGATAGCCAATTGTTCATCTCCTGATATAGCCATGCTTAGATGGATCTCATATATTAAGTTCATAAATCCTTAGTTAGTTCATATTTCAGGTAAGTCAAACTCAGTTGCTGATATGTTATCGAGAGCTAGATTTGATGATGATCTTGAAAGTGATCTAATAAAGAATGTGAATTTAGTTGACTATGTTCCACATATATATGAGTATGAGAAATTTCATGATTCTGAGTACGAAGATGAATGCAGAGACATAGGAAAGTATCTCAGTACACTACAACCATTACCTAGCTGGACTACGAATAGATTCCGTAACATTAGGAAACGAGCTTATAACTTTTTCCTATGTAATAGTTATCTTTGGAGACATGCTAAGGGTAAGGTTAAGAATCCACAACGAGTCCTAGGAAAGAGAGGTCTTCAATTGCAAGTAATGAAGGAAATGCATGAGACATTATGGGCAGGTCATAAAGGATTTTTTGGAACATATGAAAAAATTAGAAGTACCTATTATTGGCCTAGGATGTATGTTGACATTAGTAGCTATGTTTCTACATGTTCTACTTGTCAACTTCATTCATCAATCAAACATAGAGATCTGTTGCATCCTACTTATCCACCTTGTATTCACTACAAGTGGGTAGTAGATCTTGTAACTATGCCTAAAGGTATCGACAAAATGCGTTACATTGTACTTGCAAGAGAAGACTTAACTAATCATGTAGAGGGACGTGCACTACGATCTAAGACCACTTACAATGTTTGCAAATTCTTGCTTGAAGATGTCATAAGTCGCTTTGGGTACATAGAGAAAGTAGTTGCCGATCGTGGAGAGTTAAATGCGAGAGAAGCTAAAGAGTTCTTTGAGCGTCACGGTATTCGTTTGTCTCTCACTACTGCATATAATCCAGAGGCCAATGGTAAAATAGAGAGAGGGCATCCACCTATTGTGAAAGCCATATCTAAAGCATGTAACGGTGACATCAAACAATGGCCTAGATTCTTACCTTTTGCACTTTGGGCAGATAGAATGACATGCACACGTACTACTGGGTATATGCCTGCTGAACTTATGTACTGTCAAAAACCATTGTTTCCAATTCAATCTCATATTTTTGCATGGTCAAATTTGCCTTGGTCTGAAAACATGTCTACTGATGACTTTTTGAGTTTGCGCATTAAACAGTTAGAACAAGGTAAAGTAAGACTTGATGATGCTGTTGAAAAATTAAGAGAATCTAGAATGAAGAATAAGCATTATTTTGATAAAACTCATCGACTGCGTCCTAATCCAATTGAAGTAGGAGATTGGGTGCTCATTTATGATAGTACATTTGACTCTCAATATGATGCACGCAAAAAGCTCACTCAACGGTGGTTTGGGCCATACATTGTATCAAAAGTCAACAACAATGGTACGTATGCTCTTTGTGAATTAAATGGTGTTGCACTAAAAACTTTGATTGCAGGTAAAAGGATAAAGCTATTCAAGAAACGTGATAATGACGAGTACATTTTGGATGAGGACATTGAAGAAGATGACAACAATGAGGCCGATTCATAAACAGGAGTATCCATGCTATAAAAAATAAAAATATAAATAAAAAAAGAAAAAAAAAACATATAAAAATAGCATTAATTTTTCAAGTTCATGTTGCTTTGTTTTTTCTCAAGTTCATTCTATTTTTTTTTTCTTCCATGCTTGTTTCATGCATGTTTTTTTTCAGTCTTTGCATTGCATTGCATATCCACATCACTTGAGTCAAAAAGGGCAAATGATGATTTCTCTACTTGTGTAAAATTGTATCTTAAGTAGTAACTTATCTACTAAGGAATTGATTATAATCTAGGATTGTGGAAAGATAGGGCATGTAGATTTGGAGGTTTATTTTGGTGACATGACTTTCATATATAAACATGCATATGTATCCTATATCGAAAGCATAATTGTTGAAATCCTAGCTCCTGCTATTGCATGTTTCTACATCCTTAGTCCATCTCACAGCACTTGTATCGGAGTTTAAACGACTGTTCTCCGTCATCAAAAATGGTTGTACCTTGTATCGGGGTTTAACTTTTCCTCGTCAAAAAAAAAAAAAAAAAAAAAAAGCTACATGTTACCAAGAAGTTTACACTTTCTTCCATCCCAAAAAAGTGATCGTAACCATAAAGTTGCCAAATCATCATCATCATCGGAAAAAAAAAAAAAGAGCAAGCCAAAGGAGGATAAAGAGGCATAGTAGAATAAATCACGGGCTATATAAGCAGATTTATGCATTAGTGGAGTTTAGTTAGATTTCCTTGCATGTTATTAGAGAAAGAGCATATTCATATTTATGTAGGAAAGGAGTTGATCTAAAATAAGCTAAAGATGAAAGATGTCTCTTGAAAATCCTAAATCTTTGTTTATAATCATATTTAAGGTAGATTGCTTTATGAAAAAGGTACAAAATTTTCTTCAAGATGAGAGGAACTGATGCTTAAAACGACTCAATACAACCACTTCCACTTCATATTGATGCTTGTTTTTTTTCTTTCTTGTTGCCAATGTTGCTTGTTCATTTGCATATATGTTGCCTATTTGTTCATGCATATTCATGTTTCCTGTTTCAATTATTTCTTTCATGCAAATTTTGCTTCATGTCACGTTAACTACTTATTCATGCATATAATCAATTTTCCTTCCATGTTTCTTATGTTGCCTATAAAAGAATTTGATGCCTGGAACATTTTTTTTTTCACAGATGCTAGAGTGGCGCTTCCGGAGGAATCGCAGGTTTAGTGGGGGCGAATGTCGTCGAGATTTTCTCTCCTCTCTCACTTGTGAAGGCCTACAAAAAAAAACATATTTGGTGAAGATAGCCAGAATTCCCCGAGAAGTCCAGGATGCATCAAGGATGTCAAAGGAAGGTCACATACAAAGTTTCAAAGAAATCAAGAAAGTCCATGGTAGCGGTCAAAGTTGGTCAAAGCTGGTCAAAGTTGGGAAATTAGGGCAAAAATTTCATTGTCACCAAATTAGATGAAAATCCATATACTTGTAAAGATTGTCAAAGGCAGTCTATAGCCCAAATTTCAGCAGAAAATGGATTTGGTAGCACATTGATATGCTATGTTCATTTTGTAAAAATGTATTTTTTCTAGTTTGACCCTACAAATTCTTGTATAGAAATTTATGTTAGCCATATGGTTTGGCATGTATAAAGACCATATGTGGCTACATATTTGTATAAAGTTTCAAGGCTATCCGAGCTTCCTAGACACCTTAATGCCACCTTGCAAGCTTCCAAATGTAGTCAAACTTGTACAAGTTAGATTCAGATGGGAGTTTTTTCTGCATATTCCTGAAGGAGATCTTTGGAAACATAGTCCTACAATGTTTCATCTTCATCAAAGACTTTTTGGAGGGTCAAAGAGCACAAAGTCCAGTTTTCAAGGTCACCGCAGTTTTCTAGAATAAGAAAATTGAAGGCTTGAATGTCTGCCACATGTCAAAATATGATTGAACCATGTTGTACGGTCAAGATGAGCTCATATTCAAGGGTGGAGATGCACTAAAGCATAAAGGAAGGAGGATCCACGAATTTTTTCCATAAAAGAAGACCTTTTTTACAATCAAAGATCAATAATGCAGCATTTCTCCAAAAATAGTGGCTTATCTTATCCGAATTGATGTCAGCACTGATCCGACGGTCCAGATCATCCCCAGATCCAATGGTGGAGAATGAGGGCGCCTAAATTTCACTCCTTTACACTAGATTTGATAGAAAGAACAATTCCAAGCCATTGATTTGATTAATCAAATGGTTGTAATCAAAAGTAGTGATCCTAGAGTTGAGAGTTGATTTCTCTAGATCCAAGGGCCCAAATTCATTCAAAAAACTATATAAACCCCCCTCCAAACTCCTAGAGCATCATTGTTAGGCATCCATAGGGCTCATGCTAGCTTACGGTTTCCTTGAGACGATCACCCTCGATTGAGCGAGTGAGGATCCAAGGTGAGCTAGTATGAGTATAGAACCTAGTTTCAAATTTAAGTTAGAACTCCAATCTAGGATAGGCTCTTGAAACCAGCATCTCTATCTTGACTCACCCTCGGTGGAGCGTGTAAGTGAGTTAGAGCTGATTTTAATGAGTCTTAGACTTCTTTAGTTAGACGTTACGAGCCTAGACAGACATAGGGTCACTGAAGTGGAACTCACCTTCTTACGTGTGACATTCGGTTGAACTGTCATGGTTTGAGGGTCGGAACCACCTTTGATCAGTAGACTGCTTAGCATGACGTACCACTACGATCTTTTACATGTAACTTAATTCAAATTCTTTTAATTCATGTCACTTGTCACTTGTCTCTTGTCACCTCTCTCAGTCTCTTAAGTATTTTTACATGTCTTCTATTTCTTCTATGTGTGAGAAGGCTCCGCAGTATTGCGTTGAACCAGTGAGGATGTTTCTTTGAGCTTGTGAGTAAAATCCATCATCATAATTCACTTGCATGCATATAATCCATACAAATCCATACATATTTATTAGTTTCTGAAAGTGTATAAGAAGCTCCAATATTGGACCATTCTTCCTTTCGAAACTGATTTATGTGTAAGGATTCCATCTATTCTCATCATGCATACATATCATCCAAAGTAGGCTATACATATGGATTAGAATTAGGAAGTGTTTAAGAAGCTCCTCCAATGGACCATTCTTCCTTCCAAATTTGATTCGTGTGTATGGTTCTCTTTCATTCTTATCATTCATGTCATCAATCTAACTTGCACACCTACATTCCCATTCCCATAATTATTTCAACATCTCTCTCTTCTCCATACTCAACATTAATTTCACCTTCACATCTTTAAACCTTCCAACATTCATTAGCTTCATACACCCTGTGTGTGCCACGACCGGACCCGATCCACCCGGATTGCGATCACCTCCACAATGCTACGCTAACAAGACCGGATCTCAGCTATCCGGTGGGAGTTCTTTCACAGTTTATGCATTGTCCGAAAGATCAACATTGGGTTGCAGGACAAAGAGTTCTTAGATATATAAAAAGAACTGTAAAGGAAGGATTGTATTATCCTTTTACATCAGATATAAAGCTGAGAGCATTCAGTGACTCAGACTGGGCAGGAAGTCAAGATGACAGAAGATCGACACATGGGTATATGCTATACCTAGGAGATAAACTGGTAAGCTGGTGTTCAAAGAAACAGCATAGAGTAGCTTTATCGTCAGTAGAAGCCGAATACAAAGGATTGGTAGAAGCAGCTAAAGAAATAATATGGATGCAGACCCTGCTCAAAAGCATGGGTATTGATCAAGGTATACCAATTATACATGGAGACAATATGAGCTCTCTATATCTTGCAGCGAATCTGGTGTTTCACGCAAGAACAAAGCACATAGAAATTTAGTATCACTTCCTGAGGGAAAAGGTAATGGAGAAGGAGATAGAAATAGTCTACACTCCTACGAAAGATCAGATAGCAGATATCTTGACAAAAAGCTTGGATGGAACAAAGACAAGCAGATTCAAAGAAATGGCAGGAATAAAGAAAGAAAGATATATGAAAGACCAGAAGAGGTAAATTAGTGATTGAGGGGGAGCTGTGGAGAAATCACTCACGAATTTGACATTCAGACAGACATAAAAGAAAAAGAAAAGAAGCAGAATCTTCAGAAAATCAAAAGCCTCAATTGTACAGTGTGCGAAATCAGTGCGCAGTGTGCACATAAACAGAGTAACAGAGCAACAGAGCAATAAACAGCGGTGTGCGCATAATGCGCGCGTAACGTGAATTTAAGAATGAGAGCGGGAAGAGCACAGAAGAAAAAGTGTATATATACACCAAGGATTGAAGGACTCGAAAGAAGAGGGATGATGTGTGAATGAGAAGAAGAGGATTATGAAAGATCGCGCATGAGTGAAGAGAGAGTGAGAAGTTCTCAGAAGACGCCATAGATCGCGTATGTACAGATGAATAACAGAGACCTGGATTGTCAGGTATTCATCTGAGAGGGATGGTAATAAGAAACTACTCAGTATAGGAGAGTTTCTACAGCTTGAGCAAGAAGAAGCCAAGCTTATTTGTACACATCTTCTCTAATAGAAAACACATGTTCATGTGGAAGTTGCGCGCACTGTTCACATGTGAAGAATCTGAGTTTTTTCCGTGTTACAATAGAAAGTTCGTTAACCACTAACAGTTACAATTCGTTACTAAACGTGTCCCTCGGTACTCTCTCAGTAAACGAATGTCTCGGTCAAAGATATCTCAGTAAACACATTTTCGGTCAGTTATAGTTTTCTCAAAAAAGCGAATTTTTTGGTAGAACAACGAAGTATATCTCGTAGTAGAATTCGAAGCTTTGTATGAGACATAGCTCATCTTGTAGCTAGACGTCTCTACTTTAAGCTGATCACAGTTTCCGGTGAAATGGATATGTACACACAGTACAAAGTCTAACCGGAAAGTGCCACTTCAGAACTGTGAAGTTTTCTTTAAGAAGTTCATTCAGTGAAGGAAGTTCACGTATCACTTCCTTACTTCACATAACTCATTTGAAGTAATCACGAGCAGAATCAAAGTTCATTCTGGTGATATTCCGGTAAATTTTCGGTGACGTCCCAGTGACAGTCCGGTGAAGTTCTGGTGGAATTCAAGTCGCAGTTTAACACAGTTAAGCGACAGAAATCTTGCTAAGCTACTGTTGATTACAGAGGTGTTCTATATCACTCTAGCTTAGCTCTCTATTCGGAGGCACGGCAATTTCCGCAGGCCTGACAAGGTTCAAGCCTTGCCGTGACGACCATCATCAGCAATTTCAAAGCAAAAGTTAATCGCCAACAAGTGGTATCAGAGCGAAAGAAGGACACCACACATCCGCAACAATATTAATTCTCGTTGAAGCGTTTCCGAGGAGAGTGGAAACCATTTTCGTAACTTTTGGCTGCATCCAAGATCTTTCAGAGATTGAAGAATAAAGTCCCATTCCAATCTGTCATATGCTTTGTCGAAGTCGATCTTAATGAATACCAGATCTTGAGCAGACTCCTCGGCAAACACAAGGCCTTCCCAAATATCAACAATTGCTTCAAGTATAGATCTACCTTTGATGAAACCTTTCTAGTCCTCAGAAAGCCAAGACCTTAAATGACAAGAGATTCGGTTGGCGATAACTTTGGCAATTATCTTGTATCCAGTTTGGAGCATGGTAATTGGCCGCCAATTTTCAATTTTGTTCTTGTCTCCCCTTTTGTGAATTAATTTGATGACACCATTATTGAGACACTCAAGGAGTTCACCGAAGGAGAGAGCCTCTTGCCACACAAGATGCAGCGGGGTGGCAACCACGTGCTTAAAGGACTTGAAAAACTCATTGGTGAGTCCATCAGGGCCCGGACTTTTCCCATTGGGGAGAGCATCAATAACCTCGATAATTTCGTTCTCTGAAATGTTAGCATCTAGCAGAGAAATCATGTTCGGAGGGATTCTAGGTTGAGCAACCCTTGAAATGGATGCCATGCAGTCACGCTTGTGTGGGGAAAGAGGAGTCGAAACCCCAAGAAGATGGGAAAAATGCTCGACGATGATTGAACTATTCTCAACTTCTATGCTACATTTGATCCCATTGTTGTCGACCAAGAAGGGGATGGCTTCCCTAGCTTGTTTCCTTTTAAGCATGTTGCACATCTCTTTCGAAGGTTTGTTAGCCTTCCCCGCCCACCAGTCTTTGAAAAATATTTGAAGATGTTTCCTTTGAACCTCTTCCTCGAGTCTTAGTCTTCCCCTAATTTTTAGAAGCCCTTGTTGGCATTGAAGATTACCTTTGTTCACTTCTTCTTCAAGACGTGACAGCCTCCGGTACACCTTTTCTCTCCTTTTATTTCGAATATCTCTTATGATCTTATGTGTCCTGATCAGAATTTATCTAGTCCTTTCCACTGCGCTTCTCCAGCACTTAGCAGGTTCATTACAGTGGGTAAAAGCCTCTGCCCAAATCGCGGAAATTTCTTGGTGGACAGACGGGAGGGAAAACGACATTTGGCAAGCCTGAAACCAAGGAGCTCTTCAGAGCATGCGAATCGGTTTGAAAGAAAGAGTGATCAGGTAGTGGTCTGAGATAGTCAAGTCCATGTGTTGGGAAATCGAAGGAATACCCCATTGGAGGATGGTGTTTTGGTCGAGGTAACATCTATCAAGTCTTGCTTTCCTTAGAGAGTCCCCCAATTGGAGGTTAGACCAAGAGAACCCCTTCATGTCTTTCACCTCGACCAGGTCGAGATGAAACTTGATTTTATCCCATATCTCTTTCTCTTGACCGTCAATAATTTTCCCCTTGTTATTCCAACGGTCTTCCAGAAATTCAACCATGTTGAAGTCCCCGCAAAGCAGAACATTTTGTGAGAGGGAGTCAAGGGAATTCCAAGTGTCGATTCTTTCTGTCTCTCCATTAGGGGCATAGATTGAGACCACAGTGAACTAATTAGGTGGCCCGATAGAGGCAGCAATCCAACGATGATTCCGATCTTCACAAGTCGAGGTCAATCTACCGGACCAGGAGTGACTAATACCGATTGCCGCTCCCCTTGCCCCCCTAGGGTGCGAAGTGGAGAGCCAAAGGTGGTTTGGAGAAATGCGTTTAAGCCATTTTTGGAGGTCCTCTGCGTTGATTTTAATCTCTTGTAAGCAGATAAAGTCGGGGTTGAGGCACTTGTCTTTGAACCATTGACCAAGAATCGCCGCTCTTGAGGGGTCCGACAAGATGTTTAGTAAAGTGATTTTCATTATTGATGGCTGCCCTCTTTGAGGGGAGGGACCCGCTCTTTTTTTTTTCTTTGGATCTTCTTTTTTCCTCCCAACTTCTTGGTTTAGGATCCTACTCTTGAGGGGGCTTTTCCAAGGCATACCCGACGGTTGTTTCCCTTTAAGCTTTGACTTTAGTTGAGGTAGGTTGGGCATGCACACCGGAAGAGTAGGGCCAAGAGAGGAGCCTTCACTGTCTTGGTTGTCTTCATTGCTAGTAGAGAAGCCATCCTCTTTACTGGTGGTGTAACCTTCTTGATTGTCTTCTTTGCTAGTAGAGCATCCAATGGAATTGTTAGTCGGGTCTTCTTCGTCAAGGTTTTCCCCTAGGAGGTCGACCTCATTAATCTCCTTTTCTAGGTTGAAGTACATATTATTCGAAGGAGCAATGGTCGTAACGTTCCTTGCTAATGATCTTTGAGGGCTGGCTTTCCTCCTGCGTCTTACTTCAGTGAACCCTTCTGAATCCGTCTCTGCAATACGAGTGCCCTCTTCTTCCTCCAATGGAGGGGGATGCCCCCGAGTGCTAACTAGAGGGAAAGGATACGGGACCCCGTCTCGTTTAAGCTTGTTTTTATTGGCATTTTGCTTCAAGGGGCAATCTTTGATCCTATGACCTTGGTGCCCACAATGGAAGCACGCATTGGGTAAATTCTTGTAGGTAATCTCCAGTACCCAAAACTTACCATCGCCACAGTTTACGGAGATCTTCGAGGGGAGGACCTGGTTCAAGTCCGTTTCAAAATGAAGCCCAAGAATAATAAATTGTTTGGAAAGGTCAGATTCGTTTGTGACGATTTTGTCCTCCCTAAAAGTGGGCTAGAGAAAAGATTCAACCTCTTCTTACTATGATTTTAGGGGAATGTCAATCGCTTCAACCTCTTCTTACTATGCTTTTAGGGGAATTTCAATAGATTATAAGTCTCACGTGTGGGATAAACAAAATCTCCATGTGTGTGTGTGTGTTCCTCGTGAATATCACTAAGGTTAAAAAAAAAGTGATTTTGCTAAGATCTAGAGGTTAAATACATATGATTAATCACATCAAATGATATCTTTACATAACAACTACTATACAAATAAGCTGAGGTGAAATTCAAAGATATTGGACAGTCAAGACAGGCATCACCTTCCATAATGAGATCTTGTCATTATTTCTTGGCCATTATATTAACGAATCTTTAAAAAGTAGCTTTAATGGTGTGTAGATTTCATAATCCTCATACAAAAATTTGGTTATAGTTCTTATATCGCATCTCCAAGTTATCGTCACCTTCTCTATTCTTCATTTCTAGACAAGACATTCTTGAAGCGATTGATTCTTTCTCTAAATGTAAAAGTCTAGGCTTTGACAACCTCGCTAATGAGTTCTTTGAGACTTTTAAAGAGGTTTTGGTGGGCTCTCTATGCTCTATTTGGTGCAAAGCAATCCGTTTTGGTGTGCTTACGAAGTGTTTGGATAAAGGAGTAATCAACCTCATCCACAAGAAAGACAACAAAAAAAATTTGAAAATTGATGGCCTATCACCATGCTCCAGACCAGGTACAAAGTATTTGCAAAGTGCTCGTCAATCGCATCGCAAGCCATCTCCAATCATGGATCAATGAAGACCAAGAAGGCTTTATCAAAGGTATATCCATTCTTGAAGCGATCATTGATAGTTGGGAGGGAATTCATTTCATGAAGGAGTGAGCCCCAAGACATTATCTTCCTCAAGATAGACTTTGACAAATCATATTGTCAAGGGAGCACTAGATTGTGCCTTCTGACTAGACTAGACAGGATTTCAGAATTACAGTTTTGATTACAAGATCACCCACATAGGGAAAATAATATAAGAATATCTAATTGATACAAGATGTCCCATAACCTAGGACTGATAGGTATGGATAAGTGCACTAGAGATGATATAGAAGATCCCACAACCTAGGACCATAGGTAGGAAGCAAAATTACAAGAACTCCCTTCAAGGAGATGAGCTAGATACAAGGAGTAACTGGAAAGGATTTTGTACTACAAGATTACAATAGGATATCCAAGATACTAGACTAGACAAGACTAGAACTTGAACTCGAACCTGAAAAGTACTTACTTGGAGATCGTGACCCCTTGAGCTCTCAAGATTGGCATCGAAAAGACTGAGAGTATATGTGGCCAACCCCTCCTTATATAGGTTTCCAAGGGTGGTTCTAGGGCAGTTAGAAATTGATGATGCCATCAATGATGTAATTATCTTGAAATTAAGACCTCTCGGTAATTAAGAAAATAGACAATTGATCTTAGGGTTTTGGCATGTTACAACGCAATGGAAGTATTAGTTTATTGAAATTCTAAACCAAACATGAGATATAGAAATAAAAATGGAATCTAAGGCTCAAGGTGGTTTCCATGTCCATGACATCACCTTCCCCTCAAGCAACGAGTTCGATAGGATCGGCAATGTTCTCTAGCTTGGGTTTCATTGGATTCTTCCTAACTTGATTGCTGCTCTTCGAAGATTTTCTATAAGTTCCCAAATACAATCACTAACATCATAACCTTTCCAATGAATAAGGTTTTCGAATCTTCCTCAGGAGATTCTTGAATCTAAGAAATGCTCAACCTCAAATTCTTCATGATCCTCAATCTTGATAAGTGGTGAAGGAATGGGTCTCTCTTGAGCTTCCTTGGGTTCTTCATGCAATAGATCCATTGAGCTTCTAGTGGTATGTTGTGGTGTTTCCAAGATCTTTGATGGAGAGCCTTGAGCAAGCACAACTCCTTGATTGAACATGAACTCCTCCTTGTCAATTACCTTCTTGCAATCTTCATAATATGTATACTCCATATCATTTGTAATGTCTTCTTTAACTCCAAAATTCGGATTCCTGAGGAATAGTGTCTTGATTGTTCAACACTTCTAGCTCTTGGAATGGGCTTCCTTTGAACAATTGATTCTCACACTGAACTTCTTGATTGATAGCCTCATCTAAATTATTTATTTGAGATGTAGAGAGTAAATGATCCTTTATTTCATCTTTGAGACCACTTTCAAATCGATTAACTAGATATTCTTGTTAATATGTGGATCCATGAAATAAATTTTTGAAGTTTGATGCAAATTCTACAACTGAGTGATGTCCTTGTCGTAACCTCCTTTCAAAATCTTGGAGTTTTTTATATATCATTCAAAGAAAATTCGATATCTTTTAGTATGGATATGGAGCCCATCATTCTTGACAGGGGCTTGATGTGGACAGTCTTGCCAAAATGTCATCCAAGCACTAGATTGTGCCCTTTGACTAGACTAGACACGATTTTGGAATTAGACTTTTGATTACAAAATCACCCACATAGGGAAAACAATACAAGAATGTATAACAAATACAAGACATCCCGCAAACGAGGACTGATAGGTATGGATAAATTGACTAGAGATCATACAAGAGATCCCACAACTTGGGACCATAGGTAGGAAGGAAGATATTTGGATTACAAGAAATCCCTTCAAGGAGATGAACTACATACAAGGAGTAACTGGAAAGAATCTCGTACAATGAGATTACAACAGGACATGACAGGATGTCCAAGATACTAGACTAGACAAGACTAGAACAAAGCACATGTGACAAGAACTCGAACTAGAACTTGGAAAATACTTACTTAGAGATTGTGATTCCTTGAGCTCTTAAGACTCGCATCCACAAGACTAAGAACGTTTACAAGGGCCGTTCTAGGGTGGTCACAAATTGATGATGTCATTCAACTTGAACAAGACCTTCGGGTGTCTAAATCAAGAAAATAGATAGTCGATCTTAGAATTTGTGTATGTTCCAATTGCAATGGAAGCATCACTTTCTTGAAATTAGGAATCGAGCATGAGATATAGAAATTCACGTGAAATCTAAGGTTCAATATGGTTTCCTTGTCCATGACATATATGACAAACTTGAGTGGGATTTATCTTGCAATCTATGGCCTAAAGTTCATAAAAATGGTTTCCATGATCATGGAGATGCCTTTTCATTCATATTAGTCTTAGAAGATGATGGGAGATTTCTCCTCTAAATGTACAACAAGAAGCCTGGGCCTTGCCCAAGACCTAGTTTCTCTCAGACTAGTACTTACTAAAACACTCACTAAGACCGATATAACTTTGAATTCCCAAATCCAATTGACAAACCCTTTTAGCCACATAAACTAGACAATAAGAGCTTTCCAATGAGCTATCTGTCACTCAAATCGGACACTTGTACACTAGTCAACGCAATCACACAAGACATACTAGTCTTCCTTTGAGTTTTCAGGACATACCAAGAGAAAATGAAATAGTTATAACTCACAGTACAAGAAGAATTTGGAAAAACCCTTTTGGTTATAGAATCATTGCTTTATAATATTTCCAATAAGTATAAGAAATCTGAAAATGGAGCTTCCTACAAAGAGAAAATGAAGTCCTGACAGGTTGCTATAGAAATTCAACACCCTTTGGAAAGGGTAGGAGAGATATATAAGAGAATATGAACTCCTATGATAGCAAATGGCTCAATAGCACATGTATAAGCAGCACACCAACTTCCTACTATCCACACACACTTAGAATGAGCTTGTATGGTGTTTAAATAGCCATGAGAGCCTTCTATGACTATTCATATGTCCTCCATGTCTCTTCACATGCCCTCCTTGTCTCCTCAACTACCTTATGACTTTGCATAGCTTTGATGGAGGTAAGTGTTACTTTCAAAATTTTCTTTATATATTTATTTTGCCATGCTAGAACAATGCAGTTAAGAATGCATTGCAAATGAAGTGGGTGAAGTCCTAATGCACATTAAATGGTGCATAGAATGGCTCATTTAAATTATGCACTTAAATATATATGAGTAACAAGATGTTTTACATTAGCATGGAATAGATTCATCACATGAACTTGATAGTGGAATTCAAGGAGGATAAAAATAGTATCTCAAGATATTTCAAGATAACTTCAAGATCAAACAAATAGAAGATATGAAGTAAGTAACTTCCAAGATCTTTCTTTTCAAATAAAGGTATATATTTGCTCTTATGTGAATAAAGAAACACTTCAAGATAAGGTTTTGATTCAAAAATATTTTTGAACAAGTAGGACTTTGACATTGAAATGATCCTTTCAACTAAGGGATAGATTGACTAAGTTAAGCACCAAGTTTCAAGTGTAACTTGGAAAAAATTCAAACCTTTTGACTCGAAGAAATGCACAAGAATCGAAGAAGTCATAAAGATTGAATTTAGGCATGAACTTAGTCTCAAGTGAAGCATTACTTGAGTAAAAAATCATCAATAGAACCTTAGTGGGTGGACACACTGATATTGGTTACCACACTAGTATCTTGTGGTTGGGTGATGTTTTAGATTTGCTCTAAATATTTTTGAGAATCCAACTTATTTGTCTTAAAGATAAAAAAATACTTCAATACCTTGTTGAAACAGATCTTTGAGAAGTTAAAGTCCTGAGTCATCTAGACTTTGACTCATAGCAAGTTTACGTATCTTTGAAGTTTGAATTGGTTGAACAGAGTTTTAGTTCTTTCTTTCCGCTTTCCGAATCTTTTGGATTTGACTTAGATATGGTATCTAATTCTTTTCACAAAAGTGAAGGGTTAGCTGCATAGAACCAAGTAACTAAACTAAACATCCCAGATAGATATTCTATACAAGAACCTTTTCAAACATTGAAAGATGACAAGTTCAAGATTGACTTATTCATTTGAGTTTGCTTCAAGTTAAAGCATAAATGATTTCCTAGAGTCTAGTATACTCTAGAATAGAGAAGTTAGGAATTGCTCATCAACTTGACAATTCCCAAAGAACTTCTAGCTCAAGTCTTTAAGAAAAGTGTCCTAAGTTGGACAATTTCATTTTGAATTTAAATTGGTCAAAGATAAAGTATGGTTGATCACGCGTCAATGGTACACTTACAGTTTCTCCTCCAATTTAGATAGGATTTTTTCACCTATTTGGACAAGGTAGTCCTCTAGTCGGGTGCAAAAATCATGTAAATATTGGTTAAGAATATACCATTGTATAAACCTCTAAGTTAGATGTTTTGGATTACCCAAACTTCAAGTTTTCCAAATCAAATTCAAGTGAATCAAGAGTTCTCAGAGTATTGTGAGGGATAAGAATCCCGCCTTTGTTACTAAGCCCATGCACCAGCCATGCCCAAAAATGGACTAGTAATTTGAATCCATCCAGTTCACATGTTTGTGCCTAGATCGCACATCTAGAAAATCTGAATTGGCCAAGGATGTTTTTAGATCCACCCTTATTATTCATTCACTACTTTGTACTTTGTACTTTGACCAATTTATCAAAGTGCAAAGCAAGACGGTGTTTTGAATCATTTGGGCAGGGATGCCACCTCAGAGATGAGACATGTTCTTCCAGTTTTGGAACATGACCATCTTCTCTTAGTTTTAGGACATGAGGCTCGAGGGTTGCCTATAGTAGTTATATAGCTCTATTTTCGAGGACAAAAATATTTTCCAAGGGGGAAAGAATGTAATAAAGTAACTTTTGTTGGGATAGATGGATGGACACTCCAAGAAATGAGTAGGTACTGCCAAATCCTGCTTTGTACCAGCCTCTTGTAGCTTCAAAGTTAAGTTGTGGGCCCTCTTAGCTTTCCAATGACACTAAATAAGTTCCTATGTACTTTGGAAATGATGTGAGAAATGATTGAACCAAAACAGACTATTTCCAAGTTGAACGATTAATGAAAAGTTATAATGATTCTTCCAAGTCAAAATGACTTTTACAAATGGTAAAGATAAACGATGTTCCTCCCCCTCAAGCCAAACATTTTGGCTTGGTTCTTCTTCAATCTTCATGAATGTCCTGCAATCCAATCATTGACTTAAACCTGCAAAGTTTTGTACCATCTAATGCTTTAGTCGATAAGTCTGCACATTGCATATTAGTTGATACATATTCCAATTGAATTTCCTTTCTCAATAGCTTCTCTCTCACATAAAGATAATGAATCTCTATATGCTTGGTCCTAGCATGATAAATAGGATTTGTTGCAAGATGTAATGAGCTTGTATTATCTCCAAAAAACATTGGAGATGTACTATGCAAACCCAAATCTGTGTACAGTAATCTGATCCATATGGCCTCTTGAGTAGCATTGGCCAATCCTCTATACTTTGCATCTATAGAAGATAAAGCAACAGTAGGTTGCTTCTTTGAAGACCATGATATAGGTTTGTTACCTGCAAAAGATAGGTATCCTGAGGTACTCCTTCTATCATCTTTGCAACCTACCCAATCTGCATCTGAATATATCTTGATGTCCAAGTCTAAGGTATAAGGAAAGTACAATCCTTGATTTTGAGTGCCCTTAAGGTACTTCAAAATCCTTTTTGCAACTTCCAAATGAAGTGCCCTAGGGTTGTGCATGAATTGACTTAGAACACTTACTCCATAAGCAATATCAATCCTTGTCAATGTAGCATAGTTCAAGCTTCCCACTATGCTTTGTTAACTTGCAATATTCTCAAGCACATCTCGTTCATGAGCACTTAATTTTAGGTTTACCTCCATTGGACTACTTGCAACTTTGGCATCCTGCAAATGAAATTTCTTTAACATGTCCTGTATTTACTTTCTCTGAGTAATATAAATTCTAGAGTTAGTATAGACTAACTCAAGTCCAAGAAAATATTTTAGTGATCCAAGGTCACTAATTTTGAACTCCTACATCATCTGATTCTTAAGCTGTTTGATGCCGTAAGCATCATTACATGTGACTATGATATCATCAACATATACACATAAATATATTACCTCTGAATTACTTCTTTTGATAAGCAGAGATGTATCTGCTTTGCTCATGATAAATCCTTGATCTTGAAGATATGTAGTCAACCTATGGTTCCATGCCCTAGGTGCCTCCTTCAATCCATAAAGAGCTTTGTTCAATTTACACACATATGTTACCTTGCTTGGATCCTCATAGCGAGGAGGTTGAGTCATGTACACCTCCTCTGAAATCCAGCCATTTAGAAATGCATTTTTTACATCCAATTGATACATGTTCCAATTCTTTGATGTAGCCACACTTACCAATACCCTGATGGTTGGGATTTTGGCCACGGGTGAGAAGGTTTCTTCATAATCAACTCCTTGGGTTTATGCAAAACCCTTAGCCACAAGTCTAGCTTTGTACCTACTTATTGATCCATCAGAATTCCTTTTGATCTTATAGATCCATCTAGAACCAATTACCTTCATAGACTCCTTCTTTGGCACTAGCTTCCAAGTATCATTCTCCTTGAGTGCTTCAATTTCCTCATCCATAGCTTCCTTCCATTATGCCTTGGTCTTTGCTTCTTCATATGATGATGGCTCTTCAAATAACAAGTCTTTTGCAAGATAAACAGAGTGATTAATGACTAGGGAAGTGCCATACCCATATCTGCTTGGTTTCTTGCTCTCCCTTTGTGATCTTCTGATTGCTTGGTTGGATGATTCAGGTATATCCTCCAATTTCTTCATCTTGAATTTGCCTTTGGATTTGCATGCCTTGAACTCTTCTAGGTTGATGATGTCCTCATCATCTTAGTTGATATCTCCATTCTAAGTAGGCTCCTCCTTAGTGAGGCTTGGAAACTCCTCTTCCAAGTCATAAGGTAGCTTTACTTTCCTGCATTCACTTTCAAACCAAGAGTCATTCTCATTAAAGACAACATCTCTACTGACCATGAATCCTTTGTTTGAAGGGTTGTAGAACATGTATCCTTTCTGATTCAAGTCATACCCTATGAAGATGCACTTCTCTACCTTAGGGTCTAGCTTACCTCTTATCTGAGAAGGGATATGCACATAAGCAACACATCCAAAGATCCTGCAATGATCAAGTTGAGGTCTTCTACCATGCCATGCTTCATATGGGGTCATCCCATCAAGAGATTTGGATGGCAACCTGTTTAAAAGATAAGTGGCAGTAGCTACACTCTCTGCCCAGAAGTAGTTAGGTATTTTTTTCTCATTTAACATTGACCTAGCTATTTCAACAATTAACCTATTTCTCTTCTCTACCACCCCATTTTGCTCAAGGGTATACCTTTTTGTAATTTCTCTCTTGATTCCTATGTACTGCAAGAATGCATCAAACTCATTTGAGAAGTACTCATCTCCTCCATCTGACCTTAATCTCTTTAGGTTTCTCCCTGTTTAGTTTTCAACAAATGCAAGATACCTTTTAAAGAAACTGAATACTTGATCTTTGTGTTTCATAAAGTACAATACAGTCCACCTACTGTAATCATCAATGAAAGATACATAATACCTTGATCGAGAAATTGAGGGATCCTTACTTGATCCCCATACATCTGTATGGACAAGCTCTAGGTAGTCCTTATGCATGTAGCCTTTCCTTGAGAAGGGTAACCTGTGAGATTTTCCAAACTGACAAGCACCACATTTATAAATTATGTGTTGCTTGGATACATTAGGTATCCCAAGCACACATTGATCTCTACATATCTGTTTTAAGGTTCTCTCACCAACATGCCCTAATCTCTTATGCCAGATTTCAAGTTCTGAGAGTGTTTGATCTTTGTAACTATAAAGTGTAATATTCCTTGTATCTTCAAGTTCAAAAGTGAATAATCTACCTGTCTTTTCTCCTTTGGCAATTCTCTTGAATCCATGTTGGGGATCCTCCAAAAATGCTCCATATTGATTGAATCTAACCTGCAAACCCTTTTCCACAATCTGTCCAACACTCATCAAATTCTTGGTAATTGTAGGTACATATAAACCCCTACTCAACATATTCTTGTTTCCATCAGAGGTTTTAACATTTCCTACTTTAATCATTGAGTGCTTTGTGTCATCACCTGTTTGTACGTTATGCTTACCCTTTGGTTCCTCAAGGTCAGAGAGAAGAGCTACGTTGCCTACCACATGGTTTGAGCATCCTGAATCAATGTAGAAGAGATGGTCATCATTTATACCTAGTTTTGAAGTCATATTCATAATCAGAAGAGTATCTTCTTGCTCATCTGTGTAGTTGTTATAATCCTTCCTTGATTTGTAGCCTCCTTGGTAGTTGCTATTGTAGTTGTTGTTGTAGTTTTTATTGTATCCTTGATGGTGGTTGAATCTTCCTCTTGATTGTGTGTATCCACCTCTTTGATATCCTCTACCTCTCTGATTCTTGAAGTTCCCGTAACACTCATCTGTAGTATGATTTGACAATCCACAAATATTACATGGTGAGGAGTTATAAGGTCTCCCCCTACCTTGCTTACCTCCTCTGCCCCTTCCTCTTGAGGTTCTACCTTTCCCTGCATAGTTGGATTGGGAGGTAGTTCCTTCATCTTCAACTCTTCCCTTTCTCTTTGGACTTACTTTTATCAGTGTATAGGGCAGAAGAGCTATTACCTCTTGATGAATCTCCATTCTTATTGAGCTTGGCTTCATGGGTAAATAATTGCCCCATGAGTGTGGTAAGGTCTGGAATCTGCATGTCCATGTACAAGTCCATGGCAGTTGTGAAGCTCTCCCATTTGTCATCAGCTTTAATACCATTGATTACTTGTCTTACAATCTCCTCCTCTTCAATTTCTTCTCCTATGCTTGCCAATTTATCAGCTACATCTTTGACTTTGGTCACATACTCTGAGATGCCTTGCTTGGGTTGCTTTCCTTGGGTGGTGGTAAACTCAACCCACAAGGTTCTTCCTAGCCCTTGTGTTGGAAGAGAAATATGAAGACAATGTTTCCCAAGTCTCTTGGGATGTCTTACAGTTCCTAATATGTGGAAAAAGAAAATCAGAGATGGAGTTAATTAAGTAAGACCTTGCTAATGCATCCTTGGCACACCATGTGTTGAGTCTTTCATGCTCCTCTCTTGTAGGTTGTCCTTTGCTTCTGAATATGGGCATCTCCTCATCTCCTGAGATGTATCCATAGAGGCTCCTTGCTTGCAAGTATGTCTTCATCCCCAAGGACCATGCTTGATAGTTGTTCCTGTCCAATTTATCAATGAAAGAAGGAAAACCATCTCCCATTTTACCTTAGCTTTTCTCTGATACCACTATTGGGATAAATGGATGGACACTCCAAGAAATGAGTAGGTACTGCCAAATCTTGCTTTGTACCAGCCTCTTGTAGCTTTAGAGTTAAGTTGTCGGTCCTCTTAGCTTTCCAATGACACTAAATAAGTTCCTATGTACTTTGGAAATGATGTGAGAAATGATTGAACCAAAATAGACTATTTCCAAGTTGAAGGATTAATGAAAACCTTCTATTTTTGTTCACACACCTGTTGCTTGTTATGCTCAGTGCTTCCAGTATAGTAGGAATTAGAAAAATTCCTTTTCGAGGTATCTAATTAGCTTAGTACGCTAATGATTCCAAGTGGAATCACTTAAAATGATGCACTATACAAAGAGCAATCAAATTAGCAATTGAATCATTACCCTCGATTTTTTAGGACCTCTGCAGAGTTTGACCAGTGAGTGCTTCGACGTGCTTTTCTCCAAATTGGCTGAATAGATTGTCTTCAAAATTTCTGAGCATATAGAGAACTTGGAGCTGATTCCAACAAGCTATAGATCATTGAAAAAATTGTGAAGGAATGACTGAGATATGAGCAGTACAAGTTGACTATTATGAATCACTATAACAGAGAGATCATAGATGAGCAATGTAGATCTATTGTATTAATGAACAATGTTATACAAGATCATAGGCTTGATAATCAATGCCTAACGATGGTGAGTAGTGTAGGTTACAATGTAGACCTTACTCTATTACAATGTGGCAATGGAGAACTCGGGAATAGAGATACATGCCCGCGAGTTTTTACATCTTTTATAGAAGACTGATTTCAAATTTGAATTTGAATGGTTCATTGGATCTCACTAAAAGTAGTCCTCGAATCTAGGAGATATTCCCTCAATTGAAGTCGTGACTTTTCAACTAATAAACTCCACGAGTTTAGTGGTAGTTACAATGATCCTTCCAAGTCAAAATGACTTTTACAAATGGTAAAGATAAAAGATCTTCCTAGCAACGGTTTCCATGGAGCTTCAAATATTTATGAACTTCTAGCCAAATGTGTAGGCTTGAACTTTGCATCAACAAGATTATGATCTAGGGGCAAGCCAATTTAGACGAATCTGAAATCGGACACCGTTTGGTCATCCGTGTGTATGACCAAAGATCTTGAGTTTAGACTTACTAGGAGGTCTTGTGCTGTTGTGAACAAGTGATCCACTTAGCTTAGTGGTTAAGTCTCAAGGATGTGAAGGAGGAGGTCTTGGCTTCAACCCCCATGGGGTACATGGGGAGATTGTTTTTCCCAAAGAGCTCTAGAACCTTCTAGAAGCATCCACTTGAGTTAACTCTGGTTAACTGGAACACTTGGTGCACATGTAGTTACATGGCTAACACTTGGATGATTAGTATCCACCTATCCAAGAAGGCAATCCCCTAGAGAGAGCTATATATAGAGGCATTTGGTTGGGAGGAGAGTCATCTCTCTAGCATGTGGTGGTCATAATTCTTATTCTCTTGCAATAGCCTTTTTCTAAGGTAAATGTTAACCGTATTCCACTTACCCTCTTGTAAATACTACCAAGTGTATTTATATGCTTCCAATAGGTAAATCTCTTTTAAATTACCTCTTTGTGAACCTAAGACGTTATTCTAAATGGTCTTATCTTTAAGGCTTATCCTAATGTTTCCTATTGAATCTTGAGTCTATTTTCTCTTTGGCCATCAGAGAAAATTCTCAATGAGAGTTAGTTCCCATTGTCCCATACCAGTGAGTCCTTTATCCAATTCTATAGAATGACATCCTTTATGTTTCAATATTTTTTATCATTTTCATGCTCTTTGATTATTTTCTATGAACATGAATTCCATCTTGGAACTCCATGGCATCATATTCATGAGAGCAAAGACTAAGGTTTCTATATCTCATGCCATGTTCATTGATCCAACTTTGGAATCTTTTTTTTTTTACTAGAATGATTTTCAAAAGAAATTCTTGACTTTTGGACAAGACTAAGACTTAAAGCTTTATTGCTTGTCCAGAAGATATTCCTTTTGAACCAATGAAATAGTTAACTAGACTATTTCATTTTATTGGCCTATCTTTAGGAAGTAGCTTAGTTCCCAAAGATTACTTTGACTTAGGTTTCTTCTTTTAGCTTAAACAAAACCAAGCATACTTTTCTCATCCTCAGAAAAGCGCTTGATAAAGTTTCCATGCTTTTTGAAAACTTTGCATCTTGACTAGAGATGTAGTCATGGAACCTAGCATCCAAACATTGAACACTAAAGTTCAAGTGATCCTAAAGTTTATTGACCTCTTTGAAGTTCATCACTTGTCAGAAAAAACTTCAAAAGCTCGATGATTTTTTTTCAATTTTGGAACATATCAACTATCCTTTGAACTTGAAAGTTCAATTGATTTTATTTGATTCATATCACGTCTTGGGATAGAACCAAAAGAAAATTTATCAACCTACTTGGATGCGTGATTTCTTAAATCCAAGGTAACGACTATATCTAGGCTTGTCGTTAGGATTCTCTAAGTTTTCTCCTAAACTTAGAGTCATCATGGAAATTTCCAAGCAGTTCGATTTTCTTGCCATTCCAATGAGCAAGAAAATTGAACACTTAACTTTTGAAGGGCCTAATTTTCCTAATCAAGACCCCTAATTTGTGATACCTAAGTATCAAGTTTTGGAAAAACAAACTAGCTACTTGAGTCAGCAGCCAGGAGCCTTGCAACTACCTAGTTTGCTATTTTCCCTAACTATCTGAGTCTAGCTTGAAAAAATAGGTAACTAAAGTATAAGTATTCAACTAATTAACCAACAATCATGCATCTGCAAATGCATGTGAGTGCATGCACGTGTTGGCATTCTCCTTTCATGCACCAAGCTGAAATCAAGCAATTTCTTGAGCTTGAAAATGCATGTTCCCAATCATCCATGCACAAACATTCTACCTGCCAGCTTGTAAAAAGATATAACCATTCATGTGCTCTTGAACAGGGTCTTGACTATGCGATTTAAGTGCATGCTTTGAACGTGGAGATCATGTGCTTGATTCCCAAATCAACACATACAAATGGAGTGATCTCTACAATTGTATTATTTCCCTTTGCACATACGCGAAGAGAACATGCAAAAAGGATAAGATTCCATACTGTGTGAGCTTTGACATCAATCTTCTTTTGCTATTCTGACCGAAAGAAGAGAAAGATCAAATGCGATTTGTGAGAAGACGATGATATGGTAAGAGGGGTTGCTCATGCTATAAGCTCTTTTCTTCAAATCTGGTTGATGTTTGTGATCGAGCAGATATGATGGACGATATCATGTAGCCACACGTTCGATCCTCCAGGTTGATTCATCAGAATCAAATATGAATTCAGTGACGGGTGTATTGGTTGATGCAGCGAGAAGAATATCACATACTACTACATTCAAGACCTGAGAGCGTCGATCTACAGAAGCAGAGTAACTACATTTGCAAGCTCCAAAAGTTGTTAAAGTTTGACATTAGAAAAAAAAAACCATCATGATGCTAATGTGACTTTGTGGTTGAGGTAGAACTCCTGAATCAGAAGGTCTTAAGCTCAATTCCTATCCGCTGCAGGATTAAACGATCGCAAAAAGTAGATATTATTTTGCTTCTCCAAGCATCGCTCCGAAGAGAAGGCACTCACACAAACAGAAAATCGATGCAAGAGAATGATTTTTGAGAATCAAAAGCATATTATGAATGCTTGAAAAAGATGAGGAGAGCAAGGTCTCCATGAAAACTTAACCATGATTTTATACCAATGTAAGAGAACGAGAATTATGACCACCACATGCTAGAGAGATGACTCTCCTCCCAACCAAATGCCTCTATATATAGCTCTCTCTAGGGGACGGCCTTCTTGGGCAGGTGGATACTAATCATCCAAGTGTCAGCCATGTAATTACATGTGCGCCAAGTGTCCCAGTTAACTAGGCTTAACTCAAGTGGATGCTTCTAGAAGGTTCTAGAGCTCTTTGGGCAAAATACTCTCCCCACGTACCCCATGGGGTTGAACCCAAGACCTCCTCCTTCACATCCTTAAGACTTAACCACTAAGATAACCCTCCTAGTAAGTCTAATTATCTTTGGTCATACACAAGGATGACCAAACGGTGTCCGATTTCAGATTTGTCTGAACCAGCCTAACCCCTAGATCATAAACTTAATTTATTATAGCTATTCTTTATCCTCTTTAAAAAACATGTGCTCTTTTTAATATAATACATAGGAAACTTCAAGATGATGAGGACAAATGAGGATAAAAACTTGAGGGACTTAAACTCCAAAATAAGGAGCTTACATAAAGTCAAACATTTTCAAGTATAAATCCTTGAAGAATGGAATGATTTGTAAAAGATCATCTTCTAAATCTTTGGGTGATGAGAATAAGTGATTCAAGAAAGAACGTTCATTAAGTTCCTAGAGGGGTCTAGGATATGATGCCAAAAGGGAGGTATCTTTCTGATAAGACTATGGAACTTAAAACATGAATCATTTAACTTCATTCAATATATAGGAAGAAGGTATCTTGATGGCTTGATAAATATTGTTCCTGAATTAGTTGGTAAGACAAATGATTTGTGTCTCTTTGCAAAGTTATGGAGACCTTTGAGGTTAGTATACATAACTATCTATGGTATGAACCAAAGTCGGTTCAAGACAGTTCGTATTGATTCTCTTCGAAAGAATCTGCAAAGCTAAGATGAACAAAGAATTGGGTAGAGACGTAGAAGAAAGGTCTTCCACTAATTCTAAATCATGAAGAAATGATTTTAGTCATTGGATCAATAAATTCTTGAAGGTCAAAGATATGCTAAAAGGATTAAAGTGTGCAAGAACAAAGATATGTTTTAAGGACTAATCTAGGGAAAATCAAGGATGATCAAGATAAGGATCCACTAGTAGAAATGAAATTTCAAATTTGGGTATATTATCTATCATTCAAAATACTTGAACATTATGTTTCAAGAAAAGTTTTGATGACAGATATAAGTCCACCTACATTGCCAAAAAATGAGAAAACAATATTTTTTCCTCATTTAATTGAGCATGTTTTGGGAGGCACCCAATAGAACCACTTTGCTAAGTTCATACCTTTAGCTAAGTCCTATCAAGTACAAATAAAGTATATTTGTATTCAAAAAAGGATTATGTAAGATTGAGTTAAGAACATCTAAAGAATCTTCTCCTTTCTATTGAAAGTGGAAGATGAATCTAGTTTTCGGCCCTTTTAAGATAGAGATAGGATCTCTATTACATACTCCTAAGAATTATACATTTCTAAGAAAGTAAAAAATGTAAGGAAATGTATTATTTTGGACATTCAAGTTTGTGAAAGTGCCAAAAAGAAAAGACCACCAAAGAAATCCACCCATTTCACTAGTCCACAAGTACAAGGCATGCATGTACAATCATTGGACTAAGGGAAAGTGATTTCGGTAGGGATTTTGATTCCTTTCCTTTTAGATTGAGGTAGGTATTAGCCCTCATCTGATTACAAGAAACAAATCTAAAGAGAGAGATGACCATGCTCAGAGTATAGATCATGGTGCACAGGGGAATATTCCACATATTATACCTACACACATTTTCAAGGATGAAAATGTTAAAGTAGGGAAGAATGTTGTATAATTCATGGGTTTAGAAGGTTAAGTATATGGATTCTAAAGTTTAGAACATGATGTATATTTGCCTTGGTCTAGCCCTTGAGTTACCCTTGGAACATGCCTTGAACCTTTGGGTGAAACCCTTGGTTTTAACCCTTGGGGTATTTATTCATATCAGCTCCCAATTAAATGGTTGGAGCCTTAGTCTTGATTTATCCTAAGGTAGGGAACCTTAGTCTTGGGAGAAGCTTCTCTAGAAGCCACCTTGTTTGTACATGAGAGAAGAATCCTCTTTTGATTTACAAGGCATGTGATAGTCCTTGGGAAATAAGAAGGCATATGATCACCCTTGGTAAAGTGTCCACATGAGGGCACTTGGTCGGACACTTGGCCAAACCCAAGAACACGCACCCCCTTGGCCTACAGGTATATATATGGGTGGAGTTGGATGGGTGGATACCTCCTCTCTCTTGGAGAGTGTGGTCTTGGTAGTTAGACTTATGAGTACTGGTTGTAGTTCTGTAATAGCTAGGCTTGTTGCAAAAGGTTATACTCAAGAGAGAGGCATTGGTTTTGATGAGACCTTCGCACCAACATGTTAAATGACTATCGTTCATAGCATTTGTGCACTTGCATCTCATCATGGTTGGAATGTACATCAATTGAACATTTAAACTCCATTTCTGAATGGTGAATTACATGAAGAAGTGTATGTATTTCAGACCTGTGGTTTTGTGCAGAAATGACATGAAACCAAGTGTGTAGGTTGAAAAAGGCATTATATGGGTGGAAGCCAGCATCACTGGCTCGGTATGAAAAGATACATGCCTACTTGATTGCACATGGTTTTGAGAACAATCTAATTGAGAGCACCTTCTATGCTAAGCATGCAAATGATGTACTTTGGATCATTGTTGTATATGTTGATGACATGCTGCTCATTGGTCCTAATGAGAAGCATATTGCTGAATTTAAGGCTGATTTGTGTGCCTCTTTTGAGATGTTAGATTTGAGGCATTTGCATCATTACTTGGGCATTTAGTTTATGCAAGTTGATGGGGGAATAGCTTTGTGTCAAACAAATATACATTGACAAATTATTGCAATGTTTTTGTAATAAAGTAAGTCTATGATCGAAGGGTCTGACTGGTTCATACTACTCTAAAATCGAACACCATTTGGTCACTTGTGTGCATGGCCAAAGATCACAAGAATAGACTTAAGCATAAGTTCATATGGTCTCTTAAACAAGTGATCCACTTAGCCTAGTGGTTAAGTCTCAAGGTTGAAGGAGGAGGTCTTGGGTTCAACCCCCATGGGGATCATGGGGAGAGAGTTTTACCCAAGGAGCTCTAGAGCCTTCTAACCAAAGTTAGCATGAGTTTACTTGAGTTCATGGAGACTTAACTCGAGTGGCAAGTACACCAACCACTCTTGGACTCTAGTGGAAGGTACTAAAGTAGTGGTCGAGATCACTTCAACCACTAGTAGACTCTAGTGGAAGATATTAAAGGAATGGTGGAGATTACACATGCACTTGTGGACTCTAGTTACATTTGTGGTCCTCATTGGTTCAAGCAGTTATAT
The DNA here is from genome assembly GCA_020310875.1 of Ceratopteris richardii. Lineage (NCBI taxonomy): Eukaryota > Viridiplantae > Streptophyta > Polypodiopsida > Polypodiales > Pteridaceae > Ceratopteris > Ceratopteris richardii. The sequence continues at coordinate 63,443,674 of CM035443.1, forward strand.
ATAGAGGCATATGGTTGGGAGCTGAGCAGTCATTCATTCATGAGCTAGTCATGTGGTTACGTTGTTGTAGTTTTTGCCTTGAACATTGCAAAACTATTGCCACTCCTATGGAAAAAGTTTTTTGATTGATTCTTCATGATGCTAGAGATGCATTTGATTTTTCCTCTATCAGCATGTTGGATGCTTGATTTACTTATGCATAACTCGGCCTACTATTCAGTTTGTTATCTCTCATATGGGTAGGTTTATGCATTGCTCATGTGCCACGCATTGGCAAGGGGTTAAGCACATCTTTTGCTACTTGAGTATTACCCAAATACTTGGATTGTTTTATCCCAAGGGGGATCATTACTACCATATTTGCATGCTTTTTCTAGCTCAAATTTGGCTATTAGCTATGACACTCATGCGTCCATGAGTGGTTTTTGCTTCATTCTAGGTAGCTCATGCATATTTTGGTTGAGCAAGAAGCAACCTACTATGGACACCTCTAGTTGTGAGGCTAAGTATAGGTGTAATTTGTTTCAAATACCAAGGAGTCATTTTGGGCTCTTCCATTGCCTACAAGCCAAGGTCTATGTCACTCAGACATACACAAGATTAAGTCTACAGATTTGATATATTATCTATTTAAGAATATAAGAATAATAGACTTTCCTATCCTCTGAAAGTAGATGCTCAACATAATTTCACTCATCATGGTCCACCAATATTTGTGAATGATATTCCTAGGATAGTGGTCACTCTGACTTGCCACCCTTGGAATCCTACACCTCTTGTCCCAAGTACTCAAAGCAATCATGTGGCATCCACGAGAGCACAAGCTCAAAGTGTTCTCTTTGAAACTACACGCAAATAAATCTTATCTCAATGGCTCAAACCACTTCAATTTCCACAACCAATATCCATTGTTGCATCTACTATAATAGGAATCACATGGCAACCTATGCCCATCCTTCCATTTGGAGCAATGCCCATTACAATGTCTATTCTAAGTATGCCAGCATAGTTAAAAATCAGGTGGACTCTGCCTACAATGGTGTAATAAAGTAAGTTTATGATCTAAGAGTCCGGTCCGTTCATACAGATCTGAAATCGAAAATTGTTTAGTCACTCATATATATGACCAAAGATGTTGAGACTAGACTTAAGCATAAGTCGCTCTCTTAAACAAGTGATCCACTTAGCCTAGTGGTTAAGTCTCAAGGTTGTGAAGGAGGAGGTCTTGGGTTCAATCCCCATGGGGAACATGGGGAGAGAGTTTTTCCCAAGGAGCTCTAGAGCCTTCTAACTCAAGTTAACGTGAGTTAACTTGGGTCCAGCGAGACTTAACTCGAGAAGCGAGTACACCAACCACTAGTGGATTCTAGTGGAAGGTGCTAAAGCGGTGGTCGAGAACACTCCAACCACTAGTAGACTCTAGTGGAAGATATGAAAGGAATGGAGGAGATTGCACATCACTTGTGGATTCTAGTTACATTTGTAGTCCTCATTGGTTCAAGGAGCTATATATATAGGCATAAGGTTGGGAGGAGAGTCATCTCACTAGCATGTGGTGGTTGTAATCCTTAGTTTCTTGCATTGGTATCATAATAACGTTGTAGAAGTGTGAGCTTAGAAACCAAAAGAGGAGGAATTCTCTGGATGTGATTACTGCAAAGATTAGAGCTCGTGACCTTCTAGTCCTAGAGCTATGCTTTCTCCAGCATATCAAGCATTGTTCGTGGTTATATTGCATACATCCAACTTTGATACTAATGCTACAGAGGGTTCGGAAGCAAAACGTGGTTATATTGCATACATCCAACTTTGATACTAATGCTACAGAGGGTTCGGAAGCAAAAGCAAAGAGATTTAGCTTCAGATGGTGTCAATAGGGGTTGAGCCCAGGACCATGTGGGTAGAAGCCACGTGCTCAACTGGGTGAACCGAGTAATATTCTCATTGAGATCTCTGCAATGCTCCTTGAACTGTTCATAGCCTTTCACAGACGGTTTCAAAATAATATACGGATGGTCACCCGCTGGACTTGAACCCGCATCCATTCAGTCCCGAAGTTTTGCATGCCACCAACAAGGCACTTTTCAAGCATAACTAATCATAGTATTTTTACCATATGCTATAGAAGCTCATAAGTACGAGCAAAAGAAGAAATTTTGGGATTGGAACTAATCACCCTGGTATGATTGCCCACATAGCTATCCATACCGCTCGATGCCCGAGTTCATATTTGCTATCAGAACAATTATATAGACTTTATTTCTGGAAAGCAATATTTCAAGGAAGGACTCGAACCCCATACCTCCCATCTCTATGAGTAATGCCTTAACTCGTCCAAGGCAACGTGGTTGATATCTTCAATCGTATATATTGAGTATGGAATATAACGCTCTAGATTTGGTTAGAAATAACCCTTCCTCACACTCTCGAAGGCATTAGAGCTAGCCAACAAACCCGAAGAGGACACACGTCCCTTTTCTAACCAAGATATGGTCAAAACCAAAGTCACAAAGGCAAAGGATAAAAAATGGCTCTTCATGAAGATCAATGGAAGGACGTAGCTTAATTAAGAGATAAGTATTTTTGAAGTTGATGTCTTCATTTCAATACTTGCTTTATTCGTTGCTTTCATGTAGGTTGCACCGAAACATTATTGAAGCATGGTAGTAGTCTTCACGCTTTAAGAATGATTGCAAACGCTACAAACTAAATGAAAGATAAACGGATATAGAGGTATTGGGAAATACATCAAGCACTTGCATGCATCTAGAAGTTCATGCCCAAGAAAGAAATGATTGTTGGTGCATCTTTCCTTTCAAAAGAATGTTTTCAAGCACAAAACATGTTTCCTTCTTGCTTGAAAAAGATAGTTAATGCTCAAGTTTATGCATATGAATGGTTATATTTTTAAAAAAAGCTAGCAAGAATGTTTGTGCATGGATGATTGAGAATATGCATTTTCAAGCTCAAGAATTGCTTGATTTAAGTTTGGTGCATGAAAGGAGAATGGCAACACGTGCATGCACTTACATGCATTTGCATGCAAGAATAGGCATTCACATGTGCATGATTGCTTGTTAAGTAGTTGAATACTCATACTTTCATTACCTCTTTTTTCTAACTTGACTTCGATAGCTAGAGAAAATAGCAAACTAGGAAGGTGCAAGGCTCCTGGTTGCCATGCAACTCAAGTAGCTAGTTTGTTTTTCTCAAACATGATACTTAGGTATCGCAAATTAGGAGTCTCTATTAGGAAAAGTAGGCCTTTCGAAAGTCAAGTGTTCAATTTTCTTGCTCATTGGAGTGGAAAGAAAATAGGGCTGCTTGAAAGTTTCCATGATGAATTTAAGTTTAAGAGAAAACTTAGAGAATCATAACGATAAGCTTAGATGTAGCCGTTAGCTTGGATTTAAGAAATCTTACATCCAAGTAGCATGGTAAGAGTTTTCTTAGATACTTGAGCATTTCTCATGAACGCTCTTACTTGATTTCATCCCAAGGAGTGATGAAAATCAAAGGTTGAACCTCAACACCAATTGATCTTTGACGTTCAATAAGAGGATGTAGGTTCTATAGTTGCATCTCTGGTAATGATGCAACTTGCTAAGCAAACATGAAAACATGAAATAACTCTTTTAGATAGTTAATATCTATTTCATATGTTTATGCCTAGATTGCACATCGAGACACAATGAAGTGGCTAGGGATGTTTTTAGATCCACCCTTATTATTCATTCACTACTTTGTACTTTGATCAGTTTATCAAAGTGCAAATCCGGATGGTGTTTTGAATCATTTGGGCAGGGATCCCACCACATAGATGAGATATGTTCTTCTAGTTTTAGAACCTGACCATATTCTTCCAGTTTAAGAACATGAGGCTCGGGAGTTGCCTACAGTTATTATATATAGCTTTATTTTCGAGGACAAAAATCTTTCCCAAGGGGAAGAATGCAATAAAGTAAGTGTATGATCTAAGGGTTCGACTAGTTCATACAGATCTGAAATCAGACACCATTTGATCACTTATTTATATGACCAAAGATCTCCAAACTAGACAAGCATAAGTCCATGTGCTCTCTTAAACAAGTGATCCACGTTGTGAAGGAGGAGCTCTTGGGTTCAATCCCCATGGGGAACATGGGGAGAGAGTTTTGCCCAAGGAGCTCTAGAGCCTTCTAACTCAAGTTAACGTGAGTTAACTTGGGTCTAGCAAGACTTAACTCGAGAGGCAAGTACACCAACCACTAGTGGACTATAGTGGAAGGTGCCAAAGTAGTGGTCGAGAACACTCCAGCCACTAGTAGACTCTAGTGGAAGATATGAACGGAGTGGAGGAGATTGCACATTCACTTGTGGACTCTAGCTACATTTGTGGTCTTCATTGATTCGAGCAACTATATATACAGGTATAAGCTTGGGAGGAGATTCATCTCACTAGCACATGGTGGTCATAATCCTTAGCTTCTTGCACATGGCCACCTCAAATGCCATAGCCAATCTTTTCTATTGGTCAAAAATTTCCAAGAATGCCTCAAACAAATCAATTTCCTCAACAAATGATATAAAATCAAATGTCTCAAAATCATATATCAAGATCAAAATTTGATTTAAGGCTTCGTCCTTCTTAGGTATCCAAATGTATGTGAGATTTTTATGAAGGAAAAGGTGACCTACATGCACATGAGTCTGAATTTAGAAAAGTATTGCATGTAGAGTTAGTCCCATGACTTCTTCACGAAGTATGAAGCATTCAGACTTAGTATGAAAGGAACAACACTAGCCTAGTTTCAACGACTAAGCATACAAAACTTTAAAAATATAGGCCAACTCGTGAAAAAAATTGTTACTCAATTTCCAAAATGGGATTCAAACACAACATATATGCAATGATTATGAGCTTCAAGCAAGAAGAACGCAAAAACTTGTGACTCTCTCTAGGTTGCTATAAATAATATATAGCACTATGCAGAATAGAGGACGTACCTCCAACAACAAAACTAATTGCTCATTTTATTGATGGCTCACATAGTTTTTATTTATGAATTGAAGCACATCTATCGTGTCCTACCCCCTTGGGGGTTTGCATACAAAGGTGCGCTAGAATTGAAGATGACTTAAGTAGTTCCATTCAAGTCCTCACACCATCTATAAAACCACTCCAATCATGAAGTCAAATACATCTTCAATAGATGAAATGGTGGAGACTTGCAAAAAACTTAGACCTACTATGATACCTCCGAAAAGATGTTGTCAATGCTGAGGAGATCAACTGACTTATGCATGTATTGGAAGATCATCTCCTCGTGCACATCCACAAATTCAATAATGTGAAATAGAGCGAAAGATGATGAATCATTCAATTCTCAAGTGCTTCTATAATAGATAGCTAGTAAGGTAGTATCCTATCACTCAAGGCTCGTACCAACATAGGTTAGTTATGCAAAATTATCAAGTTCCAAGGTCTTATCCATAGCAATAACAGTATTCCCCATGATACACTTATCTGATTAGACAACCTATGCAATATTAGTCTAGAATGATGATGGGGTATCCAGGGTATCCTCTTCTTATGCCCATGAGGCTCGAGTACCACTTAACCTTTACATGGTGGGCCAAATTTCTATAAAAAGAAATTTTCAAGCCAAAATTTGGCCTTTTCTCATGTATTTGGGTACAAAAATGGGGAAAATGCTAATATGGAGAGGGTTTCAAACTTGGGAAATCTGCTGGGTCTCCTCCACTTCCTCAATGTTCCTTCCCTTTGACTTGATCTTTACCACACTTAGATGCTTTTTTAGATTTTTTTAGCTTCCTGCAACACTCCCTCCTCCCCACTCTATATCATCCTCAACCTGCCTTATTGTGGATGTAGGATAAGCATGGGTGTTGATGCATGTAGCTGAGGTCCTGGGTGATGCAATGTTGGCACTATTGTCGACACTCACAAGACTACTTAAATAGATGTATAACTTCTCAGAGACTTTTTGGTATTTTTTGATATTGTTTGTGTACCCCTGAAAACAAATGAAATGGTGGTTTGAAGAAAGAGAACAAAATTATAGTGTAGTGAGGGTGTGTTTGAGTGATTTGTGACCCCTCAAAAGGGAAAATATAAAGTTCTAGAAAAAGAAAATAAAATGTAGGAGCTTGAAGGGTGTGCATTCAGTGATGAATAAAAACAAAACCAAACATACTTCCATGAATTGAGAAATAAAAGGAAAATCATTAGAGAGAGATGGATGTAAGTACTCTTAGGGGGACTACTTAATGGGTTAAGAGACAAATAATTTCTGCTGCACAACCGTTTAGGGTAACCCTATGAATGCGACTCAAAGATGCATTATTCAAAAGAAGATGCAAATGATGTGTCTTGGATAGGGTGCCCAAGGGTTATTTAGTGATGATGTTTCATAAACTACAATATGGAAACTCTCCATTCTTGCTTTATCTATTCCTTTTTTTCTTTTAATACATGGAAATTGTGGTTTTCCATGATTCCTAGAGCAAGAAAAATAAAAAAGGGATAATTTTAAGGCATGATGAAGATGTCCATTTCGATATTTATTTGACTTTATATAACAAATCACTAGCCAAAATCCTTCAAAAAATTTACCATATTGATTCCTTTGGTTAATGACAAGGCGATTGGGGTTCCAATTCCTCTAGGTGCACCTATATAGACAATAGGCATGTGGTGGAATACATGAGGTTCATAAAAAATATAAGTAATAGCCTTTCATTGACGCCATTATGGAATGCATCCTTGAATGTGGGTAAATAACACATGGGTAAATATGGAAGTCGAGCAAAATATTTAAAAATGATTATGTCATCGGTTGCTTGCTTAGGTTAAAAGCTAGCATATCATTGCCCTTCTTAAAGTCAATGTAGGATACATCTTCTCTAGCAAGGCCCTTGAATGTGGTAAGGCATACCCTGAGAGTGTCCAAAATATTGACAAGCATCTCACATGCTATCACGTATATGCTTCAAGAACTCCATATGCATAAATTATGGAGCATGTATTTTTTGGATGGTGGGCATGAGGTAGTGGGTGCATGTAACTTTGGGTAATTGAGCCAAAAAGGCTTCATGTCATCTTCTTGGTGCATTTCATTGTAAGTTCTCCATGGTTGACCATGCTCAATAATCCAGATGGTTGGGTTTTCCACCATTTACCTCAGTAACTACCCAGATCTCTTGGAACATGTCTGTCGATTCGCCATTTTAGGATGCTTCTGTAACTCGAATCTTATGCCATTCTCTCATGGCCTAAAACCTAACCTAAATGTTAGTCATATGAGTAGCATGGTTTTGTTATGCTTTTTTAGCTCTTGTGATGTTTGGAATATGTTTTAAAATAAAATATATATGAACATATGTAGAGTTCAATAAAGTGCTCTTTCATATGCATTGCATGACAACTAAGAATATGAATTGCACATGCGATTGATGATCCATGATGATTGAAAAGATAATGCTTTTAACTTATTTGCATGCTCAAGAATGATAAGTGGTTCATTATGTTGACACACAATAGAGAAGTGACTAATGGGAGTGGAACAGGAATTTCTCATCTCTTCGATATCCACATAGTTCACATTTGTGGCTTCTTTGGTAACACTATAGTACTTGGTGTCAGCTTATGGGGTTTCATAATTCTTGTGTGATGCAGCTGACCGTGGTTTTTGTCAAGACTTGAGCTTGTTTGTATCTTCTAATGCGTCTTCATTCGAGCCATAAAAGGAAAGTTCCTAGGATACATACTTGTTTGGATTGACCTTGACTCCTCATAAAAGTATTTGGGATCTAGACTTGTTTTATTCTAAGACTTGACTCACGTTTTGGTGTTTTGGATGCTCCAAGTGATCTTTATGGCAATGGTATTTTCTTCTTTTGAGATGAAAAGACTCTTATGACGATATGATAAACAACTTGGGAACCCAAAAATATGTGATTGTTTTTACTTGGCATGGGCAACAAATGTTACGTCATCGATTATTGGAAAAGCTCCAACAAAGTGCTCAAAAGTAAATATTCAAAGATTTCAAGCTAACCTAAAAGGGTAGAGACCATGATGAAAGGGGGTAAGATCATGGTAAAATGGTCTATTCTTTGAATATAATCATATTTTTAATGGACCTACATTGTAAAGGGCAAGTACTAATCAATCCTCATAGATACTAAAATTAAGTCCATGATTTTTCTTGTATTTTTAGAAGTCATTTCGTCTTTCAAA